>CM053406.1:65041991-65083194 GCA_028644305.1 Xerus rutilus | reverse complement strand
CCTCAACAAATGTTTTCAGTGAATAGTGTGTACAGCTTCTGATAATTTGTTTTTTTCTGTTATGTTTGCCAACATGTATTAAAATGCAACTTTTGGGAAAAAAAATAAAATAAAAAAAAATAAAAAAAAAAATTGGTGTCTCTTAATTTTGTGAATGGCACAAAATTATATTAGATTCTATATCCAAAAAAATAGCAAACTGTTAAAGGTAAAAATAATTAATGTTTATATGATGTCTTAGTCTTTTTAAAGTACTTTCTTATTCATAATTACATTTGTTTCTCACAATAACTGTGTGGGAGTAGCAATTATTATACTTGTTTTATAGGCAAGAATAATGGGCTTAGTATTTTATTAGGAAGAAATAGAAATCAATAGGTCTAGAATTTGAACCCAAGTTTTCTGACTTCAAACTTCATGAAGTTTAATAAAAATTGTAATTCACATCCAGATAATATATACTAGAGACTGAGCTGACCCAGCATTCAGGAAATGTGGATTCTAGACCCAGTTCTGTGACTATCTAAACTAACCTCCCTATCTTTCTCTACATCTGTTTCTTCATCCGTAAGGGACTGTGAGTCCATAGAACAACTCTAACTCATCTCCTATTCTTAATAACTTGACTGGTATAGAGGAAAAATAGAAATTGAGCAACATTAAAAAGACATGTTACTTCAGTACTCTGTTTTAGAAGATGTGTTTTATGTTTGGATTATGGAAGGTGGGGGCAACTAGGGTCATCCAAGTCAGGACCAGGCCAGTCGTTCAGAGAAGAGGACTGGGGAAAAGTAGACTTTCATCCAGCACAAGTCCTTCAGGAAAAGAGATCCTTCTGGTCACTAAAAGTCCCTTCTAGCAGAGATTTATTGCAGATCCACAGTGAAATGAGCTGTTATCACACACCCAGCACTAGCTGCAGTCTGCAGAGCCCAAAGATCAGAGGGATCTCCTTTAGGAGGGGAAGGTGATATCCAAGTGATGGTATTGGAGGAGCCAGAACCTGCTACACATGCATCACAGAGTGCAGCATACTCTGTAGTCACCAAGAAGTCCTATAAAATGCCTTCTACTTCCAACATACATATTTCAAATGTTATGTTTAGAGAACAAAAGAAGAGGATCTTTGCCTCGTTTCCTTTCTCTCTTTCTACCAGTTTTAATCTCCTGAAAAGAATATTGGTGTAACCTCTGTGAAATTCTCCTCACTGACGTTTCTAAGTAAGATACAAATATTCTTACAAAGACTCCGGCTTCTTGCGCCCCTTAAACTTTTCTTTATATTATATTCTCTTAGCACTACTGAGGGGCTTCTTCATACTGGAGGCCAGAAAAACACAATAACACAATGAAAGGAAATCATGGTAGCAAACTGTTAAAGGCAGATAGGTTTCCCTCTTGCCACTAGTCCCCAGGCATAGAAGGTATAGTTACATGTTTCTATAGTTGTGTTTCAGGCCATTGATTTGTGCAACAAATACTTATTGAATAGTTGCTATATAACAGGCTCTATTCAGTATATTAGTGGGAGAAGAGTGAATAAGACACAGTTTCTGTCTCAGTTCACAGTATTAGTGGGGAAAGACAACTAAGAAAAAGAATCTAACAAAGCATCATAAAATGTGTGCTTGGAGGAGCATGCATGGCTTACAGGAGAGAACAGACAGCTTCCTGAAAATAGAAGTGAATCCAGAAAAAAAATCAGCTGATGTATGAGCTGGATTTTGAAGGAAATGTTTCACATCTGAAAAAAGGATGGGGAAGAGGAAGAAATTTCTGGAGAGAAAGCATGCACAAGCCACTTCAAAGCAGGGAGGTGAGAAAGAACAAGGTCTCTTATGGTGGATATGAGCTTTATTGTGTGGCAGGGGCCCAGGATTTATGTGAGGAGGGGTAGTGTCAGTCTAGAAGCTGGGATGTCAGCCAGAGGATGAAGGGGTGGCAATTATGCTGTATGGGTCAAGGGCTTATATTCACCTGGCAGACAATGAGAATCTACTTTCGGGACTATAATTCTGGGAGGATGGATTAGAGGAAAGAATGCCTGATGGTGGGAAGAATAGTCAGAAACTCATTGTGCAGTACACATGCAAAGAAGGGGACACATGTGAGTAATGTGTAGGAGGCAGAATTGACAGGACTTGATGGCCAGCTGGACACACATCACACACAATGAGCAGCTACATTTATGGTCATGGGGTTGGGCATGGGAATGGCCATGGGAGAAGAGGATGCTGAACGATGCTTGCCCATTGACTGGTGGGATAACAGACACTAACTGAGCTGTTTGTTGGTATTGGTACCTGGGGTGGGAGTTGGGGCAAGCAGGAAAGGGGAGATGGCTGGAGTGAAGCACTTTCTCTGCCTTCAGGAGCTTGTCCTCTGCATTACCACTCAAGGAATGACCTATGGTTTGTGGACCAGCAGCATGCCTCCACTCCCTGGCATTTTGTTACATGACACTTCAACTGCCCCAGATTATTGAATCAACTTCTGCTTTCTTGCAAGATTGCCAGGTCAGTTGTTGTACATTAAAGTTCTAGAATCATTGCCCTAAGATAATTCTTGGAACTTTATCAGTTGTCAGAGGAATTGCAGAGAGAGTGATAATAATAAAAAAAGAGAGGATTATAAAGCCTAAATAAAAGTGCTGAAGTTTTGAAGTGATATAATCACAAGATTTCAGAGCCAGAAAGTCCCATTTCCCTTGGTTTTGAAGTTTCTACTTAATGGGAATAATCTAGTTATTAACCTTGGCCCTCTGGTCTTTCTCACATTTCATCTTTTTACTACTATCCTTTGTTTACATGTGATTCTTTTTTTAAATTTATTTTTTATTTTTTAAAACACAGAATGCATTTCAAGTCACAGTATACATATGGAGCACAATTTTCCATTTCTCTGGTTGTAAACAAGGTAGAGTCACACCATTCATGTCTTCATTCTGTATGTAGGGTAGTGATGTCATCTCATTCCACCATCTTTTCTACTCCCATGCCCCATCCCTTTGTACTTTTGGTGTCCTGTAAGCCTCTTGTATTTGATTTTCCAATTTGTTCTTCATGTTTAGAAAATTTCCTGATGTTATTTCATTGAATAGATTGTTCATTCCTTTGGTTTGGAACTCTATACCTTCCTCTATTCCAAAAATTCTTAAATTTGGTCTTGTCATGTTATCCCATAATTCTTGGATGTTCTGCTCATGGTTTCTTACCATTGTCACTGTGTAGTCAACTCTATTTTCAAGATTATATATTTTGTCTTCATTGTCTAAGGTTCCATCTTGCAGGTGATCTAATCTGTTGGTGATGCTTTCTATTGAGTTTTTTGGTTTTTTTTTAAATAACTACATTTTTTTGTTTTGGGTGGTGCTGGGGATTGAACCCAGGGCGTTATGAATGTGAGGCAAGAACTCTACCAACTGAGCTATATCCCCAGCCCCTCTATTGACTTTTTAATTTGGTTTATTGTTTCTTTCATTTCAAGGCTTTGTTTGATTCTTTTTCAGAATCTCTATCTCCTTATTGAAGTGATCTTTTACTTCCTGTATTTGCCTATGTAGCTCTTCATCAAAATGATCTTTTGCTGCCTGTTTGATCTCCTATATTTTAATTCACAGAATATTTTAATTATGTACATCTTAAACTACTTCTCTGACATTTCTTCTGCTGTGCTGAACATGGATTCTAACAATGTAGTATCTTGGTTTGTTTGAGCACTTTCTTCTCTTGTTTTTTCATGTTATTTGTGTGTCTTCCCTTCTAGCACTGCAGATCCGTGATGTTACAGTTTTTATCCTATAGGCTTATAGATTCCCTGCAGGGTCCTAATACTTCTCCTTTAAAGGGGAGACCAATATTAACAGATCCCAATACAAACAATATACAGCTTTAAACCAAGTAGTTCCTAATAGAACATCGAAGGCTTTGTCACAATAGACAGAAATGGTGTGTTCAATTATCTACAATATAAATAGTAGGTTTGCAAAAGGGTCTACAGTTTCTGCTGGTGGACTACAGAGAACCTGGCATAGGGAGGTAGGCAGTGAGGATATAGAGTTATTAGATCTTAGAAAGCAAAAGAAGTTGGCTAGTAGCAGAAAAAAGAGAAAGAGTTGGGGAAGACAAGTAATTAGGAATAAATAGAGTACGAAAACCAAGGAAACAAACATTAAGAAAAATAAAAAATGTAAAAATAGAAGATAAAAGACTATATAATGCAACTATAATATACTAATCAGATATCCCAGTCCTCAGTAGCCTAATGCATGAAAAATACTTGATATCACAAATATTGGGGATGTGAGGGCAGGAAAAGAGAGAAAAAGAAAATAAAAGATAATAGAAAAAACTCAAGGTAAATAAAAAGGATTGCTTCTGTTGGAGTTCAATATTTTTCCTGCTTCCCTAGTAGGTGGGGTTGTCTGTTGTTTGCTGGTATCTCCCTCGTCAGGATGGTGCAGGTTATTAGCATATGTGTGTTGGTCTTAGAGGAGGAACTTCTGGAGGTGCTTGCCAATCCCCATTGGAAGACTCCACGCGAAGGATTTCCTTTGGGGCCCCTCGTGTGATTTGGGCACCTGGTCTTATCTCCTTATATTGCCTATAGACCTCACAATTCCTGGCCTCTCATTTAGTCTCTAAACTGTATCTCTCTCTCCCCTTCCCTTTATACTTCCCAATCAGGAACCTCTCTCTCTGGAAGTCATGGAGAGCTGTTTTGTGTCACGAACTACAGACCGACCACGTAGCTGCAAGCGCCCTGCCGATTTAGTGGCTGCAGGGGAGAGGGGAAAGCTAGGGAATAATAAGTAACTTGATACTGCTTCTGGACCCCAGCTGGTGTCCCAAGCTGGGAGTTACCCCAACTAAAGATGGCTACGGCAGTAGCGAGGAAAATCCAAGAAGGCAACAAATGTGTCCCAAGATGGAAGTGTCTGCTTTCAGAGATGGGATGTCGGGGTGGGCTTGGCAGCAGCAATGGGCAACATATTTGGAGATGCAGCTCTGTGGTGTGCAGTGTTGTGGCGGGAGGCTGTCTCCAGACCCTGTCCCGTGTCCCCAGGTGCAGGCTACCACATGAAGGGTACTATGTTCACATGGTTATAATGTTCCAAGATGGAGTTGAACTGGGGAGCCCCACACTGGTAGATGAGAGTCCACACAGGAGCAGCAGACAGAGGTCCTGTGCAGAAGCCCAGGGTCCTGTGTGAGAGCGTTGGCTAGAGGTCCTGCATGGGTGGGTGACAAGAGGTCCTGAGTGGGAGTGGGTTCTGTGTGAGCAAGTAGCCAGGGTCCTGCACAAACACTGAGGCCTGGAGACCCGCATGGGCACGTGGCTGGAATTCCCGCATGGGAGCAGCTTTCCGGGGTCCTTTAATAACTTGCAGAGAAACAATGTTACCACTGCTTTAATCTCAGGTCATGGAGAGACTAGGAATGCAGCATCCATCTAGGCCGCTATCTTGGATCACCATTCTACATGTGATTCTTAAACGTACTTAGAAGATCACAAAGTGAATAAAGCTATTTGGGGGAAATTAGAGATGGACATTATTACCCTAGGTACATGTATGAAGACATGAGTGGTGTGACTACTTTGTATACAATCAGAGAAATGAAAAATTGTGCTACATATGTGTACTATGAATTGAAATGCATTCTGCTGTCATGTATAATAAATTAGAACAAATAAATTAATTAATTTTAAAAAAAGTTTTTCACATATTACCATTTAAAAAAAAGATAAGTCTGTGGCATCTTTGTGAACTCAGTATTCTTGGGATTCAAATTGCTGGTGCATATGGCTTTTACAGACACAGGTTGGAGAAGAGACTCTTGGGGATGGGACAGAGTCACATGGTCCTAGAGCAGCACCAGGCTTAGAGCTGGTACTGTGGCATTGTGAAATCTCCTGTATGCTGCAGAAGCTATTCTTTATCCAGACATGAGCCTGGGTGGTGATGGCTCTTGTCTTTCCAGCCTCTCATCCATTTTGTTAGTATGGATTTATTGTGACGAAAACTTGGTGCAGATCTGGAAATCAATAAACAAATAAATAATATTTGATTGAAATTATAAAGATGATTCAGACTAACAACAGAAAAGACTTTGTGAAAGTCTTTTTAGACTTTAACAGACCAAGATAAACAAAAAATGTTGCACTTCACAGCTTGAAATGGCATTCAGCTCTAGAAACAAGCTTAATTTAAACTTTGATACACACCAAACTCAACACTTCCAAACCCTATGATGTATTAGTTGCATCAAGCAGTTAGTGGAAGGTAGATCACACTCAATTGCCCTATGATGACTAGAATGGCTGCATGTCAGAGCAGAGAAGTGGCAGAGATGAATGCATTAACTTTAAAACCACCAAAGTGATGCAGTCTAAACAAATCACAGATGACTTCCAGTGACAATGTTAAGTTGTTTTTCAAGTACATAATGAATGATGAGAGTATTTTGTTCTAAACTATTCTAGTTTCTCGGAGTCACAGCTATAAAGAGAATTTATTGTTCAAGAGCAGGGCAAAGCTCTTGAAACATTTAGAAATAACACAGTCCCTAAACTACTCTGAAAGGGTGGTTATTTCACATCACTAAAATCACTTGGAGTGTTTTTTAATCATCCTTGGAAACACTGATACAAACTGTCATCCTGGCTGTCACTGTTTAGGCAAGTTATTTTATCTTCGTTTTCACTTCTGTGAAATGAGAAGCATCAGGTGGACTCAGTGGTCCATCAAACCATCCCGTGTTCCTGGGTATTCACTCAACAGGCATGCTCACTGGCCTGCAGAACCTCTTTCTTAGCTCTTTGACCTGTGGAGTTCAAGATAACATGGTAGAAAGTGTCAAATGGAAGTTCCTGACTTCTTCCCAACCTAATATCAAAATTGGAAAGATGTGGTGATGGAGGAGCAAAAGTGGCAAATGGTGATTGTCATCACCTTCTCGTCTCACCTACTCACTTACCTGTGCAAAGGGAGTGAAAACAAATTACTACAACTTTCATTAACCAGTGGCTTGATTTAAAGTTGCTCCTCTAGATACAATGTATTCACTGGCACAAATAGAACAATCCTTTGCCACTGGCAAATATTATTAGATTTTCATAGCCCAAAAGTCAGAGAATATCAGATACAGTTGCATTTAGGGTTCACCCATGTACATGTTGCCTTGGTGCTGCATCAGCTCTATGACTGCTGTAGTTTTCTATAGGAAAGCTAGAGTATTCTGTTATCTCATGGGATGTATTACCATCTGATGACTTAGATAAAATCATGTTGCTAAGATCTGGTAGAAAGGAAGTAGTTGACTTCAGAAAGATTTCCCTATGGCTTGTAAGGTACATACATTTAGAGTGTGTTTTGGGGGATTACTCTCAATTCTATGAGAATTCAAGGGCATACCACTTCAGAAGAGTTCCCAGGTATAGAGTTATTGGAATGTATTGGAGTATCACCACCAAAGTGACATATAGATCACTATATCTTATGCTTCTTAACCTAAGAAAGAGGCACATTGTTTTAACGAATCTTCTATTTTGGAAGCTATGTATTCCACTTTCTATAATGCATTTGTGCCTCTCTCACTTTTTAAGGATATGAGCTTTGAGTGTGATCCAGGCATGAGAAGGCTCTGCAGTTGCTTCAGGTTGTAGTACAAGTGTTCTTCCTTTATGAATCAGTAAAGTCGATGTCCATCAAAATGCCTGTGGGCAAGTGGACACATTGTATAAATCCTGTGGCAGGTCCTAATAGGAGAATCATAGCACGCAGTTCTAGAATTTTAGAACAACGTAGTGCTTTCTTCAGAAAAATATTTTCTTGATATTTTTGTACTCAATCTTGCTACAGAACTTGACCTAAATTTACTGTCTCATGGGGAGTTCTCTAAGATCACTTTATTTTTTGGTTTACAGTTACAGATGACTTTATAAATATCTTGGTACCGTCTCAAAATGGATTGCTACAAAATTACAGACCCATTAGGATGTGGCTTTGAAGGTTAGTAGGCAAGAAACATCTACTGATGAGAAGGACTTTGGACAGATACATCTGAGTGTCCTGTTTACCTTTAAAGCAATCTCACTGGAGAAACGAATGTGCATCAATTGGTGGATGGTGGTTAATGGTTTTCCTGAATTATTAGGGAAATGAGAGAAACAATTAATGGAGGATGACTAACAAGGAAGCTAGAGAAAGATGATAGCTGATAAGCCTCTCTGAATGGCTCAAGAGAGTGAGGATGTTGTGAATATTCACCAAAATATCCCCTTTGCAGAGGAGGGTCTCAATCACTGCAGGAAAAGACAACCCATTCTTTGTATTTCTTTTAGTGACATTTCCCACCCACCCCAGTGCTTATTCATTTGGACCAAGATGGTAGCTGAGTAGGACGTTATGCATAGACTGAACCACTTGGACTTACGCATAATGTCTTTGGAAACACAGTTTTCAAAAATCTACTTTTAACTGAAATGATTAATCTAATAATTAAGGGGAAGAAAAGGTTGCTGTTATACAATGGTAATGAGTATTACTGAAGCCAGGGTATCTTGTGGGGTTGCTCTTAGTATTTTTATGTCCACTGTTAGCAGTTCAAGTAATTTCAAGTAGGCAATATCACTGAGGTCTAGAACCATTCAGGAATGAAGAACTGGGTAAGTATGTTAGGTTAAGAAATGAAGGCAAAGAATTATGGAATTGGAAGTGGGTGAACAAGGCAACTATAGTTTTTGGAACAGTGGCAGAAATGAGGAATTTGGCATACCTGCTTTCTTGCTCAGTTACATGAACATTTATTTTTGTTAAAGAAGCCTTTACATGCGTTAGATTTTCTCACTGTCCCCTCCCTCTCAGACTCTCGGTTGCTAGCTCCATCATAGCCTTCATATCCTCTGTGCCTATGGCCAGCAAACTTTCAAATACCTAAAATCTCTTGCTCCTTCCACTGTCTCTGAACTTGTATTTAATGCACCACTTTAGGAAGTGAAGCTAGCTTTATGAAAGGTAACAGAAGGGAAGAGGCTTGATGTCACAGATGTTAAGTGTGAGGGAGTTAATTCCTGATGGTGAGAACTTTAACCAAAGGAAGATGTTTGACAGGAGAGATCCAGGCAAATAAATAGCACTGTTTCTTAGTTCTTAGGAAGAATTATCTGTGACTTATCAGATACATACATCCAGAGTATGAGGGAAAAATCTTTTTTTTTTGGTACTGGAGATTGAACTCAGGGGCTCTCAACCACTGAGCAACATCCCCAGCCCTATTTTGTGTTTTATGTAGAGACAGGGTCTCACTGAGTTGCTTAGCGCCTCACCATTGCTGAGGCTGGCTTTGAACTCGCAATTGTCCTGTCTCAGCTTCCCTAAGTGCTGGGATTACAGGCTTGCGCCACCATGGCCGGCTGGGGAAAATCTTATGAGAATTAAAGAGCATGCCACTTGTTGCATGACTACCACTGATAGACAGTTCTGAGTTGTGGCATAGCTGCATAGCCTGTCTGAAGATATGCTGCACAATTGAACAGAAATGCCTGTATCTTTTCATGACTCACTGAGAAGCAGTGACCAGCATGGTAAACAATCACCCCATATTTTTTCCTTTTCAAAGATTATTATTTTGTCATTTGCAATTGACACATAATATTTGTACATATTTATAAATTATAATGTGATATTTTGAATCATGAATATATGGGTCATAATAACTCAGGGTAATTAGCATATTTATCACCTTAAACTTTTACCATTTCTTTGTGCTGAGTACATTCAAAATCCTCTCTTCTATTTTGAGATACATAAAGCCTTATTGTTAAGTGTCTTCATGCTGCTGTGCCATAGAATACCTGAACATATTCTTCCTATCCAGCTGTAATTCATACTCACCGACAGGCCAGATGAATGATAAAGAAAATGTGGCATATGTACACAATGGAATACTATTGACCACAAAAAAGCATGAAATCCTGCTATTCAAGACTACTGTATGGATGGACCTGGAGGACAATTATGTTGAATGAAATAAATGTAAGGCAGAGAAATACAAACACCACATGATCTTATGTGATCTCACTCCTGAGTGGAATCTAAAAATGTTGATCTCATAGAAGTTGAAAATAGAATAGCGCTTACCAAAAACTGGAGAGATTTGCAAGGAGGAGAGAAGGGGGGAGATTAGTCAACCTGTATTGCTTCTCATTCTTTCTTCCTTTTCCCTCACTCATAGTGCCCAAAGCATCAAACCTTCCGAATGAAGTACTACAGAATGAAATACACTTTCTTTCTTTTCTTTTTATTTGTTACTGGTGATTGAAGCCAGGGACACTTTTACCACTGAGCCACATCCCCAGTCCTTTATTTTGATAAAGTCTTGCTAAGTTCCTGAGGGTCTGGCTAAGTAGCAGTCCTCCAGCCTCAGTCTCCTGAGTTGCACCACCACACCCTGCTGAAATACACTTTCATTTGAGCAAATGCTTATCTGAATGGTGGGACTGAGATTGGTGAACCAGGGGGAAGAAAGAAAAGATGCATGCTATTAGTTGTCTCAAAATGTTAAGATGTTGATTTAGCCTAGTACTTATCCTGCATATTTACCAAGATCATTCTCACTTGTTTCCCTAATCTTTTTCTTTTTCCTTTTGAGTGAGAAAATTTTCAAATAGTACATGAAAGTAGATCACAATTCAGGGCTAGAATCTTATCAAAAGCAGAATATGTGTTTGCTGTGAGCTGGAGAGAGGAGGAAGCACTACATCTTAACAATGGAGGAGAACACAGTGATAGGGAGTGGTGATCTTAATAAGTTTGTGTGCAGTTGGGGAGTGGGGTTGGGAGGGCTTTATGCCATTGATCTCAAGCCTTAATTACCTTGGTGCATATTTCATAGATCTCCTACCTGCATTGCTGTCTATATTTTCACTGTAAGAAAATAGCTCTTCTGGAGTGGTTGGTTAAGCCAAGAGAGAGAATCTAGGAAAAGGAATCCAAGAAGTGACTTGCAGAGAGATTCTCTGGCATCCTTGGAGTCATTCTGCATCACTTACCACCTTGTCTGCTTATACTCAGAGCCACAGAGGGCAGGAAGCTGGACTGACCTCTTTGGAGGTGTATCACTTCTAGGACCTTCAATGCTCAGGGCAGAAGGAATTGAAGAAGGGCTGGTGGTTGTAAGTAGCATCAGATACAGAAGATTGTGTCATACAACTACGTATGTCAAATGATCATTAAGAAGTTGATGAAACTACTGGTATGTTTTAAGACAGGTGGTTCTCTGGGGCTCCAAAATCATAACGTAAAAATGTCAAAGAAAGTGTTTTTAAACATTGTAAGGTGCTCAATATTGAAAGTCTGGCCTTTTAATTTCAGCAGTCTGTATATAGCTCATTTTATGTTCCAGGTAAATCTTAAAAGACAAAAAGCCCCAAGAGTTAAGGAGATGAATGCAGAGAAACAAATGTGATATCCACATATCTCATTTGAATGTTTGATTCAAGTTCACATTAGAACACAATATGTAAAATGCCTCAGGGGACTTGTGACATGAATTTTGTTAAGGTCTCCTATCATACTGATGATTAGTGTCACTTTGTAAAATTAGAATTGGCATCACACGTTCCAGACCTGAAGGTGTTTAATGTCCTATCAACTAGAAAGAGGCCCACATTTCCTTCAAGATCAATGACCAACAGATGAGAAACAGGTTGTCAAAATTAGGTGATTAGAAAAAAAAATCTTTAAAGAGAGGAAATCTACATGATGAAATCTTATCACCTAACTATTACCATGGTTTAATATCAAACATCTGACAGCAAAAAGAATTTAAAAGTGTTCGTGATCATCTTCAGAGTTTATTACATTTTAATACTAAAATCAAACAATTTTAATACACATTTTTGCTAGACTGAGTTGTATCTTTCCAAGTTCATCTATAGGCCTCATCCACAGAGGGATGAGGTTCCACAACAAATCCAGGCACAAATGATTGCCAGTATCTGTTCTAAGCCTTTACTGGCATTCAAATGTCATGACTGGTGAATAGCCTTCCAGACAAGCCCTCAAATCCTATTCAATTCATTTTGTAGCTACTTTGAGAGATGTGGTCTGGAGGTCACCTGTATGTGAAGCCCAAAGGACCCTGGGATGCCCTAGATTCCCCACTGACAGTGGAAGACCAGGTGGGGAGAGATGGAGAGGTGAGCACTTGTCACTCTGTGGCAAAGGTGCCTGGCAAAAGCTTCATGAAATCTTCAGTTTACTTCTGGTAAAGGCTGAATAATTGATTGGCTCAAATATAGAAAGGTGGATGGGTGGCTAGATATTTTAGAATAAGGAAAGTATTGAAGTAGGGTGCTTTACCCTTTTCAAAACTTTCCCTTATTTTATAGTATACCTCTCTGAAGTTGAAATTGTTCCATGTACAATTTAGTGTTCAGAGAAAAGAGTGTTATGATATATAAGTTCAGATCATATTAAGTGAACAGATAAGGAAGAACGTTATCAAGTGGTAACATTTTCTATCATTTCTTCTATCCTCTAAGCTCCTCAAAATTGATTTTATTTTTGTTCTTATTTGAAATGAGAAACCTGCTTTCCTAGATTGACTTGTTATGTGTAGAAAAGGATGTGGTGCAAGGCATTGGAAATGTTATGCCTCTCTTCACTAAGAGAAAACTATTATATACTTTCATAGAGCTGAAGTGGAGGGAACATCATTTTGTGCGCATGACTGTGTTTTAAGTACCCAAAGGAGTGTTGTCTTCTTCCTATACTCTTTAAAGTGCACTTTCATCAAATCAGATTAAATAACAAGAGAATAAGCAAAACATACACAGGTCTTGGAAAAACAGGGGGTTTTGTTGTTGAAAATTTACGTTAGAACTGGGCACAGTGGCACACGCCTGTAATTCCAGCACTATGGGAGGCTAAGACAGGAGAATCGCAAGTTTAAAGCCAGCCTCAGCAATGGCAAAGTGCTAAGCAACTCAGTGAGACCCTGTCTCTACATAAAACACAAAATAAGACTAGGGCTGGGGCTCAGTGGTTGAGTACCCCTGAGTTCAATCCCTGGTACAAAAAAGAAAAAAAGAAGAAAGAAAAAGAAAAGTTACATCAGGTTAATCCCAGCCTACACTTAACCCTAAGTAGCTCACAACTATAGAACTTAACATCTCAAATTCTACATCCTGAGGCCCCTGCCATACATAATACCCCATTCTCATGACCTGCACAAATGTTAACCTCTCAGATCCTCTTAACTAGAATTTTATTCCATTTGAGAAAATGTGATACCCTTTCATTGCTCTGATAAGTACTTCAGAGTTAAAGCTGAAAAATCAGTGAGAGCTGCCTATCAAAAAGACACTTCTGTCAAATTAAATGATTTAACATTTTGTAGTATGACACAAAATTTCTATTTTTAATAGTATTGTTACTAAGTCATCACCAACTACAGACATGTAATTGGTTCAGTTATGAGTCACCAGTCCATGAGTTAAAGATCTTGTCTGATGGATTAGATCTAGTAAGAACAGAATGAGAGACGTGTGTGTGTGTGTGTGTGTGTGTGTGTGTGTGTGTGTTTTAATAGACTTTGTTAAGTTTTAGGCTGACAGTAAAAATCAAGAAGGTACAGAGATTTCCCATATACACTTGACCCTGTCCCATCTAAAACCTCCCCCATTATAAATATCCCCCTCTAAATAGTGGTACATTTGTTACAGTCGATGAGCCTATATTGACACACTGTAATCACCTGAAGTTCATAGTTTACACCAGGGTTTATTGTTGGGGATGTACATTCTGTAGGTTTGAACAAATGCACAATAACATGTATGCACCAGTACAGTGTCATACAAAGTAGTTTTACTTCCCTAAACATGTTCTGTGTTTGGCCTATTCATCACTATGTCCTGCTTAACCTTGGAAACCACTGGTTTTTTATTATCTCCATAGTTTTGTCTTCTCTAGAATTTTACATAGCTGGGATTATACAGCATGTGGCCTTTTCAGATTGACTTATTTCACTTCATAATATGCATTTTAGATTCCTCCAGGTCTTTTCATGGCTTAGTAGCTCATTTCTTTTGGCAGTGAATAATTTCCATATTCTGAATAGACCAGTTTATTTATTCATTCACCTACTGAGGGCACCTTGATTTGGTCCCAAGTTTGGCAATAAATGAACAAAGCTGCTATAAACATTCGACTGTTGGGAAAAGACTAAGGAATACAACTGATTATGTGGTAATGGTATATCAGATTGTCTTTCAGACTAGCTATGCCATTTTATATCCCTGCTATAATGAATGAAATTTCTGTTGGCTCCACATCCTGTCAGCATTAGGTGTTGTCAGTGTTCTGGATTTTGGCTATTCTAATACATATGTAGTGATCTCCTATTATTGTTTTAATTTGTTTCCTGATACCAATGATGTGGGCCATCTTTATGTATATTTACTCACTATCTGTTATATCTTCTTTGTTGGGCATCTGTTATGGTCTTTGACCCATTTTAAAATTCATTGTTTATTTTCTTATTGTTGAGTTTTAAGAGTTCTTTGCCTATTTTAGAAAATAGTCCTTTATCATGTATTTCTTTTACAAATATTTTATGCCAGCTTGTGACTTGTCTTTTTATCCTTTTAAAAGTGTCTTTCTCAGAGCAGAAATTTTAATTTTAACAAAGTTCATTTTACCAGTTCCTTCTTTGATGGATCATACCTTTGTTGTTGTATCTACACTTAAGGTTTGATAGAATGCTTTTGTGAAATGGTGGAGTTTAAGCAGAAATAGAGAATGATTTTCTTGAAGATTTGTGTCTCTCTTGATGTTTTACTATCTCAACTTTGAGATTTTCAACTGGTGTCTTTTTGGTCAGGCATTGTCTTGTAGCTCTCAAAACAATGAGAGGTTTGGAAACCCATGAAAATCCTTCTGTGAGGAAACATCTTTGGTATCACAACTCTGTTAAAATTGTTTGAAGTTAATTTTCCATAAGATGTTTCCTCATAAATGCAGATTCCCACCCACTTTAATCTTTTTCCTCATTGGATTATTAATAAAAATGATTTTCTATTTCAATACTGTAGAATTTTTTAAATTCCCGTGTTATATCATATTGAATTCATATTATTTCAAAAGTGATAAATAGTTCACATTAAGTGCTATTCATTTCACAGCATCCCAAATTTCAAATGATATTGCAAGTATCAAGTCATCCTTGAGGGATCACCTTAGTGTTAATTATTATGATTATGATGGTTCTGTGGTCCCTAGGAAGGTTTATCTCATATAAAAAATTAAGAACTGAGAAACAAGTAGAGACAGAGGAGCATGGAGCACATGGAATTTCCTTGCCCTTTCACAGCCTCATCCCTTGAGACCTGCTCACCCACTCATTTTGCTTTCAATCCCACTGTCACTCTCGAGATATAGCTGCCACCTTCATAATTACTAATTCAGCCCTCTAAATAAAACTCCTTGGCTTCTAGCTTTCTTGTTAAGCCCTACAGAAACTTTTCTCCAAGTTCATCAGGATCTTCAGACAATTGACTCTTCTAATTTTTCTTACTGCATTATTTTTTATTCTTATCCAATCTAGATTTCATTGACAATAATTTCAATCACTTTATACCAATAACCGAAACGCCTGTGCCTCTCTTTCTGTCATCTTGTCTAGTAGAAACAAAATCTTATATGAAACCAACTCTGCTTTCTCTGCGTCTAAAGAAAAATCACTAAATAGTTTAGGTTGTGACCTATATTAATTAATGACCAGCTTTGGAAAGAAGAGCTTTTCCACTTTAAATTTCCATAAAAGGGGATTATTTCTCTTAACATTTCTTACTTATTCTGTCCTCCCCAAAACAATAGGATTGCCTTTGATAAACGAGCATGAAGAAAGAATCTTGCCCCTGGTGCAGACCTTCCTTCTCTCCTTTCTTGTTGCAATTTGTGCAACTGCTGAGAACATGCATTCTACTCTGCTTCGAGCTGTAAACATTTCAGGACAGTCTGGACCTTTGTAAAAGGGAGAATATTTTAGAGCACAGAATAGCATGATACCTGAGGGTGCCAATTCCCCAAATGCTAGGAAGAAAGGCCTTTTAAAGTTCCTGTAGTAAGGTCTATACCACAAGCAACTTGAGAACCCTCTGAGCCTTTATTACTGAAAGTCCCTTCCAATCCCTTGAGATTTCATATTGCTTGCGTCCCAAATCCAAGCAACTATCCATTTGAGATAAGATAGAAGATGTGTATATTAAAAACTTCCTAAAGAGACTACTGGGAATTGCTGAGGAGACTTCTCCAGAAGATATGAAAGGTAAGAAAATATAAGTTGCAAAAATGATTTGGTGTCCCTTAAGAACACAATGTGTGGAAGTAAGAGACAGGATGATATAATTTATTTAACTGTTGTTTGGTATTTTATTGTTTAAAACTACTTTTGTACACATTGTGGTTTGATTCTGAGGTGTTCTCCAAAAGCTTCTGTGTAAATGCAGGAATGTTTGGAGGTGAAATGATTAGGTTGTGAGAGCTGTAATCTGTTCAGTCCTTCCTAGTTTGAATAGACTAACTGGTGGTAACTATAGGCAAGTGGGGCATGGCTGAGGAGGTAGGTCACTGGGGGCATGTCCTGGAAGGGTTCATCTTCCCTGCAGCCCCCTCCTTTCTGCCCCCTCTTCCTGGTTACCATACAACAAGCTGCTTTCGTTCTTCTTGTCCTTTGTCCATGATATCTTGCCTCACTTGGGCCCAGATCAATGATTCCACGACCATGGACTAAAACCTCTGGAACTATAAGCCAAAATAAATATTCCCTCCTCTAAGTCATTCTTGTCAGGTATTTTGGCCCCGGTTAAGAAAAGCTGACTAACACAGCACATCATCACCTTTAAGTCTCATGTGATATACCGTGTAATAGGAAATGAGTTACCACTAAAATTGTAAATGATGAAAGTGGAGCTTGGCGGGTTGTTCTTGCTAATGGGCATTCAACTTGCAATTGAATTATATTTCAGATAAACGAGTTAAACTATGTACTTCATTCCTCCAAACCACACTATTTTTTGCAAACCTAAGATGAGCTACCAAGCTTGACCAATAGTGATGTAAAATATGAGTGGTATAGTAAGATAAAAACATTTTGAGTCTGGCCATGGTGGCGCACGCCTATAATCCCAGCAGCTCCAGAGGCTGAGCAGGAAGATCGCAAGTTCAAAGCCAGCCTCAGCAAAAGCGAAACACTAAGCAACTCAGTGAGATCCTGTCTCTGAATAAAATAAGATAGGGCTGGAGATGTGGCTCAGTGGTCAAGTGCCCTGAGTTCAATCTCTGGTACCCCCTCAAAATATTTTTTTGAGAACTCATTATAAAAAAGAGTGAATGATCAAGCTGATGCTCAATGTGATACTTTGGCTTTTTAAAGATCGCTGAAGAGTGACTCCATTGATTTGAAGGAATCAAAGATTTTAAAACATATTTGAGCAGATTCAAAAAATTCTTCCATGTAATAAAAACATCCCTCCTCCAGTTGGCCTGCAGAGATATTATTATGCATAATTTATATTTCTCTAGGGGATTTTTCTATTTATTGCTCTTAATTATTTGCTTTTCAAGTGCCACTATGGATTCCCTGGGGTAGCTCTTGAGAGAAGGAAGTTGTCACGCTGGGGAAGCATCAGCCTGATGGTTTCACTGGTACTAAAGCCACTGTCTGCGGGTGACAGCAATTACCCTTCATTAGCCCAGCAGAGCTGGTGGAGGAAAGTTCTTCTTAATGGGCACTTGACATAGGTATTAACTTTGTCTTTTCAATAGAAAAACTTCTTTGGGGGGAGGGTCTCTGAAAATGAAAATGGAAAAAAATGCCGAGAGAGTTTCAAGCTGTTTATTATTTCTTTGTATTAAATAAAATAAAATTTTATTAGATAGCCTTGGAGAGAACAATGTGGGCACTGACTAGAGGAATAGGTTAGAAATCCTGAAGTCTGGGTTTTGTTACAGGGGGATGCCATTAACCCACCAGGATTTTTGTGCCTTGGAGTTTTCATTTGTGAAATAGTGTGGGAGGTAGTAATGATGAGAAATTGGACCCAGTTTAGGAAGTCTTAGTTCAGTATCAAGGAGCTGGGACTGAACAAAAGACATTTTCACTACAGGAAAGGAAAAATGCCTTGAAGCAATGTATGCAGGCAAACTAGGTTAAATCCACAATCTCTGCAATTATGGTTTTAGCACTCAGGGAAAGCTGATTAAGACTCAAGAAGTTCTCTTGAATCATAGGATTCAAATACTGGTGAGCAATGGAGCCAGCTGCTGTAGCTCTGGGGTGCATTCTGGTGTGTGATGGTTTGGGGGTGGGGGTTCTGAGATGCAAAGATGGCACCAATCTGGGTTGTGTATGATTAGTAACTGGCACTCACTGGCACGTCATCTGGGGGCTTCCAGACTCTGTCACTGCTAGTGCCTTCCTGGATGTTAAATATTTTTAGTAATTAAGTCTAGTCTGGGGTGTGACTTTAAAGATGGAGGTATTTACTAACCAACTGTGTGAACTTAACTTCTTTGAACCTGTTTTATTGAGATTGTACATGGGACCTCTACATTTTTTTATTAATGCTTATTCTCTGGTGCTCCGAACTACGTCTCATACTTTTATCTCCTGAAGTCCAAATCCAAAGTTAGCTCCCAGAATGTTACTGAATCTTCAGTTTCTTTTTCTACTCCTATTTTCAAATAACCAAATAGTCCTAGGAGCAGGCAAGAACTTTTATCAGTGGCCAAAGACTGGAGAAGGGAGCTCACCCTCTAAAAATCTTCCTTCTCCCCAAATTGTTCTGTGGTCTTGGTTTTTATTAGGATCTGGTTATGAAGGGATGTGGTATGCATACTATCATCAGAACTTTTCACTGAGAAGGGCAGTTTTCAGGAATCAGAGTGCCACCTATTTTCTCTCAATTTTGGGCACATTGGATCTGTCGTGGCACTGGTGGGTGTGTTTTAAATCATTATCAGGTGATTAGAATGAGTCCAAAGTTGTATGGAGTGTCAATGCGGTATCTGAACTAGATCAAACTGGTCTGGAGTTCCCCTCGAAGCTGCGAGTGTTTGATAAACTTGGAGCATGTGATTACAAGCATCAAGCCTTTAACTTTCACAGGCAAGCAGCATAGCTGATAGAGCAAAAGTCTATCAGTAATCTCAGATTCAATTTGGTGATCAAAACACCAAATTTTTTTATACCATGGAATGTTCCTCAATGGCTGTTCTGATGAACCTGAAAAGTCAAGCTAATGATGATAAGATAGAAGGCAATTTGAACACAACATGACCATATTGCTATACCAATCCAGGATAAGGATACATGCAAGATTGACCTGGTACTTGTGTTCATTAAAACCAACAGTTGATTATGCTGCGGGGCTCATAAGTAGTTTTGTGAGAAGCACAACATGCTAGTATGGTCAGAAAGGAACGGGAAGTTGGTGATAAAGGTCTAAAATTGAATCATTACATTTGACTCTGTTGCAATTGACAAAACCAAACCCAACTTGGGTGGTTTGGGAAGGACTAAAGACTCTTAAAATGCATATTTAGATAACTGTTCTAGTAACAGTAGTATGTATGTGTGTGTGCCTGCACAGACACACTGACAAATGAATTAATTCTAATTATCCTCATTATATAAATTGTGTTATCACATCTCTACTGAAAGCTAAAGAGTGTGTGTGTGTGTGTGTGTGTGTTTTAGAACAAGTAGAAGATTTTAGCTTGGAATACCTGGATCACTGGCTTACGAAGGCAAGCTGAACTGCTATTTATCACCCCTGCTGATAAGCATGCAACACTTGGCTTAGAATAAAACAATTATTGGTCTTAAGATTCTGGAAGCAGGCTCCAGGAGTTGAGCCCTAAAATGAATAAAAAATAAGCAAGGCCTAAGCTTATGCCAGAGCATTTGAACACAGATGAACTGCCCTTGATACACATGGAATTTTGCCTCTGCAGAGATGCCTCAGGTGTGCCCCACTCTCTGCCATTTACAGCTGCATTTCCCCAGTCGCAAGCTGGGTGGGAGAGAAGCCATTTAGTGCCAGTGGGAAGCAGTGCCAGATAATATCCAGGATTGCCAATTAGCTCAGCGCAAAAGGCCAGGAGTACACTTCTTTGCTTCCAGCATTTGGTGATTGGCTCACTTCCAGATTGAATGCCCCTAAGCAGGAAGCAGGAAGACTTCCTTATCTTTGGGGCATTAGAAATTGCAGTTGGAAATATTTGGTCTATAATATATATGATTTTTGGCAGATCCTGGCCTCCTCTAAGTTTTACACTTTGTGAGCAACAAACACTATTTAATCCAAAAGCATAAAGAAAAATAAGGTTGAAATTATGATTATAATATCATGGAGTGCTAAGGATAGTCCTGACATCAGAATTCATTGTTTACAATTTTGGGTGGGAGCAATTAGAAGTCTGCTTCTTGAGTAGGATGGTAAATAATGTCTTCAAGAAAGAAACAGCTGGAAGAAGATTCTAATTCAGGAGTAGGAAGTGAATGAGCAATGCCAAGCTCTTATGCAGAATTGAGTTCATCAGGGGAAAGTAAAAATGTTCATTTATTCAACTGATATTTGTTAAGTGCCTACTGTATGCAAGGAACTATGGCAGTAGTTCTCACCAAAACAGACTAAAACTTTGCCTTAATTCTTTATATTCCAATGAGATTCAATCAACATAAGAGAAATATTGTTGAGAGGCAGTGTGGCATGTTACAATGGGAATGGATTTTGGAATCAGGCAGGCTCTGTTTTAAACCCTGGCTTTACCACTTTCTAGAGATGTGACTGGAATAGTTTAAAAACTGTTTTAATTTCCTTGTCAATTAACTGGGGCTAATTCTGATTTGCATAGTTGTTCCAAAAACTGGAACAGTAATATATGTAAAATCCTTGCCCACCTAGCAACATAGGCAAGGCTTTACCCAGGTCATTTTTATTGTCATTGTTAGAAGCCGGTATTGTTTGAAGACAAGAGGAAGAGTTAGTACTCATCCTTTTGTTTTTCCATTTGCATTGCTTCTTCCTTGGAGTATATAGAAACAAACTGACCTTACTCCAATTGGATCAGTTTTGCTTCCCTGAATCCATTTTCTAGTTTGTAGCCAGAAGAGCTTGCTAGTGCTCAAATCTGATCATATCATTGGAGTTTTATATATATATATAAATAAAATAGTAATGGGTGTTGAACCCAGGAGCACTTTACCACTGAGCCAAGACTCCAGTCTTTTTTTATTTTGTATTTTAACACTGGGTCTCACTAAGTTGCTACTCCTAGCCTTGAACTTGCACTTCTCCTACCTCAGCCTCCCAAGGACCTGGGATTACAGGCGTGCATCACCATGCCTCGCTATGTTACTGAATTGTGTTGACCAATTTAAAGGAACTTCTGAACAAGAGATAAAGTTTGAATTCTTTAGAATAGTTAAAATTTCCTTCATTCACTGGGCTGTGCCTACTGTGCATTCTCCCTTCTTACCATACAATCTCCTCTAACGTTTGCATATCATTCTTGTCAAACCAAACCCTCCCATTCCACATATGCACACCTGAATTCCCTATTTATAGAAAATCTGCTCTGATTCAGCCATTTTCACTGAAAATCCTGAACATTTCTCTACACATACCTTAGACAACATATCTTCCAGGGAGTCCTCCCTGACAGCTAAGGCTATAACCTGGGCACATATGAAAACATTGAGACAGACACCAAGGGCAAAAAAGTTTGGAAACCTCTGCCTTATTTAGTGATTACCTTTCTTTGTGTGTCCCATTAGAACATTTTTATGCTATAGAATTCTTTGGAAATCAGTGAAAAGTTTTTGTCCCAAACTCGAGAACAAATTTGCTCTTGCATATAAAAGATTCATGAGCCTCTACAACCCATCTGTGGACCCCCTAGAGTAGGAACATCTAGCATAGTCTTTGATATAGGCTCAATGAATGACTGATAGATGGATGAATGGGAAGCTTAACCTGTCGGGTTTTATTTCCTAGAATATTCAAAGGAAATTAGAATACTGGAAATAGATCTTCAGAAGGAAGAAAATTCTTAGTTTCTTTGTGAAAAGAAAATGGAGATTTAGTGCTAAATTTGAGAGATTTGGGAGTCTAATTAAGAACATTTCTTATTTTGGGTTCTGAACCAATTCAGAGCAGACCCAAGAGACCATATAGGAACAAAATGTTTCTTCTACCATTGGTGTACATGTAATGGAAAAAAAGCCAAAAATGGACTCTGGGGCGTCATGAGACTCTGGTTATTGTATGGGAAATGGAGGCACTTGGAGAGCCATGGCCTTGCTTAGTCATAGAACTTGAAGCACAAAATAAATCATGGCTGGCAAATCAACACATGAGTAATGATCACTAATTCACAATAGCCCAGAGGTGAAATGCCAATCCGACAGTATTAGCCTCTTACTGGTTTCTCTCAGTGGGTCTGCCATCTCTTCCATGGGGACAGGACATAGCACACCAGATGTTTCTCTTCCTTAAGATGGTACAAATGTTAGAAGTTCTTATTTTTAGGGCCCAGGCTAGAACTCAGGGAAAGGAAGAGGATTACCTTTATACCTCCTTTTTTATTATCATTGTTCTCTCTGTCAATGGACATACAGTCTGAAATCTCACCATGAAGATCCCAAGAGGTCTGAAGAATACCTACACGGAAGTTAGGATGAAAATAGATGCATCTTAGCACAGAGTGGTGGCACACACCTGTAATCTCAGTGGCTGAGGAGGCTGAGACAGGAGGATTGTGAGTTCAAAGCCAACCTTAGCAAAAAGCAAGGTGCTAAGAAACGCAATGAGACCTTGTCTCTAAATAAAATGCAAAATAGGGCTGAGGATGTGGCTCAGTGTTTGAGTTCTCCTGAATTCAATCCCCGGTACCAAAAACAAACCAAAAAAAAAAAAAAAAATAGGTACACCTTAAGAAGAGGCTCAAACAAATCCCATATTCTCAGAATTTTATCTCTTCTTCTGTTTCCACCTCTGTCTCTCCATTTATCTATCTCTCTCCCTTTGGTCACCCCGTAATTATCCTCATTGGTATACTCATTATGAGATTCACTGCCCACAAGACTTCCCCTATTGGCACAAGACAGGTAGATACTCCCACCACAACCAGCACTAGGGCAGACTCTTTAGTCTCTGTAGCACCTTGCCTTTGCTTGCAAAAATATTCCCTATTTCAATTGCAAATGCTTGGAAAGCAAAGAATCTTGTTGTTTCATGGGTTAGATTTATTTATTCATTTGTTATTACCAGTGAAAGGATTTCATTTGTCATTCTCATTGCTTTTATCTTTAATTTCTTGAAAGGATGATGACTTCTATTTAAATTATTAGAAGCAGTTCTTAATCTAGAGTGAATCACCATTTCAGGTCAAATCCTTCCCCTGACAATTAATTATACTTTGTTGTAAATACCAAGCATGAGATTTCTTTCTCCACATGAGGAAAGAGAGGGATAGATAGAATTTGTCTAAAGTGTCAGTTTCAAAATTGTAAATAAACAAGCTTAAGCATATTCCCGGAGAGGCCACTGGGTTGGGTAGCTGATTCCTACCTAACCTATCCCAGTTCACTAATTCAGGTACTTATTAGAAATTTGGAAGTACAGAGAATGGTTACAGGAGGTTGAAGAAGATTCAGAGTAATTGTCTTGTGCTGTGTTTCAAGGCAGTACTTACCTAAAGGCTATGCTTTGTTTCTAGTGTTAAACAACAGAAAAAAATCAGTAGATATGGAAAAATATGGGACTTGTCCTTTCAGAATGAGAAATAACAAAAATTGGGAAGGAGAGACTGAACTGAGGATCAATAGAAACACCTGAACCCACTCCCCAAAATGGACACAAATCATGGACCTTTTGGAGTCAAATGTGAAGCGAGTCTTTATACTCTTGGGCAACTAGAGTCAAGATAAAAGTAGCAGAGTTGCCTTGTTGTAGGCCATCCTTAGACGCAATTCATCTTAGGAGACTCAGAAGTTAGATTTGTGAGCTAGCAGGCCCACGGGGTCCAGTACAGGTGTAAATGAATGAGACAAGAAAGTGCACTGGTAGATGCCAAAAAACAATGGGAAAGGTGGAGGCTGTCAGGGCGCTCATGCCCTGTGTGGAGGGAGGTGTCACTCCGTCCCCATGATTGCCATGTGAGGCAATGAGCCCTGCAGTGTGAAACCTTCCAAGATTTTAAAGAAGCCAGGAATCTTGATTTGATATGAAATCTCTCAATTTCTAAATTTTAACTAATTTAAACATTATAAACTTTGTGCAGGGGAGACAAAACATTTCTATGATTTGAATGTAGCCCACAGGCCACTCGTTGTCATCTCTGCTCTCCGGTGAGGTACTATATAGGTTTTTGAAGCAAGAGAAGTGACATTTATTCTTTTATTACTCCATTAAATATCTATCTGCTGATTCCTTGTTCTATTCTCAAGTACTAGAAATTATATAGTACTAGTTCTAGTGGGGGGAGGTCATGATATATGGGAAAAGAAATAAGTATGACATAATTCAGGTAGCAAGAAGTGTTATGGAGAAGAGAAATCAGGCAAAGGGGACAGAGAAGGTGTGAGGGTGCTGTCTTAAATCTCATTGGCAAAAGTCTCTAGTCTCTCAGTAGAATTTATCAGAATAGATACTCAGGTAAAGAGGGCAAGTTGTGTGGGGTGGGAGAGAGGAGAGGGGAGAAGCGGGAGAAACTCCAGGCAGAACGCAAAGGCCTTAGGCAAAATTATACTTGAGTGTATTGCATATGGAAGGCCACGGTGGCTGGAGGCCACCAAGTAAGCAAGGAAGAGAGTGCTAACAAGTCAAAGGCAGAGAAATACCAAGAAGCCAAACCTGGGGCCACAGAGGCTGCTTTAAGTGCTTCCCATCCTTTAAGGTCCATTTCAAACGAGGATAGTTGAAACCATTGGGGAAAATGTCGGAGAGCTATTGAAACTTGGTGACGAGTACATGGCAGACAAAGGGCTTTGCTGTATCCACTACTTTGTATAAATAGGTAGTTTTGAAAACGTAATTTAAAATTTTTCTGCTCAAGTTCCATGTTTCCCTTTCCTGTTCTAGTTGTTTCTCTGAACTTCCAAAATGTCTTGTACTCCGAATACCTCAAATGGTGCCTTGAGTCTTTTAAAATTAATTATGTTATAAATATCTGAAAATCAGGACTGATAGGTAACAGATGTGAGCAATGGAAACAGGGTTAAGAGAATAATTCTATAAACTGGGTCCCACTGTGCTGACCCCCACATACTTTTTTTAATAAAACAATTTACCTGCAGTTCTGCCTGGCTTAATTCCTCAGCAGACAACCTCTTATCTGCAGGAGACATGCAGGCCCAAAATGCCCATAAGAACAATGTTACCCTTGGGGAAGGGAGTTGTAACCCTTGCACAGATCTAGTTCCAAAACTCAGGGACATAAGGATAGCACCCTAACCATAAAATCTGTAAGAACAGGTTTTAATTAAAATTGGTCAGCATGGGCCCAAATGATCTAGAGTTGTCCTGGATCTTTACATGCACAGTGAGGACTTGAAAGTCTGATGTCATACTGCTGTCAAAAGTCAAGAGGTAGACTTGGGCAGGACTCTGGAAACTTCCCTGCACCCTCAATGAAACTGAAGGGCAGGAAGGATGCAACATTATTCTCTTCTCTGAGAGGACCTACTCTGTCCCTTGAGAGTGTCCCCTTTTTCCTTTCGCTATCCTCTTTAATAAACTCATACCTTTTACTCTAAGCCACATGTCCAAAATCTTGCTGGTGTGATCACAACAACTAGTAAGAAAGGATCACTGTGGCTTCCTCAGCTCTGTGGTGGGCCTGGGACCTGTAACAGGGACCATGGTTAGCATTTCTTTTTGACTTAGCATTTAGCATGTTGCCAGACACAGACATTTACTCAATAAATATGAACTGATAGATAAATTCATCAAAGGTTCAATAGGTCTTTATGCCCCACAGTGTGGTACATAAGAGTGAGAGAAAGAATACCAAGATATGGTTCTTCTAGTCCAGGAACTTCCAAAAATCAGATAGGCACTGAGGTCACAGGTCAGAATATTGGGTCAGATATGCAGAGAAAATATTGAGTATTCTATGTAAACCTGCTTAATTCTTCTTTACAGTTTCCACCTGCTGGTTACCAGATTTAAGAAAAAATGAAACAAAAAACACTTTTATTCTAATATCATGGCCTGAAGTTAATATAACAGAGGGATAAAGGTTTAATAGTTCCTTCATGCCATCATCAATATGGTTTATATTGTAGAGTTTTGTTTTGTTTAATTCTCTATCTACTGCCAAAGGAAGAATTATTCTGGATGAAGTCAAACAGATAAGGAAGACTTTATCTAAGGTTATTGCAATGTGCGGGGAGAGATCAGAAGTCAACCTCAACTCAGCTCCACTGAAAAGAATAAGAAGGTTTTGTTTTATTTTTTTGGTACAGAGAATTGAACCTAGGGGGTGGTTACCCACTGAGCCACATCCCCAGCCCTTCTTTTTTGCATTTTAGTATGAAACCAGGTCTCTCTGAATTGCTAAATTGCTGAGGCTGGTTTTGAACAGACAATCCTCCTGCCTCAGCCTCCCAAACCACTAGGATTACAGGTATGCACCACCGTGCCTTGCAAGTGAGAGGTTTTTTTAAGTCCCAGAGTGAAAGAAAGCAGGCAGGTCATCCATGTTTCACTCAAATGAAAAATACATTTTCTTGTATCTTTATAACAGGAAGGAATTTTACAAGTTAGAGCAAAGCAGCTAGTGAAGTTAGTCATTTCCACACAATGTGGAAATGTGTTGTTTGTGTTTACATTTCGAAGAGATGGTTTCCAAGTCCTAGAGAAAGATATTCCTGGGTTATTAAACTGGTAAAAGGCTTAAAAGAGAAACACTGCATTATGTTGAAGAGGCAAAGGGAAAAATTTACAATAACTGTTCTTAAGTAAATAAATGCTCTAAGTGAAAGGCAATCAGGGTCTAAACTCAGGAAGAAGGTTATATGAAATTTACTGATGCTAAAGGGAATGTCAGGGTTGCCTTGGTCACCAATTTCTCTCTAGCATGGCACCTAGAAGGTTTGCACTATCTCCTGATGCCTGAGAAGATGTGTTCCTCAAATCCACTTCTGTCTCCTTTCTTCCTACAAAAGTCTGGGGCTAGTTGAACCAGGCATCTCTTACTTCTGTTAATGTCTTCATCTTTCTTTAGGGCAGGAAGACTCGGGATCTAGCCTGCATGGGATAAAGGAACAAAGTCCATAGGGCAGACTCCATTTTTCTGAGTCTTGAAGCTTACTTCCTGATAAGCTAAAGGAATTTGGAAAACTCTTTCTCCCTCTGATCTACTTTCTAAGCTGTGTTAGTCAGTTTTCCATTGCTATGACAAAAATGTCTAAGATAATTACCTTATAAAGTGGAGAGATATATTCTGGCTCATGGTTTTAGAGGTTCTAGTCAATGATCTGGTGGATGTATTGCTTTTAGGCCTCTGATGAAGGTGCTGGATGGACAATGTAGTATTATGGTTTTGATTTAAAATCTTCCCCAACGACCAGGTGCTAAAGGACCAGTTGGGAAAAGTACATCACTGGAGTGTGTCCTTGAAGTATATGATATCCCTGGTCATTTATCTTTCTCTCTCTCCTTTTGGAAGTGAGCAGCTTCATTCTGCTACACCATCCTTGTGCTGCTGTTCTGCCTCATCACAAGCTAACAGTGTGGGGCCAAGCAGCTGTGGACTGAAATTTCTGAAATCATGGACCAAAATAAATCTTTTATTCCTTATTTTCCTCAGGTATTTTGTCACAGTGATGGAAAGCTGGCTAACACAGGAAGCATGGGGCAGAGTAAATCTCTTACCTCTTTGCCAGGAAGCTAGCAAGAAAACAACAACAAAAAACTGCCTCACAATCTCCTATGAGGGCATATCCCCCAATAGCATAGAGATCTCCCACAAGGCCCCACCTCCTAAGGTTCTATCACTTCTAAATAGTACCATCCTAGAGATCAAGTCTTTAATATATGGACCTTTAGGAGACATTGAACATAAAAACCATAGGATAAATTTATTTGTTCTGGGACTTATACCTCAAGTCTCTCAAGTCAAGATATGGCCTCAGAATATCATAAGACAGTAAGACTTAAGATGGAAGTTAAAATGTATTGGTTTAATTTTTGCAAAATATGATTCCCCATTGTTGATGGTCTAATTCCATTTGCAAAGTTACTAAGAAAAGTATCCTAGTATAAGTGAATTGCAAGCTAAAAGGAAGGGAATAGAAAAAGATAAGGAAGTTTGAATATGGACTGTATAAGGAAGGAAATTCTAGAGGGAGATAAAATTTCAAATGAATAAGATCAAATTCAAAATCTGAAAATAACTTTGGAGTAAAAAATGACAATTCTCTCTAGGAGAGTTTAAAATTTTATGATTTGGGATGATGTAATTTCTTATCTATATCCCTGAGCTAGTGGGTGAGTTCTAGTTTTCATTCTAGAAAACCCATGTGGTAGTGTATAAGGAAACTAGTAACTAAGATTGGCATCATCTTCAAGCATAGGAAACTTAAATTTTCATGTGAGATAACTAAAGTTTTCAAAAAGTTTCTAGAAATTCCATCCTTGCTTCTCATTTTTATGATCTCTTTCCAAAAATTACTAGTCCTGGGACCTGATTTTCCCTCATGTTACTTTGTATTTTTAGAACAGGCGGGGTAAAGGACAATGAAACAAAATAACAAAGGCAGCAATCATGAAAATCAATAGCTTCAACACTCTGCTTACCCTCATTTGCCTTTTGAAAAACATCTGTCTACAGGGTTTCTTTCCACTTATTATGGGCATGTCTGATCGATGTTTTGCATGTCATGCTGATGATTTGATTAACTGAACACTCAAAAATTATCATTTTCTTTTTTTACCAATGTTGTCATAATGGATGTCAGAAGTGGAATCCTCAAGCCCTACACATTCAAAGAAAGTTTTAGGTTTTCTCTTTCCTTCTCTTCTCCTTTCCCTCTCTCCCTCCCTCTTTTTCTTTACACGGCAAAAATAAGGGGGACTTTGGAATCAGTCTATACAGGCTTTCTGCTCTCCAAGTTTGTAATAAGTCATTTTTCTAAATACTTCAGTTTTCATATGTGAAAAGTGGATATAATATTGCTTTCTTTTCATGTCTTCTATGAGATTTGTATTTATTTGTGAAGCACATCGTACAGTGCACATAGGTATTCAGTAAATAGTGGCTACTATCAATTTCTTTATCAAAATATTTTTTCCTAGTATGCATAAGAAACCATGTTGAGGTGGTGCTTTGACAAGGATACCAAAGTACCATGGAACAAATTGTCTGTTTGCTTGGAATTACAAATAGCATACTTCATCAGGCAACAGAATGCAAGCCACTGGTGAGGACTTGTGATCTCACTCCCTGATATGAATGGCAGTGGAGTAAGTCTGTCCAAGAACTGCTGTCATATAGTGAATGTTAGCTGTCATTCATGGAAGTCTACAACTTGTCCTGCAAACATTTTCATCCTGCAACAGTTCATACTCCATCTCAGTTATCATAATGGCAGGTCATTTGTTTAGAGAATGGACAATGGACATTGAATTACTATTAGTGTAATTATTCAGTATGTGAATATCTTTAGTTTCATTCCTAGGAGGAGAAGAATTGCAGAAGACTGTCTTATCCAAAAGCTGTGCTAACAAATTGCTGAGATTGAGTTAGAATGAGACCCACCAGTTTGCTTTCCAAGAGCTTCTTTATGTAGATATGTCCCACCTGCTGAGTCTTTACCCCTCCCATCCCACAGTTATTTTTTTTTTAAATTTCAAACATTTTATTTATTTATTTATTTATATCTTTTAAAACAAAAGAATGTATTTCAAGTCATAGTACACATATGGAGCACAATTTTTCATTCCTCTGGCTGTAACAAGATAGAGTCTTCATACATGTACCTAGGGTAGTGATGTCCATTCCACCATCTTTTCTACCCCCTCCCTTCCCCTCCATCCACTTTGCTCTATCCAAAGTTCCTCAATTTCTCCCATGTTCCCTATCCCCACCCCCATTATGTGTCAGCATCCACTAATCAGAGAGAACATTCAGCCTTTGGTTTTGGGGGATTGGCTTACTTAGCATGATATTCTCCAACCGCATCCATTTACCTGCAGATGCCATAATTTTATTCTGTTTTATTGCTGAGTAATATTCCATTGTGTATATACCACAGTTTATCTCTTCATCTATTGAAGGACATCTATGTTGGTTCTACAGTTTAGCTATTGTGAATTGAGCTGCTATAAACATTGAAGTGGCTGCATCACTGTAGTATGCTGTTTTTAAGTCTAGAGTATAGACCAAAGAGTGGGATAGCTGGATCAAATGGTGGTTCCATTACAAGTTTTCTAAGGAATCTCCATACTGCTTTCCAGATAGGTTGCACCAATTTGCAGTCCTACCAGCAATGTATGAGTGTGCCTTTTTTCACCACATCCTTGCCACCATTTATTGTTGTTTGTATTCTTGATAGCTGCCGTTCTAACTAGAGTAAGATGAAATCTTAGAGTAGTTTTGATTTGCATTTCTCTAATTGCTGGAGATGTTGAACATTTCTTCATATATTTGTTGATCAATTGTATATCTTCTGAGAAGTTTCTGTTCAGCTCCTTAGCCCATTTATTGTCAAACACATTTTCTTTGTAACAATGGAACTTAATTTTTTTCAGCTTTTATGTAATATAATTGATTAACACCCCTAATATTCGTTAAACTAATTATATCTCACCTTTTCTGGATGTAGACTATATCAGGGTATAAGGAATATTGGCATAATGCCTAAAAGGTCTGGAGTAGGGCTACTGGCACTGAAATTCTAGCTCCACCATTTCCAAGTGGTATGTACTTATACAAACTATCCTCACTCACGCTTAAGTTCCTGTTGAAAGGATCAAACAAAATTATATTCTATAAATGCTTACTACAATGTCTGCAGAGAGCAGGCATTTAGAAACCTATTGCTATAGTCATTAGGACTTAATTAGGATTTTAATCTAAATTATAATTAATTTGAATGCACTTTCTAATACTTACAAATTTTATCAGCTGTTTATGTGCTATGCTGATTCAGATTTACAAATGTAAGAATTTCAGAACTGGATTTCTCTTGCTGCTTAAAATACTTTCTCTTTCCTCATCCTCTTATCCTTTTAAGGATTCATCTTTGGATGAGGAAGCCAACAAGCAGTTGGAATATATCATTCCAGGCAGCCTTTATGAAAAATGACTGTGTGGAAGGTCAAATTTTCAGTTTCTGGAAAATTGTGTAAGAAATGGCCAAATGAGAATTTTTGGACTTTGTTTCTTGATTTTCAGCAGACTGAGTAAATTGAATTAATTTAGTTATCTGCTTCTCTGATAGGAAGTTAATTGGAAGGAAAAATGCTGGTGCTTCCATATCTACATACATGTTAAACATGAACTTTGAATTATATTTTGAAACGTGGACCATTTAAGAATAAAATCTCAACTGCTGACTATTTTTTTTTTTTGCCCTTTCAGTTCAGATGTTTATACTTGGCTTTTGAAAATCAAATGGCAGTTTTCTGCTTTGACACTCTCCTACTTAACGTCACAGTTTGTGGCAATTTGGAATATTATCATGGGTCCATCTCTGCTGTGAGATTGCTCATGTCTCTGACAATCTGTTGGAGGACCATGGTGATGCTGCCAGGTGGGTAGTAATTCCCCCAGAGGAATGAGCAGGACCACAGGGGCTGTACCAGTGGCACTTTGAGGGTGTGCTAGTTGCCTGGGAGGCTGCTCTGGCCCTTCACCCACTTGTTCTCTCTACTCTTTGTTTCTGGCTTTTGCTTTCTGTCTCTTCTCTTCTTTCTCCCTCTTCAATTTTCTATTTTCCATGCCTATGCCATTGCCTACACTGTTTGGTCTCTTTATTTATTTCTATGGCACCAATCTCCATGGAATCCAGCCACTCAGACAAACACATTAGGTTAAATATAGCCTGTGTAGGAAGAGAAGAAACATCTCTCTTGCTTCCTTTCTTCCAGGAAGATCTGTACTTGATTAAGTAACTATTCTAAGGTAAAAAGCAGACATTGAAAGGTGTTAAAAAGTGAATAGATCTGTAAGTATTTAGAAACATGTATCCAGCACATGGAAATGTGTCTGCAACATGGAAAGTAAATGGCAGACCAAATGGGAAGCATAGAGACAAGTTAAGAGGCTGTTTCAATTGTCCAAGTGAGTGACAATGGTAACCTAGGAGAGGGTAGTAGCAGTGATAATGGGGAAAGTACATCTGGATATGAATTAAATAGGACACAGTGATTAAGATAAAGCATGAGACAATGATAACTACCAGGTCTCTTTTTAGTGCAAAAGGCATTGCCACCAGGGAGCACAAAACATGGTTTCATTGGAAGATAATGACTTCAATTCAGTTTGGGATAGGCAGGTTGGATATATGATTCCTCTAAGAAGTAAAGTCCAAGTAGTTGAATATGTGAGTTGAAGATCAAGAGATAAGTCTGAGCTGTATTTAAACAAGTTAAAATGGAGACCAACCCTAAACAATCCCTGAGAACATAAGAACAGTTAGGACTCCTAAGTGAACTCAACCTTGCTTGATTTGCAAACATAAATGAATCTTAATGTGCATTATTGTTCAACAATGCTTATGATAGAAACAAACCTTACCTTCAGCCAATTATAAGCATTCATATATGATTATGTGACTAGGGACTTTCCAATAAGGTAAACCAAAACATTAATTTTGTAACTAAGAGCAGTCAAATAATTTCTTTTTCCTTTCCATTCCTTTCTTTTTTTTTCCTTTGTGATTGAACACTCAGTCTAGTGTTCCCCAATCCATGAACTATTTCTTACTCAAAATCCTTAATACTTTATTGTCTCATATTTTAACATTTTAATATATATATATTTTTAATATATATCTTTAAAATATATACTATAAGCATAAATAAGAAAACAAAACCATGGAGTAGATGGGATGGCCCAAGAAGAATATGAGACGATCATAACTCTGAGAAGACTGAAAAAGAATGAACATGGAATTAAGAGAAAAACCATGAAAGGATGTTGACACAAATTCATGAAAAATAAAAGCTATTCAGGAGGATGCAGTGGTCTCCAATAACAGCACAGTTACAGAGAAATCAAATAAGAATAAAGGGTGATGGAAGAATCCATCCTATAGTGAGTAGGAATGAGTAGCAAAGAGAATATGAGGCTTGATGATTATGGGAGGAGAGAGGACTAAGGAAATTGATGGAGGGACGGAGAGACAAAGAAGTACTGGAAGTCTACAGACCTGGATCTGGATGTAGGTCTACTGCCTGATGGTAATGTCAATATTACCTCTCCAAGTCCCAGGGGAGCTCTTGAGCATGTTGAAATATCAAGGGAGAAGGAGGGATTAGAGAGTGAGAAATTGAAGACAGAGGGGGAGGAGGGACCCTAAAATTCAAGTCCTCAAGAACTTAGGGGGACAAAATTCAAGGTACAGTAAGATTCATGTTGGATGGGGAGAGGAAGAGATTCATTTTTTTTCTAAAGGGAAGAGAAGGAAGAAGGGCTGTGGATGCAGGTTAAGTTTCAAGTTTGATTCAGGAGTTGAAGGAAGTACCATTTTATGGACTTTATTTTCTCTGAGAAGGTGAAGAGACCATCTGTAGAGAACTAAGACAAGATAGGAGGACTGGAGATGTGGGGAGTTGGGAAGACCTGACATAGCCCTCTCAGTGCACAGAGGAGCAGTTGATTAGGGAGAGGAAGAAGTTTTGCTTGTGCCACAAAGATGCTGATGAAGTAAGAACTTGTAATTTTCCAGTGGAGACCTTCAGGGAGGTTGTATAGGTTCTCTCCAGAAGCCTGATCTATGTTCATAGAACTGGCACATCAAGTCATTGAGAGTTGGGATTTTTCTTCTAGGTGAACCAATGAGGAGAAAATGGAGCAGAAGACAAGTTGATGTGACAGAGCAAGAAACTTATAATGGAAAGAAAAGAGTAAAGAGAGAACACTGCTGATTAAAAGGGAAACAGATGAGAGGGAAGGTCAAAGAAGAGTCTTGGTGAAGTCAGTTGGAATGAGGGAACCTGGGTAGAAAAACCAAACAGATGAGGAGTTATGGAGATGATCATTTTGACCTAGGACCTTTACTGATGATCTTGCTGAATTCAGTCTCTTTTCTAGCTCGATTTGGCTAATCTTATCTAACTGCTATTTAGGGAATCTTCTATGATTATAAATGGAATTTGGCTCAACTTTCCAGGTAATATTCAAAGAATGGGAAGTATAAATATTAGCATGAGAAAATTGAATGCAGTGGTTAAGAGCTCAGATTCTTAGGTATAAAACTTGTTTTTTCTACTTACAAGTTGTGTGACTTTGAGCAAGTCATTTAACTTCCCTGAACTTGTATTATCATTTCAAAAAATGAGGTAAAGTGGCATCTACTAGAAAAGGGTTAAATGAGTCAATACCAGTATTTAGAATAGTTGATGGCACTATAATTGTTAGCTATTATCATTACCATTATTATTAGGAAGCATATCATGCTAGGATAAAAACATTTCCTAGAGAATTTTTTTAGTTAGCTCATTTTACCAAAGAGGAACCTGAGGGCCACTGAAAAATGTTGACATTACCGTCAGGCAGTACACCTAAATCCAGATCCAGGTCTGTAGATTTCCAGTACTTCTTTGTCTTTTCTATTATGATGTTTGGATCTTACCTACTTATAAGAGTCAACTTGTCCATTGGCCCCTGCCCTTAGAGGAATGCAAAACACACAGAGGTGGAAACTCAGCAGAGTTCTTGCAAGGGCCTCTCCTGGGCTTTCTTCATAGCGAGTGGGGCAATCGTGCCTTGGGGACAGCCTGAGGAGACCCAGAGTTCTATGCACGACAAGGTCATCAAATTGCCTCTTCATGTACCTTGTCCCATATTGTCATAACAAAAAAAATTTGCACTTCCACAGGCTTCAGTGCATTTTCTATTGTTCTATGAAATGTAGGCAGCAATGTCCCCATCTAATTTACTCCTATGTCTAGATAGTGAAAGAAAAGGTATTATTGAAGCTACTGATGGCATTTTAACATCAGGGCTCTGTAAACACCAACACTTTTCAGCCTGTGATTGTTTACAAAATCTTCCTGCCTGTAAATCAGATGCAGACTGATCTGTCCTGCTCTGAAGTAATGGAGTTAATGCTAAGAAAAACTGGTGATTACTTTCTCAATTCCTATGCCTTCAAAGATTGCATGCACAATTTTTTCTGACTGATGGTCTGAGTCTCAATTGTGACCAAATACTCAGGCAGTCCTGGTTAGGATGTGTGTTACCTCCAAAATTTGCCTAAGGTGATTATTGAAGCCCTGGAAATCATGCAGGTTAAATCATGCAGATGAGATTTCCAAACTAATTTTGGGTTCAGGTGGCTCGATTCAATTCAAATCCCCATGTGCTTCCAATCAGAATTTTGATTTATGTTTTCTCAGCTGCAGCACCAGCTTTCCCACAAAATTGTTGGAGGAGTTGTTTCATTTTGAATAGTCTTTTGCTTTTTTTCCCAACTTTCTAATTGAAATTAGAATCAAAGGCAGTGCGAGATATTTATAATTACAATATTTGCCATCGTGCTATGCATTTAGATTTTGAGCAGTATTTCTTAACCTTTACTGTGCATCAGAATTCCTTGGTAAGCTTTTAAAAGAACAAATCTCAGTGTTATTTTTCAAGCATTTACCAGGTGATTCAAATATGCAGGCACAGTTGAGAATCAATGCTATAGATCTGTGCTTCTCAAGATTTAATATACATAGGAATTTCATTATTACTCAGCTGATAATTCTTACTCCCCTGTACATCAACATCATTGGTACCACTCCCAAGCTTGTTAGAAATGCAGACTCCTAAAAAATATCAGCAGTAAGTCCAAGTTGAACCCCAGTGGGTTCTAGTGGGGAAAGAAAGTAAAATACTTGGTTAGTGGTTTACAAATCCAGTTTTAACTTTGTTCTATTCAACATTTCAATGATTTGAACAGATAGGAGGCATGAGACAAATTTGAGAATGTCTCCAAACTGGAAAATATATATGTTCACAGTAATGGTATCTTTGTCCTAATAGGAAATGTTTAATAGATATAAATGAAAGGCCAGAAATTTGAGTCAAAAATACTATAATTCTATATAATTGTAGGAGAGGAGGCCAAATAATATTGCTTATCAATAATGTTTTCTTAGCTGGGCGCGGTGGCACAAGCCTGTAATCCCAGCACTTAGGGAGGCTGAGACAGGAAAACCGCGAGTTCAAAGCCAGCCTCAGCAATGGCGAGGTGCTAAGCAACTCAGTGAGACCCTGTCTCTACATAAAACACAAAATAGAGCTGGGGATGTGGCTCAGTGGTCGAGTGCCCCTGAGTTCAATCCCCAGTACCAAAAATAATAATGTTTTCTTTAGTTGAGAAAGTCAGTGTGAATAGATCAGCCATGTGAAAAGGTTGCTGCCTCCCCAAACTGATGTGATTTTTGTTTGAATTAGAATCAATGGATCAGAAAAAAGTGAGAAGTCAACAGTATCCTTCTATTCTGTGCTGAGAGATGCAAGGACAAAGTGAATTGTGTGCATGGGACACAAGATCAGGAGGGTAGATATTTAAGCTAGAGAATGAGGCTCTGTTCAGGAAAGGAGGAGGAGGAGTGGCTCCTGGGGTGTATTTCAAGTATCTGTAGGACTTCCCTACTAAAGAAGGATGCAGCTTTCTTCCAGGTCTAAGACCACAGTATTATAAGCCTAAGAAGCAGAAATCAGATTATGTCAAGGATCAACACCTAAATGACCTATGCCATCTGAAAATCTAATGACTATTCTTGTGGAGTGGTGAATATTTAACCCTTGGAGACACTCCAACAAGACTGAAGGACCATCTCCTGGATATATTGCTAAGGAGCCCATATCATGAGAAAGCATTGGATGCAGTCACTCCTAAGGTTCCTTCTAATGCTTTGCTCTCTGAAATTTTGAGACTTGTCTGCAGGCTTGGCTGGGGAGACTTGTGCTCTTGTGTTAACTTAGAGTTGAGACCCACCACATTGGGATAGTCAGAATCATAGCATCCCCTGTTCATCTTGTTTTCTGCTCCCCACTCCTATCAATTCTGAATATTTATGATTTCTGCACCTCTGTCTCCTAGAGCCAAAAAGAAGTAGAAGCTTAAGCTGCACAAGTTTAGGAAGGTCTTTGAAGCTATTGAGCTATCATTCCCAATTTCTATCAACTGCTGAATCTTCTCATTAAACATTAAGTGCTATAGCCACTTTCTGGTCTCATACCAGTTACTTCTTTCAAAGAAAGCACCAACCTTCAATTCTCAATATTATAATTAAAACAAGTTTTAAGTTATTTAGTTCTTTAATTTTTCTGTTTATAAGTATTCAAATAAAATGAAGAGAGTTATAAAAATGAAAGCAAAAATCTCTGGAAATGCTACAACCCCAAAATAATCATTATCAACATTTTGGTGAATATTCTTTCAAACCTTTCTTTGTGCATACCACCATATGGGTTTCTGGATCCATAGAAAGATAATTTTACATAGGCAGGTTTATATTACACACGCTGCTTTGCCATCTGCTTTTTATATGCAGCATCATGTTCTTGAAATACTTTCATGTTAGTGAGCGCTTTTTAATGCTTTGTAAGGATTTAGATAGAATTGTAAAATCACTTAAAAATTTTAAAAGATGCTGCTGTGGTCTGAATAAAGATTCATATGTTGCAACCTAATTACCAATGTGATAGATTTAGGTAGTGGGGACTTTGGAAACCATGAGAGTGGAGCCCTTGTGAATGGGGTTTGTGCCTTTATAAAAGGCACAAGGCTCTCTTGCCCTGTAGAGAGCTATCTGTGGACTATGAATGAGGACCTTTGCAGCACTGGAGCCATTGAGGGGGTAGATCTGGTATTTGGGAACTTATAGTGGCAATCCCGCTATTAAGACTGCCCATTACATGTAAACTCCCACTCAGCTTTGCTCAAAAAGGTCTTGCATAGCTCCGGAGCTGGGGTGACCTGCTGTAGCCACAGAGCCTTTCAGAGATGGGTGTAGCCTGCCAAGATGCCAATCAACCTGTTGACTGAAAGACATCATGAAACAAGACTCCATCCCTTAAATCTTATCCTTGCCTTCGATGTAACCCTTTAAATAAAACCACCAGAGCCATTTTCTAATTGTTCAGCTCCAGCTCCTGTGTGGCCTGGACCTAACAGGTGCTCTGCTTTAAAACCTATTCTTTAACTCTTATTTCTTCACTAATTATTAACAGACTATTTTCTCAGGTGGCTTATCCACTCCTGGGCAGGAGAAATTACCCTAGCAAGGTGCTGGAAGCCTCGCGATATTGCCCCTTCACCCTGTAAGGTGACAGCAAGAAGTTGCTGTTTTAGGAACTAGAAAGCAGACCCTTATCAGTATCAGACACTGGGTGTGCCAAAGGCTTGATCTTTGACTTCCATTTCCAGAACTGAGAAATATTTGTCATTCATAGCCCATCAGTTTGTTATAGAAACCTGAACATACCAGAAGATGCATGTATTAGTTCTTTTTTAAATGGACTACTACAAAAATATGGTCTACCAGAGGATACAATTTCATTGAAATTCCTAGAGAACAGCAGCACTCAAGAAGTCAGGTCTGATTTTGTAGCAAGACCAATAGAATGCTGGGAAGGGTAAAGATGGGAAGCTTAAGAGAAATGGTGTAAGTGAAAATTCTTTGTAGATCCATGCTCCATTTTAGTATTTATTATTTTAGTAATTTATTGTTTTAATGAAAAATTTAATAATTTTTATACAAAAACACTATAAATCAGAAAGGGAAAGCCAGTCATAACCAAGATCTCCCAGGGCAAAAAAACGACCTTTAGATGTATGTATCTCTAAGATTTTTTTAAGTTTGTTTGGGTTTTTTTTTCATGCGTGTGTGTGCGCGTTGCTGGACATTTAAACCAGGACCTTGTGCATGCTAGGCAAGTGCTCTGTCAACTGAACTATACCTCCATCTTTTTTTTATTTCACCATCTTTACTGTCCTCATGTCCTCTGCCCCCTCCCTCTCCTTTGACCAAAGTTTCTCCATTCTTCCCATGTCCCCTCCCCGTTATGGATCAGCATGCACTTAGAGAGAACATTCAGCATTTGGTTTTTTGGGATTGGCTTACTTCGCTTAGCATGATATTCTCCAACTCCATCCATTTACCTGCAAATGCCATGATTTTATTCTCTTTTATTGCTGAGTAATATTCCATTGTGTATATATACCAGTTTCTTTATCCAGTCATCTATCGAAGGGCATCTAGGTTGGTTCCACAGTTTAGCTATTGTGAATTGAGCTACTATAAACATTGAAGTGGCTGTGTCACTGTAGTATGCTGGTTTTAAGTCCTTTGGGTATAGACCGAGGAGAAGGATAGCTGGGTCAAATGCTGGTTCCATTCCAAGTTTTCTAAGGAATCTCCATACTGCTTTCCAGATTGGTTGTACCAATTTGCAGTCCCACCAGCAATGTATGAGCGTGCCTTTTACCTACAACCTTGCCAGCACTTATTGTTGTTTGTATTCTTGATAATTGCCATTCTGTAGTTTTGGTTTGCATTTCTGTAATTGCTAGAGTGTTGAACATTTTTTTATATATCTGTTGACCTATTGTATGTCTTCTGAAAAGTGTCTGTTCATCCCCTTAGACCATTTATTGATTGGGTTGTTTTTTTGGCATTAAGTTTTTTGAGTTCTTTATGTTTCCTGGAGATTAGTGCTTTATCTGATGTGCATGTGGCAAGATTTTGTTCCCAGAATGTAGGCTCTCTGTTCACTTCATTGATTGTTTCTTTTGCTGAGAAGCTTTTTAGTTTGAATCCATCCCATGTATTGATTCTTAATTTTACTTCTTGCGCTATAGGAGTCTTGTTAAGGAAGTTGGGGCCTAATCGGACATGATGAAGGTTTGGGCCAACTTTCTCCTCTATTATGCGTAGGGTCTCTGGTCTAATTCCTAGGTCTTTGATCCACTTTGAGTTGAATTTTGTGCATGGTGAGAGATAGGGGTTTAGTTTCATTTTGCTGCATATGGATTTCCAGTTTTCCCAACACCATTTGTTGAACAGGCTATCTTTTCTCCAGCGTGCATGTTTGGCTCCTTTATCTAGTATAAGGTAACTGTATGTAGGTGGGTTTGTCTCTATCTTCTATTCTGTACCATTGGTCTACATGTCTGTTTTGGTGCCAGTACCATGCCATTTGTTACTATAGCTTTTTAGTATAATTTAAGGTCTGCTATTGTGATGCCTCCTGCTTTACTTTTCTTGCTAAGATTGCTTTGGCTATTCTGGGTCTCTTATTCTTCCAAATAAATCTCATGATTGCCTTTTCTATTTCTATAAGGAATGTTGTTGGGATTTTAATTGGAATTACATTGAATCTATATAGTGCTTTGAGTAGCATGGCCATTTTGACAATATTGATTCTGCCTATCCAAGAGCATGGGAGAGTTTTCCATCTTTTAAGGTCTTGTACAATTTCTTTCTTTAGTGTCCTGTAGCTTTCATTGTAGAGGTCTTTTTCTTTTGTTAAATTGATTCTAAAGTATTTTTTTTTTGGAGGCTTTTTTGAATGGGGTATTTTTCCTTATTTCTCTTTCAGAGGGTTTATCACTGATGTATAGAAATGCAATTGATTTATGGGCATTGATTTTATGTCCTGCTACTTTGCTGAATTAATTCATTAGTTCTAGAAGTTTTCTGATGAAATTTTTTGGATTCTCTAAGTATAGAATCCTGTTGTTAGCAAATGATAGTTTGAGTATTTCTTTTCCTATTCTCATACCTTTAATTTCTTTCATCTGTCTAATTGCTCTGGCTAGTGTTTCAAGGACTATGTTGAATAGCAGTGGTGAAAGAGGGCATTTCTGTCTTGTTCTCATTTTTAGAGGGAATGCTTCCAAGTTTTCTCCATTTAGGATGATGTTGGCCTTCGGTTTAGCATAGATAGCTTTGACAGAGTTGG
>CM053406.1:64914083-65041491 GCA_028644305.1 Xerus rutilus | reverse complement strand
TATTAAAAATTTCCCAGTCCTGTTCTATCCTTACCAAGTCTTATTATATCATCCTCAGCAGTGAGGGGAGTCATTCTACCCTGTGATCTTTTTTCCTATACCCCATCCCAGCTCATATCCCTGCCTTTCCATCATCAGCACTGTCTTGTCTGGAACATATCCTTGTTCTGTAATATTTTGTTGGACCGGCTGCATGGTTAGCACAGCCCCCATGGCAGACAAAATGTCTCTACCCCATAAATTAACAGGTAGATCAGAAAGGACGTAAGTCTGAAAGAGTCTGTTATGCCCCTCAGCATCTTTCCAAGGGATAAACCTGGAGCTTTGTAATGGATTGGAATTATAACCTAAACCTTGCAAAGTGGTTGCAACCCTTTGAGTAGGCCACTTTGGTGGCCACCAAATTTGAAATATGACAGAAACATCGGCCCCTGTATCTAATACTTCTATTACTGGGAACACCAAGCCTCCCAATCGAGGCTCTGGAGACACCGTAGGACCGGTAAGCCTCCTAGACTCATGTCCTGGATTAAAGGGAGGTGGTCTTCCCACTGACTACTACTTTGGTTCCTGCTTACATTGTTCTTTTAATTCCCACTCCTGTAATCTCTCTTGCAACATCTGGATATCCTGTTCCAATTGCAATTCCCCATCTTCCTCCTCATCCTCTCCTTTCCCTCCCTCGCTATCTGTTTCAACTTCTTTAAGGGACTGGGTAGAAATTGCTTCTTGAGTGGATTCAAAGGTCTTAGATAACTCACTGGCTTGTTCCTGAATCAAAACCTTTTTATTTAAAAGAGTCCTTAATTAGCCTCCATACAGAGAAGGTGGTAATGGAAAAAGACTGCCCCCTCTATGTGTAGACTTTTCTGTAAGTCCACACGGACCTGTTCCCAATCTGGAACATTGAGACCTCCCGAATGAAGGAACCAGGGACTAGACTGCTCTATAATCTTTAAGAAGGCCCTTATGGTACTTTTTTAGCCCCGTACCCTTTTTCTTCAACAGAGTTTCGATCTGATTTTCCAAAAATTCCCTACTGTGGGTAGTGCCCATCTTCTGCACTATTAACAATTTTCCAACAATTCCCTCCTGAGGGTAGTGCCCATCTTCTGCACTATTGCACTATTAACAATTTTCCACTATTAACAATTCACCCCCTACTTCCTGGGGTGTCCGTAGGCGTTCCTTCCCTTCTTCTGATCTCGGTGAAACCTCCAGATGCCAGCGTCTACGCTGGACCAAAGTGAAACCAAGTTGGCGAGGGAGCGGCAGATGAAAAACACACACACAACAATGATTCTGAAGAAAAAGAAGCTCGTGAGCACTCTGGGCTTATATATCTTTTCTACCCCCCGAGGGATGTGGGAGGCGTGCGAGGTGTGGAACTGGAGACCCAGGTGTGGAAATTGCTCAGACTGCAAAACAAGCTCAGACCACGAGAACACGGGAGTTCAAGGAACAGTCAGCACCTGTGGCTTCTCTCAGAAATCAGGGTACAGCTCATTCTGGTAACAGAAAGTAGCCATGCACGCAAGAATGCTCTCACACTATTGATGTGATGGATTACGTTAATTGATTTCCATATGTTGAACCAACCTTGCATCCTGGAATGAACCCCACTTGGTCATGGTGCACTATTTTTTTAATATGTTTTTGTATGCAATTTGCCAACATTTTATTGAGAATGTTTGCATCTATATTCATCAGGGATATTGATCTGAAATTTTCTTTCTTTGATGTGTCTCTGTCTGGTTTTGGAATCAGGGTAATACTCATCTCATAGAATGAGTTTGTAAGAGTTTTCTCCTTTTCTATTTCATGAAATAGTTTGAGGAGTATTGGTATTAATTCTTCTTTGTAGGTCTTGCAGAACTAAGCTGAGATTCTATCTGGTCCTGGGCTTTTCTTGGTTGGCAGGCTCTTGATGGCATGTCCTATTTCCTTGCTTGAAATTGATCTGTTGAAGTTGTGTATGACCTCCTGGTTTAGTTTGGGTAGATCATATGCCTCTAGAAATTTGTCAGTGTCTTCAGGGTTTTCTATTTTACTGGAGTACAAATTTTCAAAATAGTTTCTAATTATCCTCTATATTTCAGTAGTGTCTGTCATGATATTTCCTTTTCCATCATGAATTTTAGTAATTTGGGTTTTCTCTTTCCTTCTTTTCATTAGAGTGGCTAAGGTTTGTCAATTTTGTTTATGTTTTCAAAGAACCAGCTTATTGTTTTGTCAATTTTTTGAATTGTTTCTTTTGTTTCAATTTGTTTGATTTCAGCCCTGATTTTAATTATTTCCTGTCTTTTACTTCTTCTAGTGTTTGTTTGTTCTTCTTTTTCTAGGGCTTTGAGATGTATATCAGGTCCTTTATTTGTTGATTTTTTCTTTTAATGAATGAGCTTAATGCAATGAACTTTCCTCTTAGCACTGCCTTCATGATGTACCAGAGATTTTGATATGTTGTATCGGAGTTTTCATTTACCTCTAAGAATTTTTTTATGTCTTCCCTGATGTCTTCTGTTATTTATGCATCATTCAATAGTGTATTATTTAGTTTCCAGGTGTTGGGGTAGTTTCTATTTTTTAATCTGTTGTTGATTTCTAATTTTATTCCATTGTGGTCAGATAGGGTAGTATCTCTATTTTTTTGTATTTGCTAAGATTTGCTTTGTGACATAAAATATGCTCTATTTTAGAGAAAGATCCATGTGCTGCTGAGAAAAAAAGTGTATTTGCTCATTGCTTTAATATATCCTTTGTAGTAAATCAGCAATAGTAAGTTAACTGTTTCCCTGGATTCTGTAAGCTAATGGTGAAACCCAAAGAGGGGATTGTGGGGACCTCTGATTTGCAGATAAGTCAAATAGAAGTTGTGGAATCTGCTACTTGCAATTGACTTCTAAAGTGGGGTCTCCCTTAATACTTTTAATAAACTTAATGCCAGTATATTGGCCAGAGTGGTGGATTAGTATGGGATTGATCCTTTAATATGGGATCCATACTATCTTGAGGTAGATAGTATCAGAATTAAGTTAAATTGTAAGACACCCAGCTGGTGTCAGAAAATGGTTTGTGTGGGAGAAACTACATACAATTTGGTGTCAGGAATGAAACACTGAGACTGTTGAGAGTATAGTGAAGAAAATGTTTTTGTCACATTATACCTTCCTAGGGGAGAAGAGATCCATGTCTATATTCCTCCTTAACACAGTAGCAATAGTAGTAAAGGATAAATCTCTCATAAATGGGTAGTGGAGAAATTTCCAGATATTTTGTGTGTGTGTGTGTGCACTGAAGATTGAACCCAGAGATGTTCTACCTTCGAGCTACATCCCCAGCCTTTTTAATTGTTTATTTTGAGACAGGTTTGAGACAAAGTCTTGCTTACTTGCCCAGGCTGACTTCCAACTTCTGATCCTACTTCCTCAGCCTCCGGAATTGCTGGAATTATAAGCATGAATGGCCACAGCCAGCTTCCAGCCAAACTTTTAATAAACTTAATGCCAGTATATCAGCCAGAGTGGTGGATTAGAAATTGTAGTAACAAGGCAATCTATATCCCACCAACCCTTTCCTATGGACCTTCACCAAGTATGACAAGTTAGCAAGGTTGGGGCAGAAGATGAGAAAGAAGAGACATTCACAGAGGCCTTCACTCATTCAAGGCAGGAGCTACTGAAGGCTGGGGCAGGAGAGTGGGGAGAAATCCCTTGGAGGCATTTGGGTGCCCTTACTGTCCAGATCCCATCCTAGACCCCAGTGTGATAGAGGTTGCGCTATGTTTGATCTGTTAGGGTTACAGCTCTTTGGTTTACAACCACTTGCTCAGCCATAATTACCAGAATAAGAGCTCTGTGAAAGAAAGCCTACACTTAGAAGCTATACTAGCGAGCTCAACAAACTTCCTAGCATTCTGGACTTAAAACTTTGTAATGTTTAACCAAACTCCTTTAGGAAAACATTTTACCAAATGTGGGATATTACTATGATAGAGTTCACAGGACAGAGACTAAAGGGGAAATTTGCCATCTATGGGTTTAGTTACTGATTTCTGGGACAGGGAGTATAGAAGAGAAAAACTTGCCTTAGTGCCTTTGTCTGTTATCACAAAATTCCTTAGACTGAGTAATTTATAAATAATAGCAATTTTTTCTAGAGGTTGGGACATCCAAGAACAAGGTGTTAGCAGAGTCAGTGTCTGGTAAGGGCTTTCTAGATGATGCTTTACAGCTATGTCCTTACATGGTGGAAATGACTTGGAGAGCTGCTCCAAGCCTTTTTAATCCAACTCCCAAATAATTACCTCCTAAAGGCCCCACTTTTAATTCTATCACCTTGGTGGTTAGGTTCCAGATTTTTTTTTCAGTACCAGGGATTGAACCCAGGAGCACTAAACTACTGAACCATATCCCCAGCCCTTTGTGTATTTTATTTAGAGACAGGGTGTCACTGAATTGCTCAAGGCCTTGCTAAATTGCTGAGGCTGGCTTTGAACCTGTAATCCTCCTACCTCAGCCTTCCGAGCTACACCTATCACTTGTGGAAGACAATTGCCTGTGGAAGTGGAAAGCTCCTCCTAAAGATTCATTGGGCCAATAACACATCAAGTTCAAGGGTACACAGGTATCAGGTCAGAAGCTGTCCACATTGTAAAACTGACAGTGGTCAAGAAACCAGTGGCTAGATGCTCTGGCCAACTCTTGTGACTGTTCATTCATTCACCAACTGTCTACCTGATGTTCTGTACAATTTTCTAAGCACTGGGTTCAGTAAAAAATCAGTCTCTGAACTTATAAAGCCTCCATCATAGCTTGAGAGAGAAAGAGAATAATAAGTCAGTAAGTAAATGAATAGTCAATATGACAGTAATAAAAACTACAGAACAAAATAAGAAAGGAAATGGAGATAAGACACAGGAGTAGCTTTAAAGAACTCACATGGATCAATAAGAAAAACATAACAGAAACATGTACTCAATAGAAATATAGACATAAGTTATAAACAGACATTTCACAGAAAAAAAACTTGAATGCCAAATAAACATTTTAAAATATATCAATAGTCTTGGGGAAAATAAAAATTCAAACAATAGAAGCCATTTGTTAAGGTTTCATCAAATCAAATTATAGTCTGAGGGGCTGGGATTGTAGCTCAGTGGTAGAGCGCTTGCCTCGCATGTGTGAGGCCCTGGGTTCGATCTTCAGCACCACATACAAAGCAATAAAATAAAGACATTGTGTCCATCTACAACTAAAAAAAAACCAAAATATTAAAAAAAAATATAGTCTGAGAATAACAAGTACTGATAAAGCTGTAGAATAATAGGAACTCTCATGTACTGTTGATGTAAGTACTATAAAAATTGACTCAACCTTTTTAGAAGATGGCTTGGTATTTATTGAAATTAAATAGATGCTTTCCAAGAAAATTCACTCCTAATACTAATTTCTATATTAGTTTGTGTAAGCAACACAATGCTTTCGGCAGCAAACCGAAAGTGGCATCAAACAAAGGCCTGTGAGTTGACTAGAGACCCTGTATGTCACTCTCATCTTTACTTGGGGATCCATGCTGATGTAAAATCTGCTGTGTGAAACACTTCTAGGTACTATAGAAGAGAGAAAAGAACATAGCCTCTCAAAGCTGATCCCAGAAATGCCACACATCACTTCAGCCCACATTTCATTAGTCCAACAAAGCCATACCTAAATTAAATGGGCAGTGAAGTCCAATTCTAACAGAAGCCTTCACTAGAAACAGAAGCAGAATATATGGAAACAGCCTGAATGACTCTTGCAGATATTCCCTAGATAAATTCTTGTGTGTGCATACCAGGAACCACATACAAGATTCCAACTAGCATTGTTTACAAAAGCACAAAATGTCCATCAACAGTTTGGGATAAACAAATTATGTTATATTCACAAATGAAATACTAAACAGCAATGAAAAAATGAACTATAGCTATACATATTAGTACGGTTGAATCTGCAAATGTTAAGTGAAAAAGCAAGTCATAGAAGCATAATGTGTGATTCATTATATAAAGTGCAAAATCAGGAAAAATCAAACAACATATTGTGTTGGGATACATGCATATGTGGTAAAATTTCAGAAAAGCTAGATATGACTAAAAATGTACGATTTCCATTGATTCTGAGCTGACGGTGGTAGAGGCAGGGGGAAATTAGTGGTAAACACATATGTAGGGCTTGAAAGATACTGGTTATAGTTTGTTTTTTAAAGTTAACTAGTGATATTTTATTTTTAAAAAATTCCTGTGTGTGTGTGTGTGTGTGTGTGTGTGTATGTTTGCTCAGGCTGGTGTAAACAAAATATCATAGATTGAATAACTTAACAAATCTATTTCTCACAGTTCTGGAGACAAGGAATCCCAAGATCAAGGTGTTGGCCAACACAGTTCCTGATAGGGGCTCTCTTCCTGGTTTGCAGATAACTGCCTTCTTGCTTTATCTTCACATAGAAAAGATACCATCCCATATGTATTTTTATAAGGCCATTAGTTCCATTCAAGAGGACTCCACCTTCATGACCTAACTACTTCTCAAAGGGCTCACCTCCAGGTACCATCACATTGTGGACAAAGGCTTCAACATGAATTTTGGGGAGACACACACTTTGAGTTCACGGTGAAAGTGCATGTGTGCACACATATGTATGTATGCGTGTGTAGTATGTACAATATATTTCACAGGAAAAGGTTCAAAATAAGGGCATTTTAACCATAGAAGATGGAAAGACCTTTCATGTTCTTAGATAGGCAGAATTAATATTGTCAAAATCGCCATAGAACCAAAATGATCTACAGATTCAATGTAATCCCTATCAAAATACAAAAGACATTCTTAATAGAATTAGAAAAAACTCCTAAAATACAGTGAAATGATAAAAGACCTAGAATAGCCAATTACTGAGCAAGAATATGTTGGAGGCATCACAATACCTGATCACAAATTATACTACAGAGGTAATAAAAACAGCATGGTATTGGAATCAACAAACACAAGGACCAAGGGAATGCAACAGAAGACACAAGGATTACGTCCACATAGATACTGTCATCTGGTATTCACCAAAGGTGCAAAAGAAAAAAAAATACATTGGAGAAAAAAAATAGCCTTCATAATAAACATTGCTGGGAAAACTGGATATCCATATGCAAAAGAAGGAAACTAGATTCCTATTTCTCACCATGCACAAAAGTCAACTCTAAGTGCATCAAAGACCTAGGAGTTAGACCAGAAATTTTGCAACTGCTAGAAGAAAACAGGATCAACACTCTAACATACTGGCACAGGTTCTGATTTATTTAACAAGACTCCTAAATCTCCAAGAAATAAAACCAAGAATCAGTAAGTGGCATCACATTAAAAAATTTCTGCACAGCAATGGAAATAAAAGCATGAAGAGAGAGCATACAGAATGGGAGAAAATCTTTCCTAGCTACTCCTGACAGGAGATTAATACTCAGAATACATAAAGAACTCCAAAAACAAAACATATAGGCATGCATGCATTTATGCTCACACATGCACATGCACACACAAACACACAATAGCCCAATCAATAAATGGACAAATGAATTAAACAGACATTTCTCAAAAGAAGAAATACAAATTGCCAAGAATATATAAAAAAATAGTCAACATTCCTAGCAAACAGAGAATGCAAAGCAAAGAGACTGACTTCCATAAATGGTCAATTGAGGAGAGAAGAATTGAATGCTACTGTGAAGATAGCTGACTGTTATTGGAAGGTCCAAATCAACAGAGGAACATTTTAGACCCTGAAAAGAATCTCCTCTGTCCTGTTCTGTGATTTGATGTGGCTTTAATGGACATCCCATGTTAAACAGAAGGTAACTCAGAGGATTTTTGACATCTGCCCTCAAACACAGATCAACTAGAAAAGGGTTCTCACATGACATACAGCATTTCCCACTCCTTCCAGCTATTTTTAAAATGTTCTGTGCAAGTACCACAGATGAAAAAGAGAGTAGAGTGGAGCAGGAGATGTGTGGATTCAGCATGGTATTAAAAAACATATAAACCAAAAGAACAGAATAAAGACTTTAGAAGTAAACCCACAAATCTACAGTCAACCAATTTTGACCAAGGTGTTAACAACACGCATTGGAGGAAGGATAGTCTTTTCAATAAATGGTACTGGGAAATTTGGATATCCACATGCAAAAGAATCAAACTAGACCCTTATATTTCAACGGTTAACAAAACCCAACTCAAAATATATTAAAGGCTTGCTCATTTTTCTCTTGTTAAATCTATTTCCTACAGGAAATAACAGAGGCCTATCCTAAATATGAACTTAAGAGGACTAAAGAGAAATTATATTTCCTTCCCAGAAAGTACTTGAATAAGTCTGTCCATAAGCAAGAAGGACTACTGATTAAACAACCTACAGTGTCTGCTACAGGACTTTACCAAGTTTACATTAAATTAAATGCGTGACAGGCTGACATCTCTAACTGAGATAGACCCACAGTCCTGAAGTAAAAAAAAAAAACCAACATTTCTTTCACAGACTATATTTATTGCTACGTCTGAGAACTTACATTTTGCAACTGGGAGAGGAGTTTGGTTTGGCTTGGACAACTGAGAGAAAGACCTAGGATAATACAGGAGATTGAATGACATGTGACCAAGCTGGTCATTTGCATTGGCTTAAGGTCTTGTGGAATGCCGAGTTTTAAGAAGAAATGAGAGTGACTTCACAACAAAAATTTTATGACTTTAAAGCCTGTGTAACCAAGTGTGGCCCAAAGTAGGAGAAGAGACCATTTTCCCCAACTCTGTATGGTATCCTGTGTTCTTAGTTGAGCAGGTTTGGGAGGCTCTGGAGATAATGGATTTGGCTGGGTCATTGGTATTCTAGTGATAAGCAGAGAGAGACATTTCCCAAATGCCTGAGGGAATTGGTAAGTGGACACCAGAGCCCAAGGAAGAGAGCAATGTGCATACTTTGTACTCAGCTGGTTATAGACACATATTAAATCTTTCTAGCTATCCATGGGAAGACACAACAAATAACTGGACAGTATTTTTAGAGCTAATATCCAGTAGATAAGATGATGGAGATTCCTGCTATAGTAATCCAAATATAGAAAAGAAATGTAATCTGCTTTGTTGTCTCAGGCTGTGACAGCCACCTAGTACATTACTTCTCATAAACAGATATTCAACAAATTGTACTAATGATAAAATAGTTCATGTTTATTAAGCCCTTACATGGGTCAGGTTGTTTCCAAAACACTTCACATATCAACTCATTCTATGGAACAAACAGACCTATGAAGTAAATGCTATTGCTAGCCCTCATTGAAACTGAAGGATAGAAAGATTTATTGACTTAAGATCACACAATGAGAGAGGGTTAAATTAGCAATCAAACTTATGCTGTCTCAGCTGTAGGCCCTGAATACTGTGTAGAAGGCACTTTAATCATTTACTCATTCTAATGACTTTATTATTATTCTTATTTTACAGGTGAAGAAATTAAAACAGAAATTTGTAAGTGGTAAAGCAAATATTCAAATCTAGGCTCTCTGACTTTGAACCACTATGCTCTACCCTTTCCCTATGATAGTAGAGACTAGTACGTACATTGTTCCCATGAATCAAAGAATTGTGACCTCTTTAAAGAAGTGTAAAAAAAAAAGCTTTGAGTGATCTTTTATTAACCTGTGGTGTTAAGTTTAACTAGGAGAAACTTCGGGTATCCCTGGGGGCATTGACATTCTATTGCCTGGAGTGACTGAGAATTAAACTCTGCCCAAAGTAAACCCATACCAGGCACTGCAAATTGGGAGGCAGGTTAAAATCCAGGCTTTCAGTTTTTCATTTACATCTCCAAAATCTAATCTCAAGGCTCTTATCTCTTCATTATCTCACCAGGAGCTGAAACATTGTTTCTGTTCTATTATCAATTTCACTTCCAGTTACTCATTTTGTTATAACATTAAAACTTCTAAACTTCTCACTTTATTTTAAGAGCCTAATTTGCTTTTATTTTTGGTACTAGGGATTGAATGCAGGGGCGCTTAACCACTGTGCCACATGCCTAGCCCTTTTTGTATTTTATTCAAAGACAAAGTCTCACTGAATTGCTTAGGGCCTTACTGAATTGCTGAGGCTGGCTTTGAACTCATGATCTTCTTGCCTCAGCCACCCGAGCAGCTGGGATTATAGGCATGTGCTACCACTCCTGGCTGAGCCTGATTTGCTTTTGTATACAACAGGGATATTTGCTCATTCAATAATAATTCATTCAACAGAACGTAAATGAATGCCTGCCATGTGCCAGCCACTCTTCTTGGCAATGGACACACAGGTGAAGACAAGAAATATCACTTCCTTCATCAATATTTTATTCTAGTTAACATTTAGCAAATTAATATATCATATAATTTAGTATGGTGACAGAAGCTATGAACCAAATTAAACAAAATAAGAGAATAAAGAGTAGTTGCTATGTTAGATGAGGAAGCCATCCATAAGAAGGTGACATCTGATGAACAACCAAACAAGAAGATAGATGTCTTTTACTTGGGAGTTCACTCAATTTTTCCTATATTCTGTCCCTCCAGTCTGCTCAGAGTTTAGGAATTAACAAAATGATTCCCAAATGGGTAAAAATGTCAACATTAGATAAACAATATGTTGAAAGTATGTAGATTGTGCATATGATCTTCTTTATCCTTGGGATGATAATTTAAAATTATTGAGCATGTAAATATTAAGCAAGTGAATAATTGAATGGTATGGGCACAGTCCCTCAGCAACATCTGGCAGAACTGATCACCAAGCAGCAAAAGCCTGAGGAATAAAACCTGGAACTCATGGCATACAGCATCACAAGCCAAATCACCATATAACAGTCATGGAGAACTGTAAATGATACACCAGGGGGAAATATTGGCTTTGAGGTTTCATAAAAATCTTGTGTTAGCTCTTTTGGGCTCACAGATGTAAAATTCTACTCTGAGCTTCCCCATGCTGTCTTCTCTCATTGCCCATCTTAAAACTGACTTTATCTCCCTTTTCACACAGGCAGATCTGTTGCTTATGTCCTTTAGGTTTTTATGCTCTCTTAATCCAAACCAAGAGCAGCCTTCAGGTCCTCTTTCAATAGCCATGTTTCAGACACAAGTTTGCAGTACATGATATGCCAGATACCATTTCCTTCCATGTCTTAAAATTTAAAAAGTCTCAAAGATTCCTTTGGTGATGCATGTGTAAAGATGCAGAATAAGGTCAGCAATGCTCTCTTATGGGATTTCCTCCATATATGTTCTTGGGTACAAAAGGTCAAGAGAATCAAGAATTACATGTAACCCTAGATTTTCCAGGTCCATTCTAAACATGATAGGTACATCTGCTGGGTCTATATAAACCTACAATATACATCCTTTTATTAGGAACAATATATCAGTTAGGAATTAAAGCCATTACATAGGCACAGTTCAAATATCCGTTCTGTACTTCTTCCCAAGCTATTACATTTTATACCAACAGTAAACCTCCATCCATACTGTAGAGATAGCTATCTTCCCAGTGCCAGTATGAGCAAACTCTGATACCCATTGTAAATGTTCACAGTAATTTTCAGACAAAATAAACCAAAACTCTCAGCATATTAAAGGGTACTGTCAGCCAAGTGTGATGGCCCATGCCTATAATACTAGCAACCAAGGAACATGTCAGGAAGATCACAAGTTCAAGGCCAGCCTCAGCAATTTAGCAAGACCCTGTTTCAAAATAAAGAATAAAAGGGGCTGGAGATGTACCTCCATGTTAAAGCAACCCTGGTTCAATCCCTAGCACCAAGGGTTTTTTCCAAAAAGAGGGGGTGAGGGGGGGAAGAGGACAGTCTCTTACATTATAAAATAAAATCCATTAACTCATTTTTCTCATTGTCCCAGATGTGAAGCATGTATAAAAATTTAAATATAGTATATTGTATCCAAATAACTATATAGTAATAAGAAAAAATATAATTATAATAGTTGTAATGATTGGTATTAATATAATAATTTATAAGCTTATAGACTATGATTTTCAACCTATTTTAATTCACCTGTTTCAACTTCTTCGAAATATTCACATAATTGAAAATTTGGGATTTAATAGGTTAATCTAATATCACAGCCTGAGAAATATGAATGGTTGTGTCAATTTAGCCATACACATCTGAAGTGTAAAAGGAAAGAAATTATAATTTGTTTCTTGCCTTTCTTCCAAGACCTGGGTTTTTAGCTCATTTTCCAATTCTTATTGGATGCAATCGGCTCAGTAACGGGTTGACTCTAGCTCGGCTTTTGTCAAGCAACCTCTCACTTTTTTTAATGAAGGAAGAAAAAATTGTCCATAAATCTGAGGACCCCTGAGTGTAAAAAATATTCTGGAATATGCCCCCCCTCTTTCTGTTTGCTTCCTAAAACAATGTTTAATGGTCCTAACTGTGGGACAGAGCCCGGGTGTTGTTTTGAATACCCATCCTCATCTCCCAGCTGCCACCTCACCTGGTACCCCTTTCTTCCATTTCCTGCCTCATGATGGCTACTTCCTTTTAGCCCTTGCTGGGAAATCCCTATTCTAGCATCTGGAGGATTTCCCTCCTTCTTCATACATTTGATTACCTACTATAATTTCTAAAGGGTAAAATATTCCACAAGGATCTTAAGCTATGTCACTTTCAAAGGATTCTTAAGATTTCCTTTCTTCCCCCACCAGACACAGCACACTCTGAATTCAGGTCACAATTTTCCTTCATATGTTCCCAGATCCCTTTCTCTAACTCCTGGTTCATTAAAGGGGGACCAAAAAAAATATCATAAGTTAAGGGAACTACTCAAACTTAACTTCCAAATCAGGGCACCCTTGAGTTGTTTGTGCTCCCGCTGGGCAAGCATGATACCTATCAGAAGCTGCTTCATTGGAAGCTGGGGATTCTATTCTGAGTTGGTGACTCTCACCTCCCAGGACAGCTGAGGCTACAAAGGCTGCTGCTAAAGTGTCTGTTTCAGGACAAGAATATTGCCTTTAGGTTGAGGCCTCTCTTAGTTGCTTCTCTAGAAAGTTTTGGGTAATCTAATATTTACCTTTTATTAACATTCTTAGCTCAGCCAAACTTAGGAGGAAATCACCGGAATCATTTAGGTCATAACACTTTAATTCTACTCTACACAATTTCTTACTATGTTCAGCATATGTAGGACACCTGAAGGTCATCTGGCTTGGCACTCTCAGCCATACATTAGGAACACTCACTCAAACCATATTATTTTCCAAGTGTGAATTATTAAATTAATTTCTGTTAATCACGTGAGTTCCACTCACAACTCAATCTCCTACTAGTAATTTTATTTGTTTGTTTGTTACTAGGAATTGAACTCAGGGGCACTCTACCACTGAGATCCATTCCCAGTCCTATTTTTTTGTTATTTTATTTAGAGACAAGGTCTCACTGAATGTTTAGTGCCTCACTTTCGCTGAGGCTGGCTTTGAATTTGCAATCCTCCTGCCTCAGCCTCCAGAGCCACTGGGATTACAGGTGTGTGCCACCGGGCCCAGCTCTACTAGTAATTTTTTAAATTATAATATTCCCAATTCTAAGGCAGAATCTTACAACATTTCAAATTTTCTGAAGTGTTAAACAACTGATGTGTGTATTTGTTTTGGTTGTGTTAGTTTTCTCCCTCACTCTGTGATAAACTTATAAATGCTATTTATTAGAGATGCTGTATTCTCATATTATAAGACAACAAGGCCAATAGATTAGGGTTGTGACCATTCCTAGAGATCAGCAAAAGCCATCCCAGTGAAGAATGCTCCCTAGAGCTGTGGACAAGGTAAAGGCACCAAGAGTCCTTTACTCTGCACAAGCATCTATGATGTATTCCTTAGGATTATGATATCTCCCTTTTAAACGGAAAATGTTCACCAGATAGAGACTGAGACATGACTATAAGTCACTGTACAGCCTCACCAGGCAGCTTATTAATAAATACAAATGCTCAGACCAACCATCAGAGAGTTAGTTTGAACTAGTCTGGGAGTGACCTGGTCCTCAGTGTTTTTAATAGCTCCTTATCTGATTCTAATGTGCAGTCAAGTTGAGAACTGATGTGCTAACACAGTAGCTTCATCTAATTCCTTCCTCAACAGATATATATATATATATATTTGGTACTGGGGATGGAACTCAGGGGCACTCGACCACTGAGCCACATCCCCAGCCCCATTTTGTGTTTTATGTAGAGACAGGGTCTCACTGAGTTGCTTAGTTCCTCAAGTGTTGTTGAGGCTGGCTTTGAACTCGTGATTCTCCTGTCTCAGCCTCCCTAAGTGCTGGGATTACAGGCTTGCACCACCGCGCCCCGCTTCAACAGATATTTATTGATACAGGAAGAATCAGGATGACTCAGGATGTATCTGACAGGATGCATTCCTCAGGAAAAAAAGTGTGCCAACAGGAGGAAAGGGGAGCATTTGGAAAGTGTCAAAGGTGTACTTCTACTCCAGAACTGTATGAGAGCCCCTGGCTTTATTTCCTGGTTCTATGACAGTAGATATGTCAACTCAATATTAAAAAATTACAGCTTTTGAGCCAGGCGCAGTGGTGCAAGCCTGTAACCCCAGCACTTCGGGAGGCTGAGACAGGAGAATTGCAATTTCAAAGCCAGCCTCAGCAATGGCAAGGTGCTTAGCAACTCAGGGAGACCCTGTCTCTACATAAAACACAAAATAGGGCTGGGGATGTGGCTCAGTGGTCGAGTGCCCCTGAGTTCAATTTTCAGTACTAAAAAAAAAAAAATTACAGCTTTTGTTAGAAATGAATTTTCATGTTAATTTACACAAATTGGGACATTTTTAATTGGTTTTAGAAGTCGAAAGATTGTGATTTATCTGGATTTTAGAACAGACCCATGCTCATGGGCTGCTTAGTTTCTTTCCTATTGGAGAAGTGTTAGTCGCCTACTCCATGTGGTCCTGGTGGGGTTCTCAGCCCCAATATGATGCCCACATAGCAGTAAAGGTAGGCATGTGATCCAGGCTGCTCCTTGGGTCTTACAAAGTATTGCTCCAAGCTTAACTCTCAGAAATGGAACCATCATGCTCCAGGATATACTTATTTTTCATTTAGGATATGTCTAAATGCTCTCCAAGTTGGGTATATCAGCTTACATTTTCATGCTAAGTGGATGAAAATGTTTGCCTCTTCAACAACAGTAAATCATCAAACTTTCAAGTTTATCTTTATAAATTTTTTAATTTCCCTAAGGGTGTACCTTAATATTTTATAACTAAAGTACACAAAGTATTTCTTATGGTTGTTTTATTTTGCATTTTGGGTACTATTAATGAGATTATTAATGTCTTTTTTATATTTATTAATAATTTTTATATGTTCTGTGAAACGTCTTACTATGCTTTGACTATTTAAATTGTTTGGAGTTAAGTCAAATTTTTCCCATATTTTTATTGGTACTTCATAATTGTACACAGTGGTGAAATTCATAGTGATATATTCATACACACATACAATATAATGATATATTTTGGCTAATATCATTCCCAGTATTTCCCCATGCCCTCCCCTCTTCCCTCCCCCTGGTTCCTTTCCTCTACTGTACTGATCTCCCTTTGATTTTAATGACATCTCCTTCCCACCTGTCTCTTCTTTTCCTCTCTAGCTTCCACATTTAAGAGAAAACATATGACCTTTGACTTTTTGAGCTTGGCTTATTTTACTTGATATAATGTTCTAAAGCTCCATTTTTATGCAAATGACATAATTTTATTCTTCCTTATGACTGAATAAAACTCCGTTTTGTGTATATACACCATATTTTTTTATTCATTCATTGATGGACACCTAGGCTGATTCCATAGTGTATTGTACACAGTTCCATAGTGTATTGTACACTGTGCTGCTATAAACATAGATATATATGTATGGCTATATTATAAAGATATTATTATTATTATTATTATTATTAGTAGTAGTAGTAGTAGTAGTAGTAGTAATATGTACTTGGGATTAAAGCCAGGGGTTCTGAGCTATTTCACCAGTCCTTTTTATTTTAAGACATGGTTTCACTGATTTGCTTAGAGCCTTGCCAAGTTGTGGTGGCTGGCCTCCAACTTGTTAACCTTCTGCTTTAGCCTTCCAAGTTGCTGAGATTATAGGCGTGCACCACTGTACTGGGATGGAGTTAATGTTCTTATGGAGGACAATTTGACTGAATTCTTGACTATATCCTGAGATAATAATTACATTTGTGAAAATTAATTCTAAGAAACTATATTATTAGTCATTTATGTCAAGAAAGTTCAACACAGCATTGCTGACAACCACAAAGGAAAAAAAAAGGGAAACAAAATAAATGCCCAACAATAAGAGATTTATAAAATAATTAATGATAAACAGAATTATATCATGTGATTATATGATAGGAGATGATAGTCATAATAGATTTGTGATTAAAATATAATGCCTAATATAACCCCTTCTTTGTAAAAATAAATTATATTTGTGAATTTTCATATACATGTTCAAAAGCCTTTTTATTGCAATTTGCATTGAAATTTTGCCTAAGGTCCATTGGCATCCTGATGCTATAATCTACAAATATAGCAATCTAACAATTAGTAGAAATTATATCCTTTAAGAAAATGAATGGTATTAAGTTTTCCCACAGCTGCTTCAATTATATGCTAGGAGAAGTCAACAATATTAGGCTTAACCCTTTCCATGAAGCCTCTGAGAACACATTTCCTTTGATTATAGTTATTATCATCACAAGTTGAATGAAGATGTTGAGAAACAACACACACCTGTTTGTTGATAATATCCTCAAGCTTTTGATTCCCACTGGGTAATCCTAATGATGTTCTGAATTGGGGTGATTTATCACCATGCTCTGAGAGGAGAACCTCCCAGTGGCAAGCTCAAGGTAACCTCTTATCACAACTGGACCAAAGGCAGTGTATAGTCCAGAATGAGTGAATAATGTCACCAATAAGTTTGCCTTGTTAAGAAGAGAAAAAAATCACAACATTTCATCAAAATATTAATGCTCATTTTTATTCAGAGAACAGATAGTTCTCTGTTTCTTTTCTACTTGTTGCTTCTCCTGAGGGAAATTAGTATATAAAACATAATTAACTCTGCCCAAAGGTTCAGAGAAGTGTTCTGTGAATGTCAGATGAGAGAGTTATTTATTGTTCTCTGAAGACATAAATTAAATTTTGGGTAAACATATGCAAAGCACTTAGACAAGCTTCTGGCACATGATGTGTTCAAAGTCAAGGATATATTCATTTCTTTTATTTAGCATGGTAGGCAAGGATGAAGTAATTTAGCATGAGATCCGATCTTTTCTGTTATCTGAATCTCAGTTATGAATTTAAGTTTCTAGACACTGGAAATGCGGACACAGTATATATTCTTTTTAAATATTGTTTGGCAAGCACCTCATGTTCCTCTCTTTGAATTTCCTCACAACACATTAATGCAGATAACAGATTTTTGGCAGTCCCTAGCTGTGTGTGTGTGTGTGTGTGTGTGTGTATCTAGATATAGACATATAATATCAGAAGCTGAAAAATTGAGAAAGAAGTGTCTGAGCCCTAGAGTATACTTGAACGACCACTCCAGGCTTGCCTAAAAGTCTGATGCATTATCCATTGCTCCCTAGAGCTGGTTACTAGACCTCGTGTGTACTTGAGACACATATTCACTAGTGCTTTATATTTTAACTGATTGGGATTTGGAAGATAAGTGGTTCCTAGAAAAAGAGTCCCTGCTGTTAAGGCTGTCAGATATTTCATGCTCAGAGTGTGAGAAGTCTTCTCAGGTGTCTCCGGCAGTGTCACCAGATAAAGCCTAGTGAGTTCAGCATAGTTTCTTCTAAAAAACAAAACAAAACAAAAAACATTGAAATAGCAGACCAGAAATTTTTCCAAAGTATATGACTCTGTATTCAAATGAAGGAGGAGAAATCTACCCTGGGCAACTGACCACCAGATTCCCCTTCTAAATCAGCTAAGTCCAGAGTAGAGCTAGCTCCAACTGGTTCATGAGGTTCATGCCACTCATGAATCAGTTAATATCTGATAAATATTGTGAGAAGTGGCTAAATGATTCCTGTGATGCTAGTTCCCACTCTGGAATGTTGGCAACTCAATAGGGTCCCTTCCTGGCCTCTAAGGACCCCCAACCTAGATGCAGAGATCCACTGAGACTGTGCCTGGTAGTCAGACTGTCAGGTGTTATGGCACACTTAACCTCCCAATCAAAATAATAATACAATAAAAATGATGACCTTTTTTGAAGGGTTCCTAAAAGCCCAAGCTGTGTTTTAGGATGACAATATTGTGTGGTGAAAAACAGCTTATGTTTCCCAAATCGTTTTGTAAAATAAGTATGCCAGTGTTACTGATCCTTCTTTCAAACATGTCCAATGATGTAGTTACTCATTTGGATATTTAATAGTTTATTTTTATGGTAAAAATAATTTGGGTGCATCTATTCAAATCTCATTTGTCATTTTAGTATGACAAATTCAAATTATTCAAATATGAAAAAATAACTCTTTTCTAAAATTATGCTTCTACTGTTGTTTTGAAGTACTCCAGCAAGAACGATGCTAGCAATAAAAGCCAGCCTCTACTTCTAGTGACTTCTTTGCCGAAGGCTATCTAAGGATTTTATTTTGCTATAATGGAATATTACTCAGCAATAAGAGAGAATAAAATTATGGCATTTGCAGGTAAATGGATGGAGTTGGAGAATATCATGCTAAGTGAAGTCAGCCAATCTCAGAAAACCAAATGCCGAATGTACTCGTTGATAAGTAGACGCTGATCCATAATGTGGGGAAGGACATGGGAACAATGGTGGATCGCTGTTCACAGGGGTGTAAGGGAGGAGGGGGCATGGGGACAGCAAGGGTGGTGGAATATGATGGACATCATAGCCCTAACTTTATGTATGACTGCATATATGTTGTGATTTTATACAACTCACAACTAGAGAATTGATATGTTATCCTTTATCTATGCACAATGAATCATTTACACTGTTAACATGTAAGCCTAAATAAAAAAAATAAAAATAAAAATAAAAAAAAAAGAATGGAAATGATTTAGCTTTAATTTTTTAAAATTGTGAAATATATCTCTCAATAGGACAGTATATTGTGACAGCATTTTGATGTGTTAACTTCTTCAGGATGAATCACAGTCTCTAGAACTGTGCTTCTAGTATCCTTCCAGCCAGGATGAGCTGTGATGCATATTCTCTCAAGAGAGCTGCAGGACAGAAGGGAGAAACTAGCTGTTTTATAGTGTATAAACTCCTTCTTTCCATCATGCAGTTAAACAATAATCTATGCTCTGTTGAGAAAAAATTTTGTAGTTGTGATTAGATCCCTGAATCAGGTCATTTTTAGTCAATCAAAAGGGAGATTATCATGGATGTACCTGACTTAACCAGTTGGAAATTCTTTAAAACAGGGCTTAAAAGCCTTCCCTGAACTCAGAGACCACAAATAGCAGCTGGACTTGCTACTTCTTCCCTTTATCCCTAGAGCTTTCTTCCTGACTGACTTCTATAGACGATAAGCTTTATCTTATACCCCTGGGCCTCCTAATTGCTCAAGATTTTCCCCACCTGCCCCACAGCCCCTACTACTGATTTAGCCAATTCCTTGTAAATTCATATGTAGCTTCTACTGTTTTTGTCAGACCAAACCTTGACTGATACACACGTGAAATACATATATCAGTTTTAAAATATTAAAAATGAAGCCCTTCTACTCATTATTGACCTAAACTAAGAAATATCAGTTTCTTAAAAACCCCCATGTGTCCCTCTCTTTGTGCCTCCTTCTATTCCAGAAGTAATCACTTTTCTGATTTTAAGTTAATCACTTCCTTTTTTCCCCTTTACTCTTATTATATATATGTGTATCCTTAGGTAATACCTAGGTTAGTTTTGGGTAAAAAAAAAAAAAAAAAAGGAAGAGAGTAGAAAGTATAAATGTATCTGTCTAAGGAATGGGTAATATCATAATAGGATGGCAGCTTCTAGAAGACAAGAAGTCAAGCATAGTTGCTGGATTATTGTCCAAAGAAATCTGTGGGCAAGGTCCTGATGGACCCTGGGAAGCAAAGGGCCTGCCATCGGAGATCTAGGGATGTAAAGGCTTTCGCCACAGATTCCCAGTCCCTGTCACTCTCAGTTCTAGAGATACCTGATGTTCATAGGTCTGCACACTAGTGAGGTTCTGTTGGGAAAAATAAGTTGGTTCACAGCTGTCTCCACTTGCAGTTCAGGATTTGTTGCTCTTAGGCCAGTCATCACCCCTCCATCAGACTCCCAGCTTCTTACAATTTTTCACTCGCTTTTCCTCTTTGTTATTCCTAATCTTGTGAGTTCATGTGTTTAAAAGAAAAAGCTTATACTATATGTGGTGTTAGTATGGTTTTGGATGAAGTAAAATTAGATGTATGAGTTTAATTGACTATCATATCTTCTCAAATGAATCATATTTTCAAAAAGTTCAAAAAGTTCAAAAAGTTTCAAAAAGTTTTGAAAAAAATATGAAAAATTTGAATGCACAATGGATATTATTATTTCAAATGCATTTCCTGTCTTATCTATTAGTGGGATTGTGCTGCTATTGCTAAAGGGGAAAAGACTGGGGTTGCACAGATCTCAAGGAGAATATTGGTATTAATTTCAAACATGTTAAGTTTGAGATCATTTTGAAACAACCATGGAAAGAAAGTAGGTGGGTCAGTATATCAGTTTAGAAGTCACAAGAAGAACCCAGACTAGACCTAAATTTAAGAGGTGATGGCACATAGATTGTATTGAGAGGGGGTGATGTATGAAAACAGAAGATTTTAATATGACATGATTTTTTTTCACTGAAATGTTTTATTGGTGAAAGCAGATCTCTTAAAATTGTCCCAGAGCAGAATACATGCGCCCCAAGGAATCTTGACCTAGAGATTCCCATTGTGGAGGAGCTAATCCACCCTGAATAAGTCATTTAGCAGAATTCTCCATTCACCTTTGTGCTTTTAAAATAAGTTTATGATCCCCTTGGCCAAGGTGCCAGAAATCATGCTATGAATAGATTCAATAACAAGCACATGGATAGAACCTTAGCTCTCCTGACTACTGAGAAGCAGCTGAATTCAGGATAGATCTTGAAAGTAGAGCTTACAGGATCTGCTGATAAAATGAGGTATGATGGAATATGAGGAGACAGGGAGAGAAGTGCCAGAGTTGGCTACAAGTCTTTTCAACCTAAGCCAAACAGTAATGCCCTTCACTTCAAGAGAAAAGCAGGTTTGGGGTGAGTTCATGATGTAAACTCAACAGTGAGATGATGCCTCCCAGAACTCTAAATCCTTAGCAAGAGAGGAAAGGGCCATCATATTCATTACAATAGCAGTGGCAGAGCCAAACTAGACTGCTGCTGGCCACCACTGTCCTTTCTAATGCCCAAATCCCTGAGGCTGACCTGATTTGGCTCACTAACCAGGCCTGTTCTCCAGCTTTTCATTAATGTTGTCAGCCTTCTGTAGTCTTCAGTCGCTTTCCAAAAAGTCCATCTAACCAGGCTTAGTTGCAGTTGCAATCTGATTGACAGGTGGGGGACCCTGCTGTGATACATGAATTTATAATCAGCTGGTGGTCTCAAGACAATTGGCATCCTGCTGCTCAAGATAACCCAACTAACAGGATCTAACTGGGGCTTTATAACAAACATAAAATGTGATGTATTATGCGACACTGAGTATAAAAAGCTTGCTTTATACAAAACTGCATTTTAATAAAAGAATTCTTGGTATGTGTGGGAGTGATCATTAAATTTTCTCTGCCTAATTCTGAGATTATACTTTCTATTCCTTGTTTTATTATGTTTTCTCAAAGGCTACCTCTATTTTTATGTGTTTATAGAAAAAGACAGAATTTTATTAATCAATCAATCTTTGAAGAAGATGATGATAACTATACAAATCTTTTTGAAAGATACATCACAGGTCACATTGAGGATAATAACCCTCATTGTTGAAAAATTATTTCTGATATGTAATTTAAGATCAGTTTGCTTTAACTTATCATAACTCTCAATTTATTATCAGCAGAGATGTTGAACAACTGATCACCTTTCTTCATGACAAGCTCTATGTAGTAAACAAATTTTTAATTTTATGGATTATTAACTTTCCTGAGTTCCTTTTTGTGATAAATAGGACTTTCTAGTGCATTCTATTTATTTGTAAATCAATCCTATTGAAGTGTGATGATCTAAAATAAAACAATTACTAAAAGAATAACAAATATTCTGCTTTCATATATAGACAGACATATTTGCATATTCTGCAAATGTTTTATTTTACTAATAGGAGTTGTTTTTTTCTAACTTGGAAAATACTATTTATGCTTGCAGAGAACATCCTCACCATGTCAGTTCATCTTGAAAAGAATAGCTTTGTTCAACACCAAAGGAACTTGTCAAAATTTGTAATGTTTCTGCTTCTCATAGAGTGGGGAGGGTGGGATACCAGAGTCTGGCTCACGGGTTAAGATTTAGAGAAATGTGAAGAGTACAATGCAGGAAGTATCCTTAGGGTAAAAGTATTGAAGAAAGGGGAAAAGAACATTTAGGCACCCACAAAGCATCAGAATTATTCTTCAGAATTCAGAATTATTCTAATATCAAAAGACACTTGGTGCATCTTCACCCAACCTAGTTCCAGATGACACAGGGAGGGGCATGGAAGGACGGAGGAGAAGGCATCAAACAGTGCCTCCAGCAGCACTGCAGAGACACTCTTGAAAGCAGCACCTGGGAAAGTGCGGACAGCATCTTCTGTCGGACATCAGGGAGGACTGGGTGAGATTTACATCATTCCATAATCCCCACCCTCAACTCAGCCCCAATCACTCCAAAATTTTAATTTAATACGTATAGATTTCCAGTCCTGTAAAGGAATCACTGATTTGTTTTTGGGTTAAGCTGACATAGCAATGAAATAATATGGCCCATTAACAAGATTACTTGGAGAGAAAAGCTCTTAAAAGACAATTCATAATTAGTTCTGAAATTAATCCACTGCTCTGTTGTGACATATACAACTGATCCATATTCGAATAGTCAGGCATCAAAATCAGTGGCCGCCATGTTCATTTTCTCTGCTATTTAATCATTGAGATTCCTCAAGTAATTTATTTCCCTGCCAGCATCATAGTTTTTTGGTGAAAATAACAACAGGGCAATTATGTTTTTACTAGCATATTCCAGATATTCTCTGTCTCTTCATAAAATATAAACAGTACAGTAATAATTTTCTTTACATTGCCCCAACAATAATTCTTCACATAAGTCTTACACTTCCACAATTAAAGAGTGCCTAAAATCAATCACTAAAAGTTAATGAGGCTTAAAAGTTGCCTGCTTCAAACTACCTTGATTTTCCACTAAGAACATTCAGAAAACAATGTGTCTATCGTAATAGCTCTGTGTGTTCTCTGCCAGATATCCAGCTGCCCATTTAGCCTTTGGGTAATGAAGGCTGTGGAATGGATGCCCCCGTGGCTGCTCTGATAATGCTCTCCGTGGCGTTTGTAACCTTTTCCCACACTCCACTCCATATCCTCTCTGCTCTCAGCCAGAGCATTGGCTGGCTTCGGTCCTCTGTCTGGTAGTGTGACCCAGCCTTTCTTATTGACAGTTTTGTGTCGGGATGGTTTCTCTGTGTAGGTTTATTGTAGTCTATTTACTTTGCCACTTGGCACAGCAGAACCAGGAGGCATCTTAGAGAGTGTCCTACAGCTGTTGCATGATCCTTGCTCTGATGCTTAAGCAGAAAAATGATACATGCTTGATGAGCAAGATCCTCATCTCTAACCAATTATCACTTTTTTGGAGGTCATTCATATCCAGTGGTATTAAAAATCTCAATGTGACTAAGTGTCAGTACCAACTTTCATTCTAATCTATCCCCTGATGGAAACATTTCTCCTTGAATACTAAAATAATGGATCAAGTGAAGGCCAAGTTTAGAGGGAAGTAAAGTAAAAGGTTTTGAGCAGGTCATTAGCATAATAGTGAGGGGACCAATCTCACTATCTCCTTGGTTTCTGTATGCCATGTATCTGCTCTATAGAATAAGAAGAAAGAAAAAACAAAACCTAGTACTTTAGATTGTTTACTAGTTCGGGGCAAAGAGCATACCTTCTATGAGAAGGTATATGTTTAAAACCCACCTATGAAAACTCAACCGGCCCTGATTTGTAATATTTGCTAATTTTGATGGTATAAATACTCCTGCCATGTCTGACATCATTAAATACTGAATTGGGAAGAGATGGGAAGAAGCACATCATTATATAGTATTTTGACCATAAAGATACAGTAAACATAAATAATCTCAACAGCATAGGTAATGGCAAAATTCAGTAAAATAATTAGAACATGATAAATTTTGACTTTGGATTACCTTTGTTTTTATTATTTATTTAATTTTAAGTTTATATGATTTAACTTTCAGTAATGACTGTACTTAACAACTGGCTAAAAAATGGGGTACATGATTGCTGTGACATCTGTAAGATTACATAAAGAGCTGGTTTGTAGATCACTAGCTTATTAAATGCTGGCTATTCTTCTGCAGAAAACTTAAGCAAGAGTTTCTTATGACTTTTTTGAAAGAGTTTTTTCCCCCCCAATACGTACCTAATAAAAATACTATTTCCTTCAAAACATCTGGCTAATAGGTACTGGTCATATTTTTCTGTTTGGAAAAGGAATGCTGCATGTATTATGCCCTTTCTAGCAACATAAAAGCAAGAGAAGGTTTTCATAAACCTCCTAGGGAGGGAGCTAGGACAGCCTCTCCAATACCTATCCACATGGTCATCCACAGGCTCTGAAGTTCTGAACAAACTTCAATTCTTCTACCAAGGAGAAATCTGGGTAAGAAGATATGCCTTCTTAATGGCTAGCTAGGAGAGCTGGACTCAATTTTAGAATGATTTTGGAATAATCACCTAATCCCTAAGAGGTGGCTAATAACAAATGAAATATCGGTGGGATTTTTCAGCATTAAAGCCTGGGATCAGTCTTTTCTGCCTTTTACCCTGTATTCCCAGCACTTAAGATTTTACTTAGTATATCTACACATAGTTATTCACATATAGCTTGATTAAATAAATGGATTATTTAAACTTTCCTATTTTCATCTCTAGGAAACCTAAACTAATTAAAAAGTGTGTCTAAAATCTTATATTCCTGTAGTTCTATTTTTACAACCAAGACTTAGTTGATTCTATTTCAAACAACTGAGGCAAATATAATTCAGAAAGATTATATAGCTCCTCATGTCAACAAATGATAGAGGATCTCTGCACAAATAAGCCGGTAACAAAAATTACCCATTAGGGCAATTACATAGCTTAATGTCAAGATCAATGAACTGTTGTCTTTGCATATGAAGAAAAATTTAACTGCACATTTAATGATTTTTAAAAGCTAATGATTGGAGGGATGTGAACATAATTTAGATTTATATAGTACAGCAGAAGCGGGCTTCATCAGCTATCCTGATGATATATGTAGCAATTTTATCCACGTAGCTACTTCTTGAATGTCAGTGGCAAGAGACAAGAGTCCTCCTCTTAATCTAAAAATGAAAAGTAAAACAAAACAGTCTTTTAATGGGCAATGGTGTTATTCAGTTTCAAAAACCATGTTCATGATGTGGAGGCAGAAAAATAGACTTGGGCACCAACTCAGAGCAGGGAGCAAGTTGTGACAGAACAATAATGTTTGCATAGCCACCAATTTTTTCGTTAAAATTTCTCTGTCACCCTCCCCTTATACTACTCTCTTTTCATATGACAGCCAGGGTATTCAATGCTTCTTGTCTCAGATTAGTGCTATGACAACAGAAAGCAGAAAGAAAAAGCTCTCTTTCTGGCATTTGAGTCCCAAAAGCATGCTTTGAGAAGAGCATAAAAGATCCCATGGTGATAAAAATGATGACTTCCCTCACTCCCAGCACTGAGGTTACAAATGCATTCCCAGAGTTTGAGTTGAAGAATAGTGAGAAGTACATAGGAGAGACATGAAAGAGGGAAGGCAATGAGGCTTGGACTGAGGGGGCTGTACTACAACGACCATGTAAGTGCAGGCAGAGTAAGCATCTTCAGATTGCTGTCAACAAGCCCATCCATTTATGCCAAGGACCCTGTGGGAGAGAAGTGCACATTTAAGTCTGCTTTTCTCAAGTGAGTAAGCCTACGGAGGCCGTGAGAGCCCAAATCTTGGCCATTAACAACAGCTGAGAATGTCTTTCCTTCAATAGCAGAAGGTACTTTCTTCATCAGAGGAGCATCATCTGGTGCTCAGTGTCTGCCTTTTTCATGAGAACACTCCTTCTTAAGTGGGCATGTGCAAAGACCAGCACTAAGAGGAAGTAGTGACATACAGTTTATTAGAGTTTGACTATGGACGCCAAGAATCTGCTATCTGCATGCTGGAGACCCATGAATGGCATCTGTAATCAAGGGACTGAGAGCTGGGGATCCAATGGTATAGTTTCCAGTCTAACTGTGAAGACCTGAGAGCCAGGAGTGCCAAGAACAGAAGCAGGTGAATGCCTCAGCTCAGTAGACAGGCAAAGTCAATCCAACCTCCCTCTCCCTTTTGGTTGTATTCAGGCCCTCAATAGATTGGATGAAGTCCTCCCACACTGGGAAGGGCCTTCTGCTTTCCTTGGTCAGAAATTTCAATGCTAATCTGTTTCAGAAACACCCTCACAGACACACCCATACTTAATCAGCCATCTGGGCATCACATGGCCTCATCAAGTTGATACAGAATTAGCCTTCACACATGGGGAGGAAGTAGTGAACACATAAAGAAGATTAGTGATTTATAAGTAAAAAAAAAAAACCTTGAATATACTCGACAAGAGCCAACGAAACTAGCTGGACAGTTGCTCTAAACCAGTATGTGGTTAAAAAAAAATTACAAAATGTATTCATTCTGAATATTTTTATGTTTACAAAAACTCTCTTCCACTGGAGTTCCCAGGACAAAGGGCAATCCACAGTAATGATCTACCCATGCAATCAAGAACAAAATGGTTAGCCTGGCGTGGTGGCGCAAGCCTGTAATCCCAGCACTTAGGCAGACTGAGACAGGAGAATCGCGAGTTCAAAGCCAGCCTCAGCAATGGCGAGGCGCTAAGCAACTCAGTGAGACCCTGTCTCTACATAAAACACAAAATAGGGCTGGGGATGTGCCTCAGTGGTCGAGTGCCCCTGAGTTCAATCTCCAGTACCAAGAAAGAAAGAAAAAAAAAGAACAAAATGGTTAACTCTACCTTCATTGTGGTTGTTTAGAATGAAATTCAAAAGCATACAGAGGCCTAAAATTCATCACATAGGTATTTAAAATTCAAATAGAATTAGAACTAAATTCAAAAATAAGGAGAGTTAAAAATCACACCCTTCTTCCATGTCTGGAATTACTTCACCCAAGAAGAGACTTCATTACTGATATTCTAGACATTTGTATATCTATTTGTCAGTACAATTTTTGGAGTAATACTAACAATATTTTTCCTTAAATCAATTATACTCCTCTGAATAAGAATATCATTGTAAGTGACTAATAAAATATATTTCCATATCTGGTATATAGAAGTGGGTAATTTAGGAGTTTTGATTAATGTAATGAAGATTGGTGAGGGATTTTTTTGAAATAGCAACAAGCAGTTCCTGGGACAAGATAAATAGCTTTTCAGATCCATTTGTTCCCAGGCTTCTGTGACCTTGAGAGAAGGACTTAATTGGGTGGAGGTCTTATACAATTTGTATGAAAGCTTCTCTCTCCCTATGTAGAGCTTTGTCAAGAAAAATGGCTCAAATTCCTGACATGGCAATCTGTATTTGAAAATTGAAAGCACTGAATAGCCTTTATAACTAAATTATGTTTGTAGCTTCCTATATAAATATATACATTCACACATCTATGAACATCTGTATCTATCTTTATATTAATATATTTTATGTATTTTACTTCTGTATATTTAATATAGTATTACTTCAGGTACCATGGGTTGAGATAGATTATTTTTAACACTAGTAACATTGTAGTATGTACCTCTAAAATGAACTCTTTAATTCCTCCTGGTATTATATCCCTGATTGCCTCTTCTTGAATGTGGATTGGACCTAAAAACTTTCTTCTAACAAGTTGAATATGGTTAAAGTCATGATATGTCACTTCTGAGATTAGATTTAAAACAAAACAAAAACCTCCTCTGGCTTTTGTCTTGATCAACCTGTTTCACTATGTCTCACCATCTTCCCAAAAGCCCTTGTTCTGAGAGGTACCAGCTGTCCTGTTGTATGTAACTCTTCTGAGAGGCCCATGTGTCAAGAAACTCATGTCTCCAAACAGCAGTTAACTAGGACTGAAATCCTTAGTCTGAGAACACTCAAAAAACAGAATCCTGCCATAGTCCACATGAGTAATCTTGGAAGTCAGCCCTCCCACAGATGAGTCTTAAGCCTATCATGGTGCTGCCTAACACTCTGATTTCAGTCTTGTAAGAGACCTTTTGCTTGAAGACCCAGGGCACTCAGATTCCTAATCCACAGAAACTTAATTGTCTATTGGTAATACCTCTATGCCTTAGTCTGTTTCCTGTTGCTATGACAGAATATCTGACACTGGGTAGTTTATAAAGAAAAGAAGTTTATTTAACTTAAATTTCTTGAGGCTGGAAGTAAAAGACTGGGCAGCTGTATCTGGCCTAGGCCTTATTTTGCATCATAACATGATAGAAAAGTAGAAAGGGAAGTGGATGCTTGTGGAGTGGACAAAACAAGAAAAAAAGCCCTGCTTTATAACAGCTCATTCTCAAGATAACTAATCCAGTTCTACAAGAACTGCATGAATCTCTCTTAATAACCAAATCACCTCTTAAAGGTCCCACAGCTTCTCAACATTGTGACCTTGGGGATCACATGTTGACATAAGTTTCTGAGGAGACAAACTCTATTCAAACCATAGCAGTGTATACTAAGTTTTGGAGTTCTATGCATTGATAATTAAGACAAACAAATACTATATTTTTACTAGAAAAGACTAATTTTAACTATATTGCTGGCCACTCCCATTATTAATTCATAATAAGTTTATGGTAAGCTAAAACTACTAAGCTTTTTAATTCCATTTTCCTGTGCTTTCAGAGAGGGTGAGAGATACTTGCAGTAGAGGTGTCTGGATCCAGATTGCTTAGACTCAGATGCCACACACTCTGTGTATCCTTGAAAAGTTATTTGACCTCTCTGTGTTTTATTATTCATAACATCTTTGCCAATAACAGTCACAGACTCCCTTATACACACACACACACCCTGAAATTCTTTGATTTCAGTCAGCATCCACGTTTAGGTAAATGATGTGGGAAGGATCCAGTACTGTTTAATCTATTCTTGTTACTTTGTAGATATACTAGAGATTATTGATATACATAGAATTTTTGTAATTAAACCCCTAAAAAGTTTGACATAGCTGACTGAACCGTCCTGCAAAAGCAGCATAATTATTCTTTGGTAATTATAATTTAAAGGGTCAGAAGAATATAAGAATTAGTTTCTAACTATTCATTTTCATAAATGACGTGAATAAAAATGAAGCCGGGCATGGTGGCCCACGCCTGTAATCCCAGCACTCTGGGAGGCTGAGACAGGAGAATTGCGAGTTCAAAGCCAGCCTCAGCAATGGCAAGGCACTAAGCAACTCAGTGAGACCCTGTCTCTAAATACAACACAAAATGAGGCTGGGCATGTGGCTCAGTGGTCAAGTACCCCTGAATTCAATCCCCAGTACCAAAAAAGAAAAGAAATAGTAAAAGTTGGAGTACTATTCAAAAATTTTGTCTTCCCTTGTATTTTATTCCCATTTTTCCCCAACTACAACTCTTCCCATCATCTTGTGTAATCTGCCTGTCTTGTACTCCTCACTCCACTGTTCAGTAGACTCTAAAATGGCAGGTACATTTTAGATGTCTATAGTTCCTGCAATCAAAACAAAGCATATTATATAAGAGAGAGTCAACAAAAGTTTGCTGAATGAAGAAATGGATGGATGTAGTGCTGATAATAAACACAGAATTTGGAAATAATTCCTTGTTTATTGACTTATATAAGTGTTGCTCTGGTTATATAATTAAAGCTACTCAGTTGTAAAGATACAACTGAGTAGAAGGATTAACCACCTAAGAAATATTTATCTCTTAAGTATTTACAAAAATGTTTACCTTTTTGTAAATATTTTCTCTCTGCTTGGAACAGAAGATCTCTAGCACACATGTGTGTGTACACACACATATATACACATGTACATATGCAAATGTGTATATATGTATATATACTTATACACATATATACAAATGTGTGTATATGTGTATATATTTATTAATCTTATATGTGTGTGTATACACACATACACATACACACACATACTAACACATACATATACATGAGAGAACCAAGCAAACCACTTTGGACTGATACATTAGTAAGCATTCCGTCTTTAAGGAATAAATTCATGTTCACCAATTTAGGAAGTGAAAAATATTAATAGGAGTATTTTCATCAAAATTAATGTCTATTTGAAATGTGAGTAGGAGTTATGTTCACACAGAGATTTCCTGAACCCTTACCTAATGCAGGCTGCCATAGTGAACCTTCTCTCCTCACAGCCTCCTTCACCAAATCCTCCCTGACATCTGCAGTTCAAGGAAAAAGTAGAAGATCCAAGCATTGCAGAGGTACATCATCCACTTTCTTCTCAATCAACAATTTTCATTTGGAAGACTGCATGATCTCAGTTAACAAATATTAAGTATCTGAAATCATAAACTACAGGCTAAAAAAGGTAGAATATCCTATAGTGCTGTTAGATTTTTCATATAATATGTCCAAGTATTTCCTCTCCCTCTCTTTTACATACACACACACACACACACACACAAACCCACACATTTGTGCATAATGTTAGCTAAAATCTACAACCCCAAATTACCCACAGATAGTACCTGGTAAGTTAGAGCACATGACACTTGTATAAGCCAGTAGGACTGTAAGAAAGCTGCGTAACAAACTCACTTTTTGGTATTGTCTTACCACAGAAGAATTGCTTTGCTTGACTGACTAAAATCGCATGTCAAAATAGTCTTTTCTCTTCAAAAAGACTATTTTTGAAGAGAAAAACATGCTCTAAGTCACTACATTATGGTGCATTTTCATGATCAATATGAGCAATTTCAGAACAGGATATTTCTGTCACACTCAATGGTCTAATCAAATTAAAGTAAATAAATATATCATTCATTAAAATGATTCCTTAAGTCTCATACATATTACATTTAATCAAAGACACAGTGAAGTATATATGACATATTTTAAAAGCATATCAGTTGTATATAGTAAAATAGAATTAAGAGTAGAGAGCATAAGGGAGGAAATGTGTAAGATGGCATTAAATGACAGAAGAATTCAAGAGAGGAATAAAGGAGACTAGATGGAAAGGCAACAGAGGGGATGAATGAATATATAAAGAAAAGGAAGACTATCAGGGGAATGGGGAGAATGGCTCCTGCTCAGCACTTCCAAATATTCTATAATTCACATTTATGTGCTTGGCCTTCACAATAATACCATTAGACAAGAATCTGTGTTCATCTCCTCCTTGATTCAATAAGTATTTAAAATATTCTCTGTGATAGACCCTATTCTTGGTTCTGAGAATAAAACAGCAGTGGAGAGGTAGTATCTTCTATATAAATTGTACATTTTATTTTGAGGAGACAATAACAACAGCAACAAAGGTTAATAAACAAGTAAATAAGTTTAGAGATAAATCTCAAGCTTATATTAATTTCCTATTGCTGCTATAATGAATTATCACAAATTTAGTGGCTTAAAGTACCACAAATTTATTCTCTTATAATTATGGAGGTCAGAAATCTAAAATTGGTTTAGCAGAGCTGTGTCTCTTCTGGAAGCTCAAGGAGAAATTCCATTTCCTTGCCTTTTCCAGGCTCTAGAAGCTGCCTGTGTTCCTTACCTGGTGGCCCCACATTATGCTGTTTCTGTTATCATATCTCCATCTCTGTTGCTGAACCACCTGCATTTTTAGGAGTCTGGTGAGTATACAATGTCCACCTGAATAACCCAAGATTATCTCAAGATACTTAAGGATATATGCAAAGTCTCTTTTGCACTATAAGATTACAATTCATAGTTTCCAGGGACTAGGACATGGTCGTCTTTGGAGGGTTCTTACTCAGTATACTACAGAGCTTCAGTTTACTATTCAACTTTCTGCCTCTGATCTGAAGTTGGTCTTCTGAATCCAAACTTGGTGATTTTTGTCCACCATAAATGAATCCCCTCACCCTCTGCTCATTTTGTACCTCCTGAAGACACAAGATTTCATTTTGATATTCTTTGATGTTTTCAGTTTTTAGCTACCCTCCTTTACTCATGTTGTTATGGTTTAGATGTGAGGTGTCCCCCAAAAGCTCATGTGTGAGATAATGCAAGAAGGTTTAGAGGAGAAATGATTGGGTTATAAGAACTTTAACCCAATCAGTGAATTAGTCAGCTGATGGGATTAATTGAGTGGTAACTGAAGGTGAGTATGGTGTGGGCTAGCGGAGGTGGGACATTGGGGGGTGTCTTTGGGGTATATATTTTGTTGCTGGTGAGTGGACTCTCTCTCTCTGCTTCCTGATCATTGTGCAAGCTGCTTTCCTCTGCCACACTCTTCTGCCTTGATGTTTAGCCTCCCCTTGAGCCTGAGGAATCTGGTCTTCTATCTAGGGATTGAAACCTCTGAAACCATGATCCCCCAAATAAACTTTTCCTTTCCTGAAATTGTTCTTGTTGGGTCTTATAGCCACAGTGGTAAAAGAGCTGACTGAAACACATGTAATGTTCTGAAGCTAATAAGAACAAATCTAATCTATTCAAAGATAATAGTGACAATCATTTATATGTCCATCCATTCAACAAACATTTACTAAATGCTATTTATGTACTAAAAGTACAGTGGAAAACAAAAGATTCCACCCTTGCCTTGTTGGAAATTTTAGTCTTGTGGGAAAGATAGACATTAAGTTATCTAAAATGTAGAATTATTAATTCTAAGTGGTCAGAGAGAAATGAAAAGAGTCAATGACATGCTATAATTAAGGTAGTTAACTAGACAGGGAGGTCAGGGGCAGGCTTATTCTAGAGGGAATATTGAAATGCAGACTGAAAGATAAGCAGAAGTCTTTCATGTAAAGTTGGATGTGGGTAAAGAAACGTGGGTGGAAGGGTGGCTTTGAAACCAGAGTTTCTCCACTTCTGCTGGCAGGCGGGGACTGCACAAGTTGCAGGCCTCTGTAGCTGAAAAGTGTTGCAGCTTTTAATGGTGGGCCATTTCCCCCAGTGTTGCAGCAGACCCCAGCAGCTCACAGTCAATTTCTTCCTGAAGTCTTTTCTCATGAATTTGAAGAATGAAACCCATTGACTAGGATAAGTACATTTAAGAGTAGGATTTATTCAAGTATGCATACAAATAGAACTTCCACAGGGAGAAATGGGACCAAGGAAGGGTAGCTGTCCAAATGTGCTGGTCTAGGGGTTTATATGACACTTGAGTCAACACTGTTGGTCCAAACTTATGCTAATCATGGTTTGGAAATGTCCTAATGCTATTGGTCCAATATTAGGCTAATTGGGTTTGGAAAAGTACTAACACTACTGGGTAGCCCTGCAATCTTATTCAGGTCTACATACTTCCATTTTCCTGCTATTCATTAGGAAGCAAGAGGTTGTGGGCAGTAGACTATACCTGCTCAGGGGTTCCAGAGCTGTGGTGCTTTGTGGACCTGGCTCCTGCAGCTGGTGTTCTCAGTGGGCCCTCCCCACGTCTGGCTGCTGCAGGATGACAGATTGGTGAGCCTCAGACTCACTGGGCTTCAGGCATGTTTAGCATGGCAGGCTCCACATAGAAGCCATGCTTGCCACCTGTGCTTCAGCCTGCCAGGCTGCTTCATGGCAGGGATCAGTGGGCTGGCTGCACATCTTGGCATCCAGGGAGCCATGTCAGTTTTACAGGCAAAGCAAGACCCCAAGATGCACAAGAGCTTAATAATTTGGATCATTATTTTTTAAACGTGTGTGACTGAAGCATAATGAGTGAGAAAGCAGAGAGTCTAAGGTGAGGTGAGTGCCATGGGTATGGAGGGTTCAAGTGGGGCACAGCACATGGGAAAACATCTGAATTTTATTTTAAAGTGCATTGGGAAGGTACTGAAAGATTTTAAGGTGAAAGGATAGGTGTTTAATTAAATTCACACTACTAAAAGATGACTTTGGCTGTTGTGAGAATGGATTGTGAAAAGATCCAAGGTAGAAACAGAGAGAACAAAAGGAAGCTGCTAAAGTGGAGGGGACAGATGTTGGCAGTTTGGACCAGGATTGGACCATGGAAGAGACATGAAGTGGAGAAGAATGAGGTGTATTTTGAAGAGTAGCAATAGGATTTACTGATGGATTAGATATTGGGGCATTCACAAATCAAACTTAACTCTCAAGTTGCAAGTTTGAGGATCTGGGTAAAGGACAAACATTTATTGAAATGACAAAATCCAGAGGAAGAACGATGTTAGGGCAGACAATAATTAAAATCCATTTAGACACTTTAAGTTTGAGATCCTTGTGAGACTTCAAGCAAAGTCATCAAGTAACCAGTTAGATAAATGAGTCTGGAGGTCAAAGGAATGACTTGAGATAGACATAAATTTAGAACCCTTCACCATAGAGACAACATTTAAAGATAAGAGTATGGATGAGATCAGCTGGTGAGAAGTATTGAACACAAAAAAAATGGGCTTAGGTATACACTCTAGGAAATTTGAAAATTTAGAGTTGGAGAAAAATCAAGGAAAAAGAAAACTGAATCAAGGCCAGAGTTGTAGAGGAAAATCAAAAAATTACAGTGTCAATAAAACCAAGAGAAGAGAATGTTCCAAGAATGAATGATTCAAGTATCCATTATAGTGACTGTTGTTTTTAGCAACACAAAAAAGTAGCCTAAAGGAAAGCAATTTCAAATTCCATGACAGACAAGTACAACAATGTATTATTATATGTCAATAGAAGATTTTTCTTATTTGTTTGAGAAAGCAAAAAAGCAGATCCAAACTCTAGAAAACTGATGTGCTGCTCATAACCAGACCATGCTGTTCTTCCATTGAACATAAACTCACAGAACTTTAACAAGGTTGCTCTGACACCATGAAAAAGTTGAGTCAAAATGAAATTACCATGCAAACCATAACACTTTAGATATCACCCTTGTTGTCTAAAATGAGTGACTGTTAATTTTTTCTCCAGTTTCAGCTTCATCCCCATTTTAATCTGCCCTCCCTATAGTTAAGATTCAGTCAGATTCTCAATCCTTAGACCCTCCCAGAGTTACTCAACCAAAGCCTAAATCCTGTATCCACTTCTTTCTAACACCTTTTTGTTGAAAGGTGTCAAAAATGTCTGCAAGAAATCATGGTGGTCTTTAACTGAATGGCGTTGACATTTCCTAACCCCTTAAAAAATTAGTAGTCCATGACTGGTAAACATGAATAACACAGTTATAAAAATACAAAATTAATTCTCCATTCTAGATTAATTACATGTATTACTTATAATACCAATAATATTACTTATTACTACTGGTAAAAATAATATATTATAACTTCCTTTGGTTCTATAGGGAAATATTTCTCCTCTCTATTTTGCTTTCTCTATTATTTTTTACCTAAGTAGAATCTTGGTTTCATTAAGACATCAAGTACCCATAAAGAACTTTATTTCTTGTCCTGTTTCTTATATAGCACAGCAGATAATTCCTACAGGACTAATGGAAATCTTAATGTGATCTTGTTGCTGAAGTGCCAGAAGATCATTAATAGCAAATTGCTTCCTATTTATAAATAGTCAAAATTTTATCTGAGCACTAAAGGATACTGTCTGCATAGCATTTAGCTGTCATGTCTTTCTAGTCTCCTTGGATCTGTGACAGTTTCTTAGCTTTTCCTTTCGTAGAATGTTCCTCACAAGTTTTCCTGATGGTTTCTATTATACTGGGGTTGTAGTTTTAGGGGAAGAACACCATAGACATGAGATGCCCTTTTTATTATATCCTGTCAGGGGACACATGACTTATCACTGATGATATTAATCTTGATCATTTCATTAAAGCTTCTTCAGCAGGGCACGGTGGTGCACGCCTATAATACCAGCATTTTGGGAGGCTGAGACAGGAGAATCACGAGTTCAAAGCCGGTCTCAGCAATGGTGAGGCACTAAGCAACTCAATGAGACCCTGTCTGTAAATAAAACACAAATAGGGCTGAGGATGTGGCTCAGTGGTCAAGTACCCCTGAGTTCAATTTCCGGTACCAAAAAACAAAAACAAAAGAAAAAAAACCTTCTTCATTGCAAAGTTACTAACTTTCTATTTATTAGAAATATTATTATTATTATTATTATTATTATTATATTATTTGGAAGTAGGTTTCTAAGTTCAGCTCACTCTCAAGGAGAGGGAAATTAAGATCTACCTATGAATATTATTTTAATTTCTTTTTGAAAGCAATATCTGTGCCTTCTCCTCTGCTTATTTATTTTTCAATACCCTGTTCACATCTGAATATGAGGTGCTAGATGTTTATATTATCCTTTGGGTTAAGATCTGTACTGTTTATTTTTTGCTCAATTTGTACTAGCTTTGACCATTGGTAGGTCTTTAAATTGGCTCTTTGTCCTTTCCACATGCTCTCACCCTGCTTTTTCTTTCTTTCTTTTCTTCTTATTTTTTAACCAATTTCCTACTTTCTAGCCCTATAAGTTGCCCAGTTCAGATTGTATTTTTCCTCCCTCAGTCTTAGAAATAGCCACTTCTCCAGTCAGCCATGCTTCTTTTGGTTGGACAATGGTGTTTAAAAAACAAGACCTGGATGTTGAGTATGCTCATTGCCACTGGGGTGTCACAGCATTTAGGCCATCTCCATAACAAAGAAATACACATATGCATGCAAACCTTGGTATACATGTATATCTATAATTGTTTCTGTAGCTATCCACTTATATATACATTAAGATAAACACCAATTCTAACTGATGTTTCAGACTCCAACTCAGTACCACAGGATATGTTCTAGATCCCCTCCATGCTTATTTGTAACAATTCTCCCTGACAGTGAGAAAATTGGGTCTTTATTTATTTATTTATTGAATCCTAGTATATATATGTAAATAGATTCTAACACATAATGCTATAAGAAATAAATTTACCAATAAGAGTATAAGTTATGGTATTGTTTTTTGTCTTTAGCCTTATAGTATGTAGATAGAACCCAATTTTCCAAAGTTACTTGGGGAAAATCTTTTTCCCACCCTTCAGTGCAGTTATATTGTGCATTTGTAGGACACTGAAATTCATTTGCCACTATTCTAAATCTCCAGACATTCTGGAATACATGCACTGAAGATCACATTAGATTATGTACAAATTCTATAGGTTTTGATGAAGCATAGAGTACTATGTCTGCCATCCCAATACCATATAGAACAGTTTCATAATACTAAAACTTCTCTTGTACAACTCCTTTGTAGTTAACAACTACCCTTCCCTCAATCCTAGCAACCACTAGGATTTTTCATCCTTATAGTTTTTTTTTTTCCAGATGTCATATAAATGGAATAATACAATATGTAGCCTTTTGGGCTCTCTTTTTATTAACAAAATGCATTCATTATTTATCCGTATTCTTACATCAACCAATAAATCTTCCCTTCTTATTGTTGAGGAGTATTCTAAAATATGAAAGAACCATAGTTTACCCATTTATCTCTTGGTGAATATCTTGGTTGTTTTCAGTCTGGAGTGATTTTGAATATAGTTTCTAAACATTCATGCACATTTTTTGTTGCTATTGTTTTTGTTTTGTGTGTTTAGTAAACATTAGCTTTCAACTCACTTGGGTAAGCGAGCTTGCAAGTAGGATCACTGGGTAGTATGCAAAGTGTATATAATATATGTTTACGTTTGTAAGAAACTGCTAAACTGTCCTTCAAAATATCTATACTATTTTGCACTATTAATAGCAATGAACAAGAGTTCTTGTAAAAGTTTTGAAGTTTTATGCTTTATATCTATAACTCATTTTTAAATTAATGTTTGGATAAAGTGTTAGGTTTAAGTTTAGATTATTTTCTTTTTTCTTTTTCTCCTTTTGCCTATGATAGATTCATTGTTCCAATACCATTTATTGGATTACCTTTTTCCATTGAATTATGGTTACGTTTTTATAAAAAGTTACTTTTTAGAAAAGATCATATTAATCTGAACTTTCTATTATGTCCCTATTGATCTATATGTCTACGCAGACACCAATGCCATAGTGTCTTAATTAATAAGTCTTAAGATTGGGTAAAATGATTCCTGTAATCTTGATCTTTTTCAAAATTATTTCTGCTATTCTAGTTCTTTAGTCTTTCTACATAAAGTTTAGAATTAACTTGTTTGTATCAACAAAAAATTCAGTGGAGATGTTTACTCTGTTGATCTCTAGATATTAAATCTAGAGATCACTTTGGAGAGAACTGACCTTTTTATTGGATTGAGTCTTTCAGTTATGAACATGATATTCCTCTTCATTGATTCAGTTCTTTGATTCTTTAAACATAGTTATGCAGTTTTTAGCTTACAAGCTAATTTTATTAGACATATACCTAAGTAATTCATTTTTGGAGAGAAACTATTAAAAATTCTAGAAATACTACTAATACACTTATTATATCTAGGAGGAATTTTTAGATAACTTGAGATGTTTTACATAAAAAATCATGTCATCTACCAATAGGAACAATTTTAGTTCTTCCAATGCAACCTATATGTCTGTTCTATCTTCTTTTTCTCTTTTCCCTATTGTATTAGCTAAGAATTTCAGTACTATTTTGAATAGTAGTTTAACATTGGACATCGCCTTGTTCCTAATCTATGGAAATCTAACATCACCACGAAGCGTGATGTTAACTCTAAGTTGTTTGTGGATGCATTTTGTCAGAAAGGAGAGCTCCCCTTCTAGTGCTAGTTTGAGATTTTATGCTTGTTTGAAAAAATTTTGAATTCATATAAAATTTTGTCTTCTCACCTGGTTTAGATAGCTGGCGTGCATTTGGCTTTCTGTTCCCTATGCACCAGGCTGGAAGATCCAGGTGCTGATCTGGTGATTCATAAAACTCTACAAGAGATTATGTATTTTGTCCACTTTTCTAGTTATGAAGATGAGTAAATCCGATCCCTGTTATTCTATCATGCTCTGAAGTGGGAGTCATTATCTTTTTGTTCTAGTTTTCATTTTGTTTCTATTAATTTTGAAACTTTCTTCCTAATTAACACTTGTAACTAATCCTTTGTGAATTGTTTACTATGAATCACTTGCCTATTTATCTATGAAAATATTTACCTTTTTATATAATTTTACATAAAACATTAAGTACAAAAGAAAAAGCTCCTTAAAATATGAAAGCAGACTTTGTCAACATTCACTAGTAAAACATTTCTCTCCCCCTTACTGTACTTTACCTACCTTCATAGATGGCTATCTCTACTTTTAATATTTATTCTTTTTTTTTTTTGCTCTGGGAATATCATGCCGTTGATAAATATTTGTGTCTGGCTTACCTCACTTCCTAGAGGGAAATGCCCTTTCCCCACTCCTTCCCCACTCTTATAGGGCTGTCAGTCAAAGACCTTGACTCCCTCCCCCACAGATGCATGCATCTGGACTAGTTGAGTATGTTCATTAACAGGAATGTTTTCTGTTTTTCTGAGATTGAGTCCTAAGAAAAATGAATTCTACTATAGTTACTAGATTTTATCTTTTCCTCTCAACGAAGAAAGCATACATGAGCTTTCTTAAAATAACATTGAGTAAAACAGAAAAAAAAAATGAAGAAGTCTAAAGACATTATTTGAACCTGTGGCAATAGCAATGAGTAAAATCTACCTCCTCTTTAGTTATGTCAATAATACATTCTATTCTGTATTTCAGCCCCTTTGACTTGGGTTTCTGATGCTTGTAACTAAGAATCCTGGCAAATACAAATACTAGATGGTCAGGTTTCTGAAACTAGCCAAGATTGTTCTACCACAATATGAATGAAACACATTTCTTTAGTCATGGCTGTAAGTATCTCAAGTCCTCAGAGAATGTGCTTTATGTTTAATCTGGAATTGACGATCACATGAGAAAGGAAATGTATTACCTGTATTCTGCATTTTAAGTTAACAAGTCACTATTATGTATGTGGAGTACATGTAAGTGGCTTGGAATGGGTTGAGGACTTATGCAAGAAAATGTCATATATTTCATTTTTTAAAATTTATTTTTAACATATATTTCTAAACATAGAGAATCATTTCTGACAGAATAGAATTAAAAACACACATTCAAATACTTTTTATATGATTTGTTCATTCATTTGGTGAATTACGTATGTCAAAGTTTAATATACCATGTACATAAATTTAAAGAAGGGCACTTTTTATAAATATTGCTTAAGCTCACCAGTTCTCAGCTTTTCAGTTTGCCTATGCTTTACCTTAGGTCAACAGTCTTGTTCCTTGTTTGTTGGGAGAGGATCATTGTCATGACTTCATGAAACCATACATTTTTAAGGTGCTATTATAAAAAAAGAATCAATATTTCTACATTATTCTTGATAACAAGTGAGAATAGCAGATGTGTCGTATCATTCAAAATATATTTTTAAAATGCTTTGTGAACATTGAAAACAAATATGCAATTATAACATTTTTGGATTTCAGTAAAAATAAATGCTGCTATACCTTAACTCTACATTGTTTATTTTTTTAATTCTCAAATATCCTAATTTCACAAGGAATGGGTATTTTCTTTGGCAAATAAATATAAACCATTTCCAATCATGTAAAGTCCTATACAAGAAAGAAAATCCAAATCCTTTCATTCTCATTTTTTTTTACAACATTGCTTTTGTTCTTTTGAACAAAACATCTACCAATCTCTTGTGTCTTACAGGTTCAATTTTCTCTGAAGGAAAAAATTATTCTAAGAAGGCCGTCTTTCTCTAAAAAATACCACATCAGATTTAAGAAACTTGTGAATGTATGTAGAGTTTGTCTTTCTAACATTGAATTGTGTAAGAATACATCAATTCTATTACAAAAATATTCCTTTTCCCCACTCTCCAAAATCACCATTCTCTTCTAAACTAATTGCATAAATGGTAATCGATAGAATAAAAGAAACCATGTAATTAGGAGGTATATTTGTTTTATAGTCTAGGTCATTCTATGTGAGAATGAAGTGGACTTAATGGGCTTTTGAGGAGAGAAAAGAGGAAAGAAGCATGGACCACAGATATGTAACAGGGAAAATATGGTTTATCACAGAGATTGTGATTAATTTGGAATCACAGTCTGGGCCCCCTTCAGGGATGTGTGAGCTTTGTAGTCACAGGGCTTCATGCTCAAAAGGGTGGTTTAATGCTTTGCTGTGACCATTTTGAAATTCCTAATAATTGTTGAACAAGAGACCCTGAAGTTTCCCTTTGTACTCAGTCCCACATATCATGTAGCTGGTCCTGATTCCATTTGACTTTTCCATGCCTTCTCAACTATCTCATCTCTCAATTCCTTAATTCTCACTTCCCAGTACCAACAAAATAATTAAATCAACTTTCTTACTTATAGATATTTTGTAGCCACAGTCAGATTCCATTTGCAAATTAGATGTTATGGTAATTTCCACTGCATTGTTTCTGCTCATCTGTCCATTTAAAATAAATAGAAATCTACCTACTTTGAGTCCAAAAGACATGACCGAGATACATTTGACTCAAGCCTTCTGATTCTGCTCTGAAGACATCAGCCCTGATGAGATTGTTGAGACCATTATGCACCATGCATCGCACTGCAGCATGGTGAAGAAGGACAAGAGATTATCACCTCTCAAAGGAGTTCACAAACTAGAGGCAGAGGCAGCTGTGACAAAACTAAGGAAGCAACTGAAATCTGGAGAGATGGAAAGGGACTCATGGGCAGGTGCAATAGTGGTCACTGTAGGCTGAGTCTGGATCCTTCCAGACTCAGAGTCTCCAGTGAGAACAGTAGCATTCTGTTTTGTGAGAGATGCTTCACTGTCTCAAGGATAGTGGAGTTAAGTGTTCCTTTTCTATAAAATAAGCCACTTATTTTACAAGGCAAGATTAAAATACAGTAGAGAATGCTTGAAAAATGCCTAGTCTAATGCGTATCATATGGTGGGTACTCGAAAGAATTGTATTTCTCTCATTACTTATGGACTTTGTAAATGTGACTGCTGCAAACTCATGGAACGGAAGAAGGATTGAAAGTTCCCTGGCTCACCATCATACCAGGCCACCCTAGTATCTGCAGCAATACTCAGCACTGATCAAACACAAGCAGCTCTGGGTTTCAATCTTGTTCCAGCATCAACTTACTGTGTGATCTTGGAAACATTGGCATTCCTTCTAAAATTCTGGTATCTTATCTATCAAGTGAGATAGCTAAATTACATTATTCCCTCATTATCACCTAACTCAAAACTTCAATTCCAAGGATTCTTTTTCTTTCCTTTCTCTTTTGTTATTAATTTTTTTGTTATTTTAGAAGATCAAACAATCCAATTATTTAGACCATTTAATAATAGCCATTATTAAAAGTTTGATAAATATGGTATTTTTTAAAGTAAATGTTTATAAAGTCATGAATGCTGTATATGCCATAATCTCATTTTATAAAATTATATATGTGTGTGTTCTAAAACCGTGTAATTATAAATATATACATATTTATGAAATGAGATTATGAATATGTAAGATTCAGCAATTTACATTTTTCCTTATACAATCTAGTCCATTCTTTGAATAGTATTCAATTTTATGGTGCACACCCTCTCTCTCTCAATTAACCTCCATCAGTGGAAACATAGGTTATTTACAACTTAATGCTCTTCCAAAGAATGCTCTTGTGAACATCTATGTACATGCATTTTCACACAAATCATGTGTTTCAACAGTTGAAATTTCTAGATATTTAATGCGTTGGCAAAAACCTTGTAAACATTAAACAAATGTATTAGATTTTGTCAATTTTCCTTCATCAAGTTTGGGCCAATTGGTGTTTCTACCCTCATAGAATCTACTGAAAGTGCTTATTTCTCCACATCTTCAGAAGCAGTGGTTACTTTCAATATGCTAATATATTGCTTACTTTGGTGTTTTGATTGATATTTTTTATCATTAGTGAATTTGGAATCACAGTCTGGGCTCCCTTCAGGGACATGTGAGCTTTGTAGTCACAGGGCTTCATGCTCAAAAGGGTGGTTTAATGCTTTGCTGTGACCATTTTGTAATTATAAATATATACAGATTTATGGAATGAGATTATGAATATGTAAGATTCAGCAATTTACATTTTTCCTTATACAATCTAGTCCATTCTTTGAATAGTATTCAATTATATGGTGCACACCCTCTCTATTGGAATACATTTTTTTCTATTGGAATACATTCTTTTTCTTATTAGTATAGATTTAAAAATTTATGTTTTATACATATTACAAGTATTTTCTCTAATTTACTACTTGTTTTTCAATTTTGTTCATAGTATCTTTTGCCATTTAGATACTTTCCGTAGTTTTATAGTTGTATCTGTTAACTGTTTTTTATATGGTTCTAAGATTTGTATGTTGCTTAAGAAGGCCTTCCCAAACCCAGAATTATAAAAATTATTTTTTTCTTAATTATATAATTTTGTTTTTTAATATTTTGATAGTCATTTCACCTGAAGTTTATTTATCTGTATGATTTGAGATTTGAATATAACTATTTTTTTCAAATAAAGAGCCAATTAACTTTCATTTATTGAATAAATCATCCTGTTTTCCCTGATTTGAAATGTCTCCTTTGTGATATATTAAATTCCAGTATTTATTTTGATTTGCTCCTGGATCATGTTCTGTGGTAGCTGTTAAACTGTACAATATAGATATGCCTAGAATTAAGAAGTAATGAGTTGCAGTCACATAGTTTCATGTAGGCATATCTTCCCTTTGTTAGTCAAATTTTCATGGCTGTGGGGAATAAAAATGCCTGACACAAGTAATTTGGAGGAGAGTTTTATTTTGGCTCACAGTTTCAGAGGTTTCAATCTATGGTCATATAGCTCTATAACTTTGGGCCTGAAATGAGGCAGAACATCATGGTAGAAAGTCATGGCTGGGGAAGGTTTCTCAGCTTGAGGTAGACAGAAAGCAGAGAGATGTGGGAAGAGACCAAGCACAAGATAAATCCTACCACATGTTCCCAGTGACCTGTGTCTTTCACCTCCCAATAATCCATTTGAATTCTTAATTTATCAATGGATTAATCCACTGATAATATTAGAGCCTTCATGAGTCAATCATTTCCTAAAAGCACCACCTCCACATATTGCATTGAGGACCAAGTCTTCAACAATGAACTTTTTGGAAACATTTCGGATTCAAACAACAACATATCTGAAGATTTGAGGTGTCCAACCTCAATTTGGATAGGGATATGAGAGTGAATTTATGTGATCAGGAGCCCTCTGAAGGAGGTCCTGTGTGCCCTTGTACTAGTATTGTGAAGGTGAGCTCAGTGATGGACATTGTCTAGAATGCTGTAGCATTGTCAATGTCAACGGGGAGGGCATGGACACAGGGCATGTGTCAATGAGGATTCCAAACCCATTCATTCCCACCCACTCAGATCTTCCCCTCTATGAAGCACTCACCAGTGCCCACTCAGTGCATCTTACTTAATTGATGGCCATCTCAGATGGGGTCAAACCCTTCCTTTCTGAACGAGGTCTGGCATCTTGTGGAATCAATGGAATGCAGAAATGAAAAATTTAAAGTCACTAGGACTTGTGCTCAGCTGATGCAGTATCAAGAGATGGACCAAAAATGAAAATGCTGGAACAGCAGGAAACAATAGTAGTGCAGCAGTTTGAAAAAGAGTTCTTAACACATTTTCTATTGTCAGAAAATTCTCCCCTTACAGGAATTTCAAATGACACATTGTTCTCCTGGGATCATATGTCCATGTAAGGATCTTATATAAATAAATTATTTTTCTTATATATAACCTATGTTCAAATTGCAACAAAGAAACAATTACTTTAAAAATATCTTTGTATTCACTTTATAGATTTTTAATCTGTTGCATGTGACTTAAGTGTTCAAATTAAAAATTTCATGACAAGTTAATTAGTGTTAATGTAATAGCTACCAAGGATGAAATCAAACTGATAAAATGGTAATTACATTGCTGATATGTCCATTAACCCAGAGCACACCAGTGAGAGCACACTAATATAATCAATAAGCCTTTAGAAAATTATACTCTAATCCTTCAACAATTTCTTAAAGAAAAAAGAAGGCTCTTTTTCTCCATCTTAATTTTTTAGTTTTTATTAATTTCAACATCCTGAGTTCTGAACAGATGTGTTCTATTTAAAATATTATTAATGAGGGGATGTTAGAATTTTGTGTCTATGAAAATGAGTTTGTTCCTCATACTGAATGCTCTAGTCAGATGGTCTCTTTAAACTGCTAACATACAAAGGGGCATTTCCAATTTTCTCCCCAGAAAAAACCCTCATATAGCTCTATAACTTTGGGCCTGAAATGAGGCAGTATTTGTGTATGCTCAAATTGATATAGCAATGAGGATTTAAAGGATGGGATTTTAGAAATTTGGTTTTTTGTTTGTTTTGTTTTTGGTACCTGGGATTGAACCCAGAGACACTTAACCACTGGGCCACATCCCCAGCCCTTTTTAAAATCTATTTTATTTAGAGACAAGTTCTCGCTGAGTTGCTTATGGCCTTGCTAAGTTGCTGAGGGGGGCTTTGAACTTGCAATCCTCCTGCCTCGGCCTCTTGAGTTGCTGAGATTACACATGTTCACCATTACACTGGCAAATTTTAGAAATTTATAATTATGTTTTATATATGATTGTGATGAATGACCAACAGCTATTATTTGGTCATATTCCAGATAATTATACTTTTGAATTAGAAAATTCTTGACAAAATTGCCAAAAACATACTTGGGAGAAATGATAAACTTTAAAACAAACGGTTCTAGGAAAACTGGATGTCCACCTACAAAAGATTGTAACCAGATTTCCATCTCTTACCTTAGACACACAGAAAGAAAGAAAGAGAGAGAGAGAGAGAGAGAGAGGGAGGGAGAGAAAAGGAGGGAGAGAGGGAGGGAGAGAGGAGGAAGGAAGGAAGGAAGGAAAAAAAATCAAAGACCAGCAACTTGGAAACTACTAGAAGAAAATATAGGGGAAACCCTTCAAGATGTTGGTACAGGCAGTGATTACCTAAATAGGACTCCAATAGCTCAAGAAATAATTATTAGATATTATATATGCCCTAGAATCTAAAAGTTGTCAGGATCACCATTTGAGTCAGTCTGGGAAAATGCTCTTAAATGAATTTCCATACTTCATCTGTATTTTCAAAATGCATTATAGTGTGCCATAAGAGATAGTAACACATTTTGGCTACAGGGCTCTGAGAACAAGTAAGGATGGTTGATAGTGTGTTTCTTATGGCAACTGGTCTGGTATAGTATCTTGTGTCCAGAGTGGAGGTTGCACAGGTGAGACTTGGGGAGGGATGCATCTCCATGTCTGAGGTCTGAAACCATAGGACATACAGCTGCTGTGTTCCCATTCTCTCCTGAAGGGTGCCCTTCCCGTTCCTTTGATACTACTCCATATGTTCTCCTGCTTCCTTTGATTCTTATTTTTTAAAATTGAGATTATTAGGCAGAGTTTGCCTTTTCCTAAACTGTTCAGTCTTCAGAAGGTGTTCAGCCCATGTAGTTGTCCCTGTATTTTCTTCTTGGCTTTCCTTCTTCATAACTAATTTCATAAACCATGACTCAGTGACTCCACAGATTATTCGTGTACCACAGACATAGTCAACTTTCTGCCTTGGCATCTCCACTTGTGGACAGTAGAAAATACATTTGGGGATTCAGGACACAAATCTGGTTGGTATCATGGGAAAATGTCTTATCTCCTAAATTTTACTATGCCTGAATAGCTTGTGGAACTTAAACAGAAGTTTCTGTTTTATTTTTTAGAGTCTACATTAATATGATACTTCTTAATACTTTTTCAGTTTCCCTTGGCTGTCTCACTTTGCATTTTGGTAAATGTGGTGGTCTTCTAATTGGATTGCCTATGCAGTGCCTATGGTGATATGGTAAGAGAGAGCATTGCAACTCTGAAGAATTCTAACACAGGAAAAGTTCAGTTCTTTCTCCTTTCCAGTTTATAGACATGCTCTGACAAACAGCTGGAAAGCTATATGAAGCTAACTGAATACTTCCTGAAGACTCTGAGAGACAGTTATTTTATGTCAAGTGATTTTCACTGACTTTCAATTTACAAGGTACCTTTTGGGAAGTTATGCAATTATTTTTCAGTTTCTAGCAATTGTCTGTAATCTTCACAAACAGGCTACTTGCCAGCATTATGAATTGAGAGGAGGATAGAGAAAGAGCAAACGGAAAATGCTTATCCCAAGCCCATGTAAACATCACATACTCTCCGAATATTAAAGTCAATCCTTCTGTTATCATACTGGCTCTGCACTATCCTTGGCATAAATCATCCCCATTTCCACCGTCAGCCTCGCCCAAAAGAAACATGATCTAACTCATGCTATTCTTTAGGACCTTCCTGGTTCTCTCTGCTGCTTTTCCCAGTCTGATCTTCAATAGCCTTTATTGTCTTTACATTTTGGAAGTTTTCTCCATCTGTTCCATTAATACCTAACTTTTATTGAGTACTAACTATGTGGCAGGCACTATTCTAACTTTAATTTATTTATTTCCCATGGTCACCCTAGGACATAGGAAGTATCATTACACCAGTTTGTTTGGAAAAACTAAAAAACAGAGAGGTCAAGATTCTACCTTAGGACTCTTATGCCAGAGTCTGGTGACTAAGTCAGTGTTTTTAACAACAACGCTATATTTCCTCTGTAAGAATTATTTCTTATAAATAGTCATTTCTTTTGCCACTTTAGTTTTGCAAGACAAGCTCTTTAAAAAACAGGTTGATGATACATGTTTTAGTCAGCTTTTTTTGCTGCTCTGACCAAAAGACCTAGCAATGACAATTTTAGAGGAGGACAAGTTTATTTGGGGACTCACTGTTTCAGAGGTCTCAGTCCATAGATAGCAAACTCAGTCGCTGCAGTATGGAGGCAAGGCAGAATGTGGTAGAAGGGTGTCTCACTGGAAAGCACCTGGGAACATAGCACCAGGAACCAGAGAGAGAGCTCCGCTCAATAAGGATGAAATATAAACACCGAAGGCACACCCCAGGGACTCACCTCCAGCCACACCCTATCTGCCTATAGTTACTGCCAAGTTAGTCCCTATCAGGGGAGTAATCCACTGATTAGATTAAACCTCTTATAACCCAATTATTTCATCTCTAAACTTACTTGCATTGTCTCACACATGAACTTTTGGAGGACACCTCATAGCTAAACCATAACAATATATTAGTGCAATGTTTGCAATGCTGGCAAGTGTCACCAGGTGCAGGAAGCATTCATAGGTTATGAGAATGTTAGTTATCTTCAACTACAGAAAAGTCCCCAGGAAATACTATTTGAATGTCAGACACCATGTCAATTGTGCTATTTGCTTTAATTAAAGATATAATTCTATATTAAGTGAAGAGATAACATTATTGATGAAAATACCTATTGGTTATATTCTCATCACAAATTTAGAATTTTCATCACAGATTTAAATAACTGAGTTTACTGATTGGTCGTCAGCGCTAATGCAGTGCTTCACATGTAAGTATCTAAAATATATATGATAAATTGATGCAAAAAATTCAAGAGAACAAATTACAAAGAAACACAATGTCTTAGGCACAATTTAAGTAATTTTTTACTTATTAGAACAATCGTTTTTTTATATTTTTATTTATTTTTTTAAATGCACTTCAAGTCATAGTACATATATAGAGCTCAATTTTCCATCTCTCTGTTTGCAAACAAGATAGAGTAACACCATTTGTGTCTTCATACATGTACCTAGGGTAGTGATGTCCATCTCATGCCACTATTTTTACTACTGCCATTCCCCCTCCCCTCTACCACCTCCCCTGTCCCATCCAAAGTTCCTCCATTTCTCCCATGCTCCCCACCCCCAGCCCCTGATGTGTCATAATCCACTAATCAGAGAGAACATTTGGCCTTTGGATTTGGGGGATTGGCTTACTTCACTTAACATGATGTTATCCAGTTCCATCAATTTACCTGCAAATGCCATAATTTTATTCACTTTTATTGCTGAGTAATATTCCATTGTGTATATATACCACAGTTTCATTATCCATTCATCTATTGAAGGGCATCTAGGTTGCTTCCACAATTTAGCAATTGTGAATTATGCTGCTATAAACATTGAAGTGGCTGCATTATAGTAGTATGCTGTTTTTAAGTCTTCAGGGTATAGGCTGAAGAGTGGGATAGCTGGGTCAAATAGTGGTTCCATTCCAAGTTTTTTAAGGAATCTCCATACTGCTTTCCAGATAGGGTTGCACCAATTTGCAGTCCCACTAGCAATGTTTGAGTGTGTCTTTTTCACCACATCCTTGCCAGCATTTATTGTTGTTTGTGTTCTTGATAGCTGCCATTCTAACTAGAGTAAGATAAAATCTTAGAGTAGTTTTGATTTGCATTTCTCTAATTGCTAGAGATGTTGAACATTTCTTCATATAGTTGTTTATTGATTGTATATCTTCTTCTGAGAAGTTTCTATTCAGCTCCTTAGTCCATTTATTTATTGGGATGTTTGTTTTTTTGGTGTTAAGTTTTTTGAGTTCTTAATATATCCTGGAGATCAGTGCTCTATCTGATGTGCATGTGGCAAAAATTTGCTCCCAGAATGTAGGCTCTCTGTTCACCTCATTGACTGTTTCTTTTGCTGAGAAGAAGCTTTTTAGTTTGAATCCACCCCATTTATTAATTCTTGATTTTACTTTTGTGCTTTAGGAGTCTTATAAAGGAAGTCGGGGACTAATCTGAAGTGATGAAGATTCAGGCCTACTTTCTCCTCAGTTAGGTTCAGGGTCTCTGGTCTAATTCCCAGGTCTTTGATCCACTTTGAGTTGATCTTTGTGCATGGTGAGAGATAGGGATTTAATTTCATTTTGCTGCATATGTATTTCCAGTTTTCCTAGTACCATTTGTTGAAGAGGCTATCTTTTCTCCAATGTATGTTTTTGGCACCTTTGTCTAGTATGAGATAACTGTATTTATGGAGGTTAGTCTCTGTGTCTTCTATTCTGTACCATTGGTCTACATGTCTATTTTGGTGACAATACCATGCCATTTTTGTTACTATAGCTTTGTAGTATAGTTTAAGTTCTGGTATTGTGATACCTCCTGCTTCACTCTTCTTACTGAGGATTGCTTTAGCTATTCTGGATCTCTTATTCTTCCAAATAAATTTCATGATTGCCTTTTCTATTTCTATAAGAAATGACTTTGTATAGCGCTTTGGCTACTATGGCCATTTTAACAATTTTGATTCTGCCTATCCAAGAGCATGGGAGACCTTTCCATCTTCTAAGATCTTCTTCAATTTCTTTCTTTAGTGTCTTGTAGGTTTCATTGTAGAGGTCTTTCACACTCTTGTTAGATTGATTCTCAAGTAGTTTACTTTTTTCTTAAGGTTATTGTCAATGGAGTAGTTTTCCTGATTCCTCTTTCAGAAGATTCATTGCTGATGTATAGCAATGCATTTGATTTATGGATATTGATTTTATATCCTGCAATTTTGCTGAAATCATTTATTAATTCTTAAAGTTTTCTGGTAGAATTTTTTGGATCGTCCAAGTATAATATCACATTGTCTGCAAATAATGATAGTTTGAGTCCTTCTTTTCCTATTCATATTCCTTTAATTTCATCTGTCTAATTGCTCTGGCTAGAGCTTCAAGAACTATATGGAATAAGAGTGGTGAAAGAGGGCATCCCTATCTTGTTCGAGATTTTAGAGGGAATGCTTCCAATTTTTCTCCATTTAGGATGATGTTGGCCTTGAGTTTAGCATAGATTGCTTTAATAATGTTGAGGTATGTTCTTCTTATCCCTAGTTTTTATATTATTTTAAACACGAAAGTGTGCTGTATTTTGTCAAATGCTTTCTCTGCATCAATTGATAAAATCATGTGATTCTTATCTAAGTCTATTGATGTGATGGATTATATTTGTGGATTTCCATAGGTTGAACTAACCTTGTATCCCTGAAATGCACCCCACTTGGTCAGGGTGCAATATTTTTTTAATATGTTTTTGTATGTGATTTGCCAATATTTTATTGAGAATTTTTGCATCTATGTTCATCAGGGATATTGGTCTGAAATTTTCTTTTTTTGATGTGACTCTGTCTGGTTTTGGTATCAGGATGATAGTAGCCCTGTAGAATGAGTTTGGAAGTTTCCTTTCTCTTTCATGGAATAATTTGAGGAGTATTGGACTTATTTCTTCTTTGTAGGTCTTGTAGAACTCAGCCGAGAATCCGTCTGGTTCAGGGCTTTTCTTGGTTGGAAGGCTCTTGATGGCATCTTCTTATTTCCTTGCTTGTAATTGATCTGTTTAAGTCATGAATGTCCTCCTGGTTCAGTTTGGGTAGGTCATATGTCTCTAGAAACTTGTTGATGTCTTCAGGGTTTTCTATTTTACTGGAGTATAGATTTTCAAAATTGTTTCTAATTATCCTCTGTATTTCAGCAGTCTGTTGTGACAGTTCCTTTTTCATCACAAATTTTAGTAATTTGGATTTTTTTTCTCCTTCTTTTTGTTAGGGTGGTTAAGCATTTGTCAATTTTATTTGTTTTTTTCAAAGAACCAGCTCTTTATTTTGTCAATTTTTTGAATTGTTTCCTTTGTTTCAATTTCATTGATTTCAGCCCTGATTCTAATTATTTCCTGTATTCTACTTCTTTTGGTGTTGATTTTTTCCTCTTTTTCTAGGGCTTTGAGATGTAGTGTCAAGTAATTTATTTGTTGACTTTTTCTTCTTTTAATAATTTAGCTTAATGCAATGAACTTTCCTCTTAGCACTGCTTTCATAGTGTCCCAGAGATTTTGATATGTTGTATCAAAGTTCTCATTTACCTCTAAGAATTTTTTTATCCCCTCCCTGATGCCTTCTGTCACCCATGCATCATTCAATAGCATATTATTGAGTCTCTACATGTTGAAATAGCTTTTTTAAAAAACTTTCATTAATTTCTAATTTCATTCCATTATGGTCCGATAGCATGCAGGGTAGTATCTCTATTTTTTTGTATTTGCTAAGACTAGCTTTGTGGCATAGCATATGATCTATTTTGGAGAGGGATCCATGTGCTGCTGAAAAAAAGTATATTTGCTTGTTAAAGGATGAAATATTCTATATATGTCTGTTAAGTCTAGATTATTGATTGTTCTATTGAGTTTTGTAGATTTTTTGTTTAGTTTTTGTTTGGAAGATATGTCCAGTGGTGAGAGAGGTGTATTAAAGTCACCCAGTACTATTGTGTTGTGGTCTATTTGATTCTTGAAGTTGAGCAGGGTTTGTTTGACATACATGGATGCCCCATTGTTTGGGGCATAGATATTTAAGATTGTTATGTCTTGTTGATGTATGATTCTCTTAAGCATTATGAAATGACCTTCTTTATCCCTTTTCACTAACTTTGGTTTGAAGTCCACTTTATCTGATATGAGAATGGAAATCTCTGCTTATTTACATAGTCCATGTGATAGATTTTTTTCCATCCTTTCACCTTCAATCTGTGAGTGTCTCTTTCTATGCGATGAGTCTATTGGAGGCAGCATATTGTTGGGTCTTTTTTTAAACCCAATCTGCCAGTCTATGTCTTTTAATTTCTGAGTTTAGGCCATTGACATTCAGTGTTATTATGGAGACATGGTTTGTATTCCCAGACATTTTGGGTTATTCTTAGTTTTTAACTTGACTGGGTTTCTCCTTTGATTGGCCTTTCCTTTAGTGTAGTTCCACCCTTTGCAGGTTTTCATTGTTGATTTTCATTTCCTCCTCATGGAATATTTTCCAAGAATGTTCTGTAATGCAGGCTTTCTTGCTGTAAATTATTTTAATTTTTGTTTATCTTGGAAAGTTTTTATTTCATCTTCAAATCTAAAACTTAATTTTACTGGATATAAGATTCTTGGTTGGCATCCATTGTCTTTCAGAGCTTGGTATATGTTGTTCCAAGCTCTTCCAGCTTTAAGGGTCTGGGTTGATAAGTGTGCAGAGATCCTAATTGGTTTACTCCTATATATAATCTGATTCATTTCTCTTGTGGTTTTTAAGATTCTCTTCTTATTCTGCATACTAGGCATTTTCATTATGATGTGATTTAGTGTAGATCTGTTGTTATTTGGTGTCCTTTAAGCCTCTTGTATTTGGTTATCCAATTCATTCATCATGTTTGGAAAATTTTCTGATATTATTTCATTGAATAGATTGTTCATTCCTTTGGTTTGAAATTATATGCCTTCTTCTATCCCAATAATTCTTAAATTTGGTATTTTAATGTTATTTCATAATTCTTGGATGTTCTGTTCATGGTTTCTTATCATCTTTACTGTGTGGTCAACTCTATTTTCAAGATTAAATATTTTGTCTTCTTTGTCTGAGGTTTTATCTTCCAAGTGATTTAACCTGTTGGTGATGCTTTCTATTGTGTTTTTAATTTGGTTTATTCTGTCTTTTGAGGATTTGTTTTGTTCTTTTTCAGAATCTCTATCTCCTTTTTGAAGTAATGTTTTGATTCCTGTATTTGCCTATGTAGCTCTTTATCAAAATGATCTTTTTCTGCCTGGGTTTTCTCTCTTATATCATTCTTTAAGTCACAGAGCATTTTAATTATGTACATCCTGAACTCCTTCTCTGACACTTCTTCTGCTGTGCTGACCATGGATTCTAATAACATAGTATCGTGGTTTGTTTGAGGCACTTTCTTCTCTTGTTTTTTTTCATGTTGTTTGTGTGTCTTCTCTACTTGTACTGCAGATCTGAGGTGTTACAGTTTTTATCCTATAGGCTTATAGAGTCCCTACAGGGTTCCACTACCTCTCCTTTAAAGGGGAGACCAATATTGACAGATCTTAATACAAACAATTTTTAGTTTCAAACCAAGTAGCTCCTAATAGCTTGTAAATACATTTAAAGCTTAGTCACAATATACAGAAATTATGAGCTCAATTAGCATCTACTATATAAACAATAGGTTTGCACAAGGGTCTACAGTTTCTGCTGTGGGCTAGAGAGAACCGGGGGTGGGGTGTAGGATGAGATGTTAGGGAGGTAGGAAGTGAGGATATAGTTATTAGATCATAGAAAGCATGAAAGAGGAATCCAAAAGAAGTTGGCTATTAGTATAAAAGAGAGAAAGAGATTTGGGGAAGACCATTAAGTAGGAAGAAAATAGAGTACAACTAATGAGGAGACATAAAAATGAAGAAAAATAAAACATGTAAAGGTGAAAGTTACAAGACTATATAATACAATTGTAGTATACTAATCAGATATCCTGGTCCACAGGAGCCTAATGCACAACAAATACTTGGTTTCACAAATGTTGGGAATGTGAGGACAGGGAAAGAGTAAGAGAGAGAAAAGAAAAAAAATAAAGGAAGAAAAAAGGAAAACAAAACAAAAAAGGGATATTAGGGAAAAAATAAAATGTCTCAATTTAAATAAACAGAATTGTTTTCCTTCTCTTCCAGTAGGTGGAGCTGTCTGCTGCTTACTGATATCTGCCCACTTGGATCAATATGGTGAAGCTGGAGTCTCACAAAGAAGCCATGTGCTTCAGAGATAGGGTGAAGGGCAGGACTGGGTGCTGGTGTTGAGTGTTTAGAGATGCAGCTCTGTGGTGTACTTTGCAGAAGTAAAAGTTTGTCTCCAGATCCTGTCCTGTGTCCCCAGGTATAGGTGAGCAGGGAGGTTCCACCCTGGTAGATGGAGATCCACAAAAGAGTGGCAGCCAGGAGTCCTGTGCAGGAGCCAGAGATCCCAAGTGGGAGCAACGGCTAGGGGTCCTGCGTGGGTGGATGACCTGAGGTCCTGTGGGGTGTATGGGCGCTGGAACTGGGATCCTGTGCAGGAGCAGGTTTTGCATGGGCAATGGGTCAGAGTGCTGCACCAGAGTGTGCAGCTGGGGGTCCTGCGCTGGCTTGCAGCTGGGGTCCTGTGCAAACGCTGGGGTCTGGTAACCCTGTGGGCATGCCAGTGGAGTTTCTACGTGGAGGCAGCTGTGGGCTGTCCTCTAAAACCTCACTGAGAAACAGTATTTCCACTACTTTAAACCCTGGTCCTAGAGAGACTAGGAATGCCACATCTGTCTAGGCCACCATCTTGGAACCGATCAGCCCCATCATCGATTTTTATAAATTCATTTGCTCTCTATATATTTAAACAAAACTTACCATTTTATCTTGGACTTTGGTATTTTCTATAGCGTCTAACTGGCTACTTGACCCTTTTTTATCCTGATGTTTTGGAAAATTTAGGTACAAAATGATTAAAGAATATGTCTTTATCCTTGACTTAGATTAAAGCTTAATGCCAATTATTTCTCAAGGAGATCTTCATTCTCTTACTGGTACATCTGTCTGTTTTTCCAAATATCAAAACAACTTTGAGTTTTATACAGTTGGCTTTGCCAAACACCTCCACGGAGGATGGAAAGTTTTCATGAAGTACAATCCCAGTTACTATACTTATGATGATAAATATCCCAGAGATGTTTTGTTGTTGCTGCTGCTGTTGTTTGTTTGTTTAGTTTTTTTTAATATTTTTTCAGTTGTAGATGGACACAATATCTTTATTTTATTTATTTATTTACTTTTATGTGGTGCTGAGGATCGAACCCAGTGCCTCACACATGCGAGGCAAGTGCTCTACCACTGAGAGCAATCCCAGCCCCTGTTTGTTTAGTTTTTAAATTAAACTAACTTTAAGTTCTTCTGGAAATGTTCATGTTTCCTTCTTTCCAAATATGATTCTTCAGGATACTAACAGTTTCTTTTGTATACAACATAAATTTTCAATAGAAACCATAGACAATAACCAATAGTTCACTAGAACAGAGTCAATATTAGTTTTATTTTCTTTGGATATATTTGATCAAAAGACAACCATTTAACAAACACCATAATCGTACTTACTCTAAGAAATAACCTTGACTTTTTCTGTTTCCCCACTTCACAGGGTTAATATATTGTAGTAATCCAATAAATACCAATTAACTGAATGATTTACTTTCAACAGAAGATTTAAATAACTAAGGAATAGACTTTTTCTCTTGCATTTTGACAAATAATGGAATATGTTAGTTTATGTTAATAATTCAACATCAAATTCAAAGTACAAGCTTTTTGCAGTTCTTTTATGAATAGCTGATGTGTTTTTGAATGAACTAAAAAATACATGCAGATGGTAAATTATGTTTCCCTGTTCCTCAACTGAATCTCACAGCTAAAAGACAAATTAAATTTAAGTTCATTTTTAAATGTTTCCTTCTATTTCTGTAAACTATAGTTTGTAATTATACAAGTAACTCGTGGACACAATAACAAATCTCAAAAAATAAAGAAAGCCTGAAATATAAAGTGTAAGACTCCTCTTCCTTCATCTCCACGTAGCAGCACTCTGTCACTTCCATGGATGCAGTCTTTATTAACATTTTCTTCTGATTTCCTGCTTCTTATTGCTATGATTCCTTGTTTTCTGGATTTATAAACTCTAGATATTATTAATCTAAAATAAAAATTGAAGTTAGTGTATTAACTTTTCTTTCACCTCTCTTTTTTAACTGCCCAAATATTTTTGGTTGTAACTTTATTTTTAAATTTTTTGGGTTCATGATATCTATCTATCTATCATCTGTATACTACTCCCTTGCATAAGTTTTCTGTGCTTTATCTGTAAGATCATTCAAAAATGGAAGCCCCAAATAAAATAGCATGTACAATATCAGCATATAAAATGTATTCCCTGTAAAATGAAATATTATGACAATATCCATAAATGAGAATGCTATGTAAATAAAACCTCAGCACTCACAGGAGAAGATACAATAATCAAGATCTAATTAATTTTATTTAAGTTTATTTCCATCTTTCTTCTCTATTCTGGGTCATACAAGCCAACAACATTTCCTCTATCCTACAGAATCCTCATCCTAAGGCTCTTGTTTTGTTTAATTGTGCTCTTTTGTTGATCACCAAGTGTAGGATGAATGCATAGTCAGTATCCTAGTTCTTATTTGTCTGAAAATGTGTTTTCACATTTTGTGAAATTTTGTGGCATGATTTTAGGTTCAAAATCTTTTACTTTAAAATTTTTTGAAGATGTGGATCCTTTTTTTTTTTTTTTAGCATCCACTGCTATTGATGATAAATCTCATGCTGGTTCTACTTCTTTTCAAGTAATCTACCTTTTCTTCTCACTTATAGAATTTTCTTCAAGTCCTCAATGCTATGAATTTTCCATGAGCTATATCCACAGAGAAATCTTTTCCAGTCCCGATGAGCAGGTCATAGACTCAATACCCCAAACTGAAGACAGAATTTTCTCCTTTCACCTCCTTGGTTATGTCTTCCCATCTGTACCACTCAGAAATCTTCCGAAACTTAATATTTGAGGTCATGGGGGAATTAGTCACTCTATCACCCATATTACTTAATCTCAGTTTACTACATTGGTAATCAGATGTGTGCATTTAATAATTTACCCAATACCCAATTCCAGCCCCACATCTTTCTTTCCCTTTCTCTCACTTCTTTATTTCTGTCTCTTTTTTTGAAATCTGAAATCAACTTAGACACTGCTATGCTTTTTTTTTTATAACCCCCAAACCTCTGCTGTATTATGCCATAACTTTCTTTCTTAATTTAATAATCACACTTGTATTCTTCCTGGAATTTTTCCTTTCTTTCATTGCTCCATTTTAAAAATTAGTGTATTTTTGTGAATATGAAAATCTTGTAAATTTGGCAGACAATAGATTTTTAGGATGTTCATTTTTGGTACCTGAATTATCCTCACTTTCTCCATGGCCAATTGTTTCGGTTATTCACTTTGGGAATCCTTTTTAATGCTATTTCTCTTAACAGGCTGTAGATTTTGATGGCTGAGCCATGTTGAATAAAGAACTATATTGCTTAGTATGAAGGGTTAGAAATAGTTTTCTCAGACACCAGTAAATCCATTCTCTCAATGCATCCCTCTTTTGACTAGATAGGCTCCATGGGCTTTGTGTGTTTGGACAGCATGCTTTCCTGAGCAGGTTTTCCTCAAGGTTAAATAGCAGGCAACAGGAAGGCAGGTGGTAGATCACAACCACTGCCAAAGTACAAAGATCTTGCTCTGGAAGTGGAATACTTTATTGTTTTACTCTAGTTTGGAGTGACCTATCCCAGCCCCACATCTTTCTTTCCTTTTCTCCCGCTTCTTTATTTCTGTCTCTTTTTTTGAAATCTGAAACCAACTTAGGCACTGCTATGCTTTTTTTTTTTATAACCCCAAAACCTCTGCTGTATTATGCCATAACTTTCTGTTCTGATTTCTCTATCAATCCAATACCAATTAGAATATGCAAAATTTCTAGTCTGTTAATGGTAACTTTTCTGTTTTATAGTATTATTGTGTACTTATTCTTCTGAAATTTTGATGCAATTTTAGGAGAGAGGATGGAGAGTAGGAGAAGAGGATTGACTCCTGTCTTAAGAATGGTAGTTTGAACAGGAAGTCTAGGGCTCATTTAGAAGTGCCTGTAATTTTGCATTAGGTTAACTGAATTAAGTTTAAAATATATCTTTTGTTCTCTTGTACATGTGGACTTCCCCAAAGTCCCACTTTCTCTCCAAAAAATAGGAATGAAAAATGCACAGAAAACTACATCATCTAAGGGACACTTGTACAGTTGATCATACACAGTAAAGTACCATGTATCTAGTTACTTCACATGACTGATGAGAGATCTCTGTGCAAGTAGAGAACAGCCAGTAAATGAAAGTGTAGCTGCTCTTACCCCATATACACTGAGCATCAACAGAAGTGTGTGTGTGTGTGTGTGTGTGTGTACAGGTACAATGGATCAGTGGTCTCCCTTTCCTGCCAGAATACCCAAGGAAAGTGGGTAGAGTAAACCCCCATACTAAGGCTTCTGTGAGTGACAGGCAGAAGCTAAGCCAGGCCTCTGGTGAACTACACTGTAAACAAGAACAGGTCCCTAGTTCCATATGTTTTATGTATTATTCTTTTCAAAGGAATAATCTTTGCACATGAGAGGTTCAAGAGTCAGTGATGAGTTTCTTACTGAAGTACCTCTTTCCCAAATTAACCCTGAAAGAAATGAAAAAGTGACAGAGAGTAGTTAAGGTCAAAGGGACAATTCAAGCGGGCAAACAAAAATTCTCTCCTTTTCTGGAGTGTTTAGCCTGTGTGCTGGGGTTTCAAAACTAAATCATCAAGTCCAAAGAGAAGAAAAGAGAATTCTACACAGGCCAATCCAGAAACTCATGGCTTCAGGTACCTTAACACTTTCAGATTACCAAGGAATTATTGGTGATGGTGTCACACTTTGAAAACTTAACCTACTAAATTCTCCTTCTTCCTGTCTTCTTATTCCATGATACCATCTTCATTACCCATCATGTGAAATAATAATGACAAAAAACACTTCCACTCACACAGGTTGAATATTTGTTAAGCATTATACTAGGTTTGCAAACATTATTTCATTTAATGTGTATTTTACAATCCTATCAGAAAGTATTGTGTCTGTTTTCAAAATGAAGACCCTTATACTAAGGAGATTAAATTATATGCCCAAGGTAACCAGTTGGTATGTGGTAGAGCCAGAATTTAGATCCACTTGACTCTGTCCATGTACATGTCTCATCCTCTCACAAGAGAAAAAGGGAAGGTCATTTATTCAAATATGCTCTAGACTTAGGCTTTTGGAGCTGAAGAGACCTTAGCAATGGCCCCATCCAACCTTTACACTTTAAAGAGAAGGAAATGGAAGCCCAGCAAGGTGGTGGATGATGGAGATGGTAGTAATAGCGGAAATGCAGCTCCAGTTCTAACTCTTAAGAGAAAACTATTCCAGGATGCCATCTTCTTATATGGAAAAATAAGCAAGATTACCCTAAATAACTTCACCAGGAACTTTTAAGGCATTTTTGAAAGTTAGGTATTTTGGGCATTTGAAGCCCTAGGCATGGACACATGAATTCTTTTCATTTTTCTTTAAAATTCAGAAGAGAAAATTTTAAATAATGTGACTAGAATTAGTCAACACTTGGCAGTGTTCCAAATTCAATTATTTCACATACTAAATTTAGGACAATTTAAAATTCCACAATTCATTCCAGTAAACAGATTTCTATCCAGATTATTCCGGTACTTTTATTGTTGCTTACTTCAATAATCACATCTTGTCTCCAGAAGGTTCTCACTGCAGTGTCTCTTGAGAATGCAATCTTTATCTTCTGTTTCTCCTCAAGAACATGCATTAGGGAAAAAATTCTAGAAACCCAGATCAATCAGTATTTCCACATGATTTGCTTTGGGACTTTCATCTTGTTTTCACAACAATAAATTAAAAATGTATTTAATGTCTTTCTCTCTCCCTGAATACACATGTATTCTGATGAGAAATCAGCACCTTCCTAGAGATTTTGTTCATGAGACCCTATACCCTGGGGGACCTACTGTTAAACATTTCAGGGGGTTGATAAAGAGGAAGAATCCTCTCAAATTTCTCCTTCAGTTTGTTTATTACAACTTATTTTTCTTTTGGATAAAAATGTTAGAAAAACACATCTCTCTGCTCGACTTTTGTTCTCTCTAAAAGTAATTTTGTACTAAATGAATATTCTTCAAAATGTATCAATATTCAAATACATCATCAATATTTTGTTTTTCTTTCATAGGGAATATTATTCTTTGATGTTTGTTTTCATCCATCCCCTGCAAAAAAAAAAGCTCACCTTTTTATTCAACAAAAACATATGTGGATATATGATTTATTCAAGGTAATTTATGTTGGTCAATTATTTTGATATCTGTAAGACAGAAACACAGAGTGACAGAAGAAATGTATCTTCTCTGAAGCAAAAATAGGGGTTCTATCCTAGCTTATGAAGAATTTTGCCTTTTCCTTTCAACCTGAAAAAAGCAGAAACCTAGGGGTCTTCTTCATGTTTCCTTTTCTCCACACCCTGGCCAATCATGAGTAACTTCTGCCAATTCCAAAATATCTACTATATGTAAATCTGAAATATCTCCCAAATCCATCACTTTCCTCCTCTCCCAAAGATGACTGCATTTGTCCAGGTTGCCATCTCCCCTTGCCCAGGTTGCTGCCCTACCCTCCTGAAGGATTTCCTTGCCTCTAGGTTTATATCTGCCACTGTGGCAGCACCCTGTCCTCCACAGAATGTCTTAATTAAGCTTCTCCAGAAATCTTCACCATAACTGATCTTAGGACTATCAGCAAAAGAGTCTCTACAAGAGTTCAATGTAGTTAAAGTTCCTATTTCCTGTTGCTCTGTCTTGCTTGGCCACTGGCCTAAAAGAGATTAGCACTCCAAGTGCTGAATGCCCCCTTACTAGTTTTTCAAAAACATTTTTGGACTAGCTAGTGTAGTAACAATATAATGGTTTATACATCTTTTTAAGTGGAAAGTAAGTTTGTAACTGCAAAGTGTAACAAGAAGGACAGATCCTTTAACAAGGCCTCTGGCCTTGGGCCTGAGCTTCACAGAGATGTTTACATTTCAGAGATAAGAAATGTTACTAATTGGGCTCCCCAGTAACAGCTAGCAGAGGGAGAAAATAGGGGAGCAGCAGCTTTCCCCTTCTCAGGTGCTGTCCTTGAAGTGTTAACTTGGCCAGAACAGTAAAAGAAAAGGCTGCTTTTGTGTGAACTTCTACAGATTGTGAACTTCTGAGCCCTTCTCCTTACATGCAGGGTAAAAAGTTCTGAAACTGCCTGAATTCAGGGTTCAGGGAAATTAACTGATTACAGTGAAAGCTGTACTCTGAACTGACTGCAGTCAAATAAACCTGCTTCTTGTTTCCTATCCAGTGTCTTGCCTCATCTGTTCCTACAACACCACTACCCACTCCCAACACTGCAGCTAGAGAGACATTTAACTGCCATTCAGATGATGCCAATCTCTTGTCCGGTACATCAATATCTTGGCTTTTAGGCTAGACCAATATTAAAGACCTTATCAAGGTAAGTAAGACCTTCCATGGTGTATCCTCTGTGGCTTCACCCTTTACCACTCCTCTTATAGTCTATATTCTAGCCACACTGAGCTGCTTGTAGTTCCCCAACTACCCTTGTTTTTCTCCTTTGGGCCATTGCATGTATTGCTAGTTCTTATTTTTTTAAAAAAAAGAATAAATAAAGAACTAAAAATAATAATAATACCAAAAAAACCCAAAGAACTCAATCAATGAATGGGCAAATAAACTGAATGGACATTTTACAAAAGAAGAAATATAAATGACCGAAAATATGTGAAAAAATGTTGATAGGGAGATGCAAATCAAAACTATACTGAGATTTTGTCTCACTCCAGTTTGAATGGAAATCATCAAGAACATGAATAATTGGTAGCAAGGATGGTAGCAATAAATGGTAGCAAAGATGTGAGGAGAAGGTACATTTATATATTATTGGTGGGACTGCAAATTAGTATAGCCACTTAGGAAAGCCGTGTGGCGATTCCTCAAAAAACTTGGAAAGGAGCCACCATTTGATCCAACTATTATGTGCCAGACATTTTTCTAAGTAAATGTCCATGTACTAACTCTTTCCATCCTCACCACAACCTTACAAGGTAAGCTTTGTCATTATCTGTCTCCTATTTGACAACTGCGAAAATCAAGTCACAGAGATGACCAGTTGCATAAAGTGTTACAGTAAATGAATGTTGGAGATAAGATCTTAAATCAGAAAGTCAGCTATAAAAAGTACTCTTAATCATGTTATGGCTCTTTGAAATTAGACTTGATGAACTTGCTTCATTTGCTTTTTTAAAAAAATACTTTTTTAGTTATTGATGTACCTTTATTTTATTTATTTGTATGCAGTGCTGAGAATCAAAACCAATGCCTCATGCATACTAGGCAAGCATTCTATCCCTGAGCCACACCCCCAGCTCTGCTTTTTAATTTCTTCAGTAATAGTCTATGTCCATGAAAATTTAAGTACACGAAGTCTTTAAGTTTCAGCCAATAGCTACAGAGTTTATGACACTATGATGAGTATTCTGAGGAGTACAAAGATGGGTCAGATATAGTCTCCTCAAGGAAATTATTGTTGAATTATTGAGGATCAGAAATGGTTAAGAAGGGACATATATATTGTATCTCCATTGCAGCACAAGATTTTATAAGTACCATGAAAAGAATCAACAGTGTTACAACAGGGTGAGATCAATGTCTTCTACCTATTATACCTATTGTTAGTTTACACAAAGTAGGTGGATGTCTAAACAAATGACCAAACAAATGAGGGAGTGGAAGTTCAGAAAAGACACACACTCAGTTTGAGATAATTAAGAAAGATTTCATGGAACTGAATAAAAAAACTATTAGTTGATTAGCACCTTTCTACATGGTGCCTACCTTTAGATTATAAAGGTTATATATATGCATAAAGACTAAATATAAAGACTACATGTAATCTTTATACACATGTATATATGTATATGTATATTTAATCTTTACACATATATAATCTTTATAATGTATATATAATATATGTATATATATGTGTACATATAATATGTATATATGTGTATATATAATGTATATGTGTGTATATATATATAGACATACAAAAAAGAAGTATTAAATTTTCATTCACTTTAAGGATATTGAAAGGCAGATTACTTAATAACTTACTTCAGTTTATGTAGGTTTTTGAGAAAGCAAAATCCAGATTCAAAGATTCACCCTGTATATATGTGATGCCAAATCTTTTTCTACTGTGCTTCACTTTGTGTTGGAGGAAGGCCATCTTAGAGCAAAAGGACATGGAAAGCTGAATACAGGAGGCAGTAAAGGGCTGAGCAGTTTTGGAGGACCATTGGAGTTGAGAATGTACTGAGTGCAAGGTCAGGGAGGGAGATGAGATCAGGTGGATAGGTGGGGCCTAGGTGGAGGCGTGGTCTGCCAACTGGGCTGAGAATCTGACATGACACAGTGGACTATGGGGAAACACTGACGGTGTAGGTGTGTCTAGAAGATGCCAACAGAATAAAGTGGAGAATAGACTGGAGAGAGGAGAAATAAGAGACAGAGAGAAGGCTGCTTCAACAGTAGCCTAGTTATCATCATGAACACTAGTAATAACAATAATTTAAAGAGTAGTATCTCAGTAATAGTTGAACCATGCAAAGACTAAAAGGCAAGTGATAGACCATTATTATATGTAGTATTTGACAACACACATAGTGCTAAATCAGAAGATGCAGAAAAGTACTTGTCAGGTTTCTAAGGTAGGTCTCTGGCTTGTACATACATATCTTTGAGAATTACACCCCTACTTTGGTGTAGGATGGGAGGACAGTGATTATAGCTTTCTATAGTAATTATTTAGGAATAGAAATATGGTATCAGCAATTAGTTCCTATTCTTTCTTGTGTACAAGTCAGCACTTAAGGTTCAGCAGTTTAACAGAGTGAAGGAAAAGATAGAAATACTGAAGACAGGTGTAAGGAAGAGCCTCCTTACACTTGATTATATGCAGCATAGTTTATCAACATGCTTGTTTTCCTCTACCCAGAGGGTCTGGGGTCCTTGAGGACAGAGCCTGAACTGTGCATTTCTTTTACATCCTCCATAGAGCACAGCAAGGGCTTAATAAATGCTTCTTTAAAAGAGAAAATAAACCACACAGACATAAAAAAAGTTCATAGTGGAAATGACAGTATGATATTTTATAGTATGAATAACATTTACAGAAAAGGGTTCACATTCTTTTCTTGCCAGAGAAATGTCCAGACTGTCACTCACATATGATTAGGATAGTCAGGGGTAAAAATAAGGACTTGGACCTGTGGGAGAAATGCAAACCCTCTACGGACATTTCCCAAATATCTGTGCCTGGGCAATAGGTGAGTTAAGGGCAGAAAAGTGGAGAAAATAGGAGAAGAGAGTAAACTTTTTCTTCTTCACAGGTGCCCAAGTTGTTTTAGGCAGAGAGAAGCAGGCATCATTCTAAACTTTATTTTGTAATGACACGCTATTTAACTGTATCTTTTATCAGTGTTCGGAACTTTTGCATACACAGGTAAAAATATTATGATCCAGTTTCTTCTCTGTAGAGACTCATCATAGAGATTTGGAATTTTTCCAATGCCATATGAATTGTTAGACTTCTTCTCAAATATGCCCACATATCATCTGTCTTCCAGATGAACATTATTTTTTATAAAATCATATTGCTAATAAAGGGCTTCTCATACAGATTTATAGAAACATTTTATAAAAGTGACTGATGTCTCTGAGTATTCATTCAATTCACTGATTATTCATGAGTGCCCATTTTCCATTAAGCCCTGTGTAAGGTATTGAGACAGAAAAGTATTTAACATTCAGTCCCTACCTTTAAGCAATTGACAGTTCAGTGGGGGAGATTGGCATATACCAGATAATTATTGAATAATGTGGCAAGTGCAGAAATTGTGATTTTCAGAGGTAATCATAAGCATGATCTGGAGAAAAGTCTAATTTGATCTGAGTGAATTGAGGATGAAGTAATGCTGGGGAACTTTCCTAGAACTTGTGATATTTGGACAGATGCTGTAGTTGAAATCTGAAATTTCCCCCAAAGGCCCATTTGTTAGGGGCTTGGTTCCCCAAGTGGTGCTATAGGGAAATTGTAGAAACTTTAAGAGGTGAGGCCTAGTGGGAGATCTTTGGGTCATTGGGGCATGTGCTTGAAGGGGACTGTGGGACTCCAGACCCCCTCCTCTTCTCTTTTTTGTTCCTGGCCATGAGGTGAGTAGTTTTCCTTATCCACCACTCCCACCATGACATGCTACCTCAACACAGGATTAAAACAATAGGAACAATTTATCATAGACAGAATCTTCAAAACTGTGAACAAAAATACACTTTATCTCTTTATGAATTGATTATATCAGGTATTTTGTTATATTGACAGAAAACTGACTAACAGATCTTCAAAATGGGGGAGTACTGATCAAAAAGGTAAATAAAAAGAAAGGATAATAGTGAATCACATTTCAGGCAGAAAGAAGATCATAAGCAAAAAATAACATAGGGGTAATAAAAAGCATTGTTTTTTTGCTGAAGTTAAGTATTTCAAGGTTTCTAGAATCATAATTATTAATAATTATGATTATTGCTCCTATAGAAGGAGCAGGAATGGGAATCAAGATAAACTATACCTAAAAGATCTTGTGAGATAGGCTAAGGAGCTTGGACTTTATATAAGCTACTAGGAGAGAAAGGGGAGTCAGTGAAGACCTTCACACAGGTTAGTGGTATGATCAGATTTGTGTTTTAAATAAGTCCCTTGGATAGTATCAGTGTGTGGGAAGTTTTAAGGGGACATGAATGAAGGTAATGAAGTAGTGATTGAGGTTAATCATGGATAATCATGATGAGGGCAGCAAGGAAAGGGCTGGCAAGAAGTTGTTAGAAACACATTTTTAAAAAAAGTAAATTGCTGATTAACTTAATATTGGGGTGAAGAAGAGGGAAAAATCAAGACTTGAAGGTGACTGCTAAAGCCAGAACCATAAAAGGAAACAGTAAGAAGGAGAGGAAGCTGTAAATTTCAATATTTAATATGTTTGAGGTGCCTCTGAGATATCTGAATGCAAATAAATATCCAGCAGAAAGCTGGATACATATATGAGAAGTATGAGGTCAGTTCTGAACTGGAGGTGTAATTTACGAGCCAGGTAACTACTTCTGTTTGCAGCTTAGTTGAAATATCCCACTTGCAAATGTTGTGCAAATTCAGTATCCTTAGTGGGAAAATGGCATATGACTGGCTTATGATGACATTCATATTTAGTTCTCTTGGGGTTTTATAAGACTGTGGTATTTTCAAATAACAAATTCTGAAAGAAACATCCATTGACAAAGAAAACAATAACTTTTTCAGGTACTCATGGGGAAAAGAGAGCCTGGGGATAAAATCCCCAGGAATCATCTTTATTTCTCTAAAACTTAATCTTATATGGGGTCAATAATGCCTTTATTGACTACTTATGTAAATGTTAATAGAAACAAGTGAGGTAACGTAACTTGAAAAAGTAAAATGTCTCTTACTATTATTGATACACTTAAAAATTACCAAGAATTTTCATGTTATGTTTTGTCCTGAGTCTATAGCTAATATTAGATTATATTAAATTCAATATTATATTAAAGAAACTGAAATTTAGAAAAGAATTAAATCTGCAGCAGCTCCCTTCAGATGTACAAAGGCCAAGCTTCTCCTAGGTGAGGAGTGTGTCTATGGAGAATCTCCCTTTAGTCACCAGTGACACTGGATCTCAAACTCCAAATAGCATCTTGTTTCCATAACATCAAAGCATTGAACTAACTTAATTACTTGGGGGAAATGCCAGGAGCCAAAATGATCTGAAAATGAATAATTAGGTAAGTTTACAGACTTAGAATATGAATAGTCATTATCACCAAGAATATGAAGAATGCAATCCTATGAAAAAAATGCCCTTTGTCATTAGAAATCTGGTAACATTACATAAAGTCACAGGAAATGAAGTTAATATCCTTTGATTCCAGTCAGTCTTGCCCTGCACATCATCATTCCTCTTGTCACTCAAAGTGTCCTCACTAATCTAGATCCCATTGAGTCTCTAGAGTTCACAGTTGATTATTTAATTGATGCACTTATTTAACACAACTGGTCATCTGTGTGCCCTCAACATGTTCTGTTTTGTGTTGGCTTCCATTTTAAACTGTCCTGAAAGGGTGTCCTACAGAAAGTTCTCTGTGGAGTGAGGATAGGGAGGACATTCATCAGTTCAAATGGAAATGGGAAGGAATGTTGTGATGGCTAATTTTAGCTATCAATTTGATGGAGTTAAGGGATGGATGCCCAGATGGTTGGAAACTTTATTCCTGAGTAGGGTGAGGTGTGAGTGTGTTTCCAGATGAGATTAGAATTTTAATCAGTGCACTGAGTAAAGAAGATCTGCCCTCATCAATGTGGGCAGGTATCATTCAATTAACTGGACTAGGATATAACAAACAGATGGAAGAATAGCAAATTTGCTCTCTTCTTAAGCTAGGACTTCCATCTTCTACTGCTCTTGGGCATGAAAGATTCTAGTTCTTGAGACTTTGGACTACAGGACTTATACTAGCAGGGCCACCAACCTGCTCCAGTTCTTAGGCCTTTGGCCTTAGGCTGAGTATCATATCATTGGCTTTCCCAATTCTTCAGACTCAGACTGAATTTTACCACTAGCTTTCCTGGTTCTGTAAATGCAAATGACATATCACAGGACTTCTTATCCTCTATAGTTACATGAGTCAATTCCTATGATAAATCTCTTATCTATCTATCTATCTATCTATCTATCTATCTACCTACCTACCTACCTATCTATATCCTATTTATTCCCTTTCCTTGGAGAACACTAATTCAATGTATTCTGCATTTCTGTTTTAAGGATTCAAAATGAACATTAGCAGACAGAAGGCTCTATAGAAATGTAAACTGCTTAACCTTTTAAATCCAATATTATGTTAATTTGATCACAGACACTTTCTCCTAGGGGGAAAAAACTATTAATAGCCTCAGAAACCAGTGTCCAGTGGGTCTACTGCGGGAAATAGCCCCAGAGGATAGAAGAAGTTGGACACCTCATTCTACATATTAGTAAATGGGAACTTGATGAATATTTTAATACAATTCTGTTTTAGCTTCTATATTCAGAAAATAGAGAAATGATGGGAAATTTGTGTTTCAGTCCTGAATGTGTGACTTTAAGCATGTCATTTTACTTCTCTTTTCCTCCTCATGGCTAAGACAGGGATAATGTTGTGACTATATATTGGAGTCAATACATATTGGAATACTCCAGGGAACAGCAGATATGATTTATCAAGTGATTATTACCATGTGTCAGCTTTGTACCAAACACTTTAAAATATCACCTTTTAAATTCTCATTAAGGCCCCTAAGACATGTATCAATATTAATGTAAATTCACATATTTAAAAGCAGAGACTTAGAGAAACCCAGAGTCTACCAGATACAAACCAGCTACAAAATGCATTGAGAGTTTAAATCCAGTCTATTTGGCTCCAGAACACAAACTCTTAGCTACTAGTGATATTCAGGTTTAGTGGCTCAGGGGAAAAACAACAGCATTATTTAGATATCCCACATATTTTAGCTTAAACTCACCCCATGAAATAGCTTATAATCCAAAAAGCTATTCTACCCCCATTAGGGAAGAGAAGAGCAAGATTTTGTCTTCCCAGCCCAACCATGTCTGCCCTCCACTCTGTGCCCAGAGGGGTCAGTGCTAGAACAGGTGCAGTGGGTGGCGATGGAATTAGCAACAGCAGCAATGCTGCAGCTGTAAGTTGCTGCTAACATGACAACATGACATGAGCAGCATTATCAATACTGATCCTGAAATTTGTGAGAAAAACACATTGTTCAAAAAGGCCTAATAACATATAAACAGTTCATTATAAAGCTGAAAGTATTTTTCATTTTCCCATGATCACTGGGCAACAAGGACCTGAAAGAATTGTTTAGGCTCTTATTTCTCTATGCCATACCAAAGCTATGGTTATAAGGGTGAAGGCCATATGCAGATTTGTTATAGCAGTAACAAATGGAGCTGGGAAGGATGAGAGTACTATTTTTCCACCAATCCAAACAGTATTTGCAGAATACTACAAGTTCAGATTATAGGGATACTGTAGAAGAAGAACCAAGTCATGGGGTTTAAAAACTTTGGTAAACAGGATTATTGTTTTACCAATAGAATTATTATATCTGATTGAGCCCTGTTTATGCTCATTTGAACTTCTTGTGATCTTGTGAGAAGAGCATATATTCTATGTGACCCTTTGACTTTGAGCTTGATATTATGACATACTTAGGTCAGTGGAATTTGGGCAGATGTAACTGTCACATCCAAACAGAATTTTTAAAAGAGATCTCCTTGCTTGGCTTTGCCCCCTTAACCTCCCCACCCCACCATCTGGCATTCCTGCCTTTTGCCATGACAACCATATATCCCAGCAAAGAATGTTTTTTCAACTTGAATACTGAAATGGAGAGAAGCCTAGTTGAGCTTAGTTGTGCTTGTAAGAATCAAGAGTAGCTACAGTCTGCGCACACCCATGCTGTGATGCAGGCAGAAGAAGAATGTTTATTGTTGCAAGCCCCTGGAATATTGGGGGTTTTTGTTGCTGCAGCAAAACTGATAAATATAATACTTTAATATATAAACAAACAAACATAAACAAATAAGATGTCAGATAGTAAAAGTTTCAGTCCAAAAAATTAAGCATGATAAGATGAAAAGAATGAAAGTTTGAAAGTGGAGTTTGTTATTTTATTAAGGTAGTAGACGGCTTCTCTGCCAGAGACCTAAAGGACGAGAGGCTGAGAAACATGCAGATAATTGTAAGAAAAAAAATTCCAAGAAGAATTTTTTTTAATAAGGGCAAAAGGTCTTTGCGGATTATCCAGTTGTGGATTATCTACAGTAAATATAGATGTGAAATCATGTGAGAAGCCAGAGCTGGAAGGAATTATAGAATTGTAGGATTTTATTTCTGGAAAGAACTTGAAGGCTATCATCTAATGTATTCATTTTTGTAGTAAAAGAAATTGAAGCAAAGAGAAATTAAAAGATTTGTTTAAAATCACAGAACAAGACAGAGCTTATTTTAAAACTCATATTTCCTGACCCAGTCATAGCTATTTTTAAGGTAAATCCACTTTGAAATGATTTTGAACAGTTCCAAAATATTTGATTAGCTAGAGCCTATCTCTGCCATCAAAATATATTTCTAGAGAATCAATATGTAAACTTAAATCATAAATGCACTAGAAAAATGTTAATTTAAAAAATAATCTTGCAGTGGAAAGGCCTTTTAGGAAATGATAAAAAATCACAAATCAGAAAGAAGACTAATAAATTTGATGATATACAAATCTTAAATTTATGTATCAAAAGAAAGTTCAAAAGAAGCAGCAAACAAGATATAGGAAAAAACATTTGCAATTCATATAACAGAAAAAAAGGATAATTTCATTAATTGTGAAAAAATCCTTTAAATTAAGATAAAAATAAGCAACTCAGCATAGAGTCCTTGCAGATGAGAGCATGAGTACCCAGATGACTTCACACACTGTTGGTGGGAAGAACAAGTAGCAGAATTGTTTTGGAGAAACTTTTGGAAATCTTCATAAAAATATAAAATACATGTTCTTGTGACCCATCAACTCCACATATAAGAATACGAGCTTGCATATTCATTCTTTCAGCAAATATTTATTGAGTAATGACTATGTGGCAGGTTCTATGAGCAGAGAAGTATACAATTCCCTTATACATTTATAAGGGAATTGTCAGGACTTGTCTGATAATGCTATAGGATATAACAGGTGTGAAAATTAGGAAGCCTAACTTTAGCTATGGTTTATAACTAAATTAATGACACAACTTTGTACCAAAATATTTCTTTCAGTTAAGAAGATTTGAACAGATTATAAATCCAAGGTCCCATTTGTCTCCAGAATCTTTATGACTTTAAGATCTTAGTCCTCCAAGGTTTCAAGTGGAATCCATATTGAGTAAAAAGAAAAACAGATGTTCTGAGTCATACTTCAGCCTCAAAGTGCTCAGAATCACTGGGGCTACCACCACTTAAAAATGGACCACTTTGCCAGGTGAGGTGGCGCTCGCCTGTAATCTCAGCACTTTGGGAGGCTGATACAGCCAGCCTTAGCAATGGTAAGGCACTAAGCAACTCAGTGAGACCCTGTCTCTAAATAAAACACAAAATAGGGCTGGGGATGTGGCTCAGTGGTCAAGTACCCCTGAGTTCAACCTCTGGTACCAAAAAAAAAAAAAGGACCAATTTTTCCATCCATTTTAAAAAACAGAATATTCAATTTTCTGCTAAGGTCTATTTCACCTAACTTGAAATTGCCAAAAAAAGAGCCATTGCCCCTCTGTAGGGATTTTTATTTCAGTGGAAACCTTTCAGAAGTGCTATTCTAATCACATTCCTAGCTAATGGCATAGTTTTAGATTGATTTTTTTAATCTTATTTTTAAACTTGATTCTAACTAATATTGCCCCTGAGTTTTAGTTCAAAAAGAGATATATAGCATCTACTCACAGTATAACCTTTATTCCAAAATGTTCCTGTCCATGGAACAAAGTATATCTAGCCAGCAGATGTCACTGTGTTTAGCAAGCAGTGCTTTTCCGTATCTACTTGGTTCTCTCACCATGACATTCCTGAAAGTCCAGGGTTTAGACTTATCAAAGGCCAGGGGCAATTATGCCCAGTGGCACATGCCTGTAATCTCAAAGGCTTGGGAAGCTTACAAGTTCAAAGACAGCCTCAGCAACTTAGTGATGCCCTAGGCAACTTAGCAAGACCCAATCTCTAAAAAAAATATTAAAAAGGGCTGGGAATGTACAAGTGGTTGTTTCATGTAGATGTATTTTTCATTTCCCTTTAACAAACAATTTTTCCCCTTTGGTTACTAGGACATATCCCCAGAGATTAAACTTAATGGTTCCATTAATTATGATTTATAAATCATCTTTAAAGACGTATTCCAGTAGAGAAACGGTCAATGAAATTAAACAGTAAGACAATTGTTCTTTCAGTTGGCAGCTATAAAATTTTACTACCGTCTTTGAGATTTTAAAAGTACTTTCTTAAAATCCAGTATATTTTCTCAGAAACATGAAAACTTTAAGAATTCTATAGACTTTTATTTGAAAAAGGTCTATACATTTGAAATACAAAAATAAAGGCAAGTTATATTTTGGTATTAGTTAAAATTTTAAACTTTTTAGCCGGATATGGTGGCGCAAGCCTGTAATCTCAGCACTTAGGGAGGTTGAGACAGGAGAATCACAAGTTCAAAGCCAGCCTCAGCAATGGTGAGGTGCTAAGCAACTCAGTGAGACCCTGTCTCTACATAAAAAAACAAAATAGGGCTGGGGATGTGGCTCAGTGGTCAAGTGCTCCTGAGTTCTATCTCCAGTACCAAAAAAAAAAAATTTTAAATTTTCACTTTATGAAACAAAATGCAGAGAGAAAATTCATAAAATATAAATGTACAATTTAATAAATTATTGCAAAGTCCCATGAAAGGTTTGTGATTTTATGACACTTGCAAAAAAAAACCAGTTAGTCTGCTGTTATTTCAGAGACACTGGAAGAAGAACAAAGGACTATTACAGCAGGCAGTACAACCTCCAAGTTTGTGTTGATTCCCTTTCACCAAAGTCCCACAGGAGCACTATGGAATGGCTTAGGTAGATGCTGAACACAGAGGATTTGCAACAAAAATGTGGAACTCGAAGCCTCAACCTTAATCTGCTTGATTGTCCTGTGCTCTGGAGGGGCACATTATCTTTTTTATGCTTCACAGCAAATAATCCCGCCCCTGCCCCTTTGGAAGATGTGCTCCTGCTCATTCTTGAAAAGACAGTCAGGAGCAAAATCTAGGCAGTGCGACATGCATACATGTGAGGGATTCATGGAGCAATATTTCCACACAATTATTATAAAACAATCACTGTGTAAACACCACCCAGATCAAGAAATAGAATCTGGAGAACAGGCCTGCAGGGCTGCCTCCTAAGCATAACCAGCTCTCACTACAAATAATCCTGACTTCTTGCTTATCTTTGTTGTATTATAAAAACTGAAAGGAAGATCCAGAAGTATAAGAATTACAAAGACAAAGCATTTTTGTTTGCAAAGTTTGCTTACCAAATTTTTAAAAAACAAAAGCAATATTGAATATTTAAAGGAAAAGACCCCAAATTACTAAGGTTTCCAAATGTATACTTAGTCTCCTCATGGTGAAAAATGGCAAATTTTGTCATGGGGCATGTATCAGTCTTTTTAAAATTAGAAGTATTGTCAAGAAGTTAGTAACTTTACAGAAAATGGCTTGGCTCACTAGATAGAGCAACTGAGGGTAGTGGACAGGAAACTCTGGATAAAAAAAGTATTTTTCTTCTGCTTGATCTGGAACAATATGTGCAAATTATTTTACTCATAATAAAAGCAAAGTAAAACGTTACGTTTGCTCTCACAGTCCCTGCTTCTGGTCAGGATATAGATTTGACCACATATTTTTTGTTTTTATTTTAAAGGTGTTTAAGTATTCACAATCATTATTTTAATTATTTGGCCAATTTTATCTACATAGATGAACAAGTGGTAGTAATATATGAGAACCTTCTTATAGTATGCTTTCCAAAACTAGAGCCATATGGCATGGAGGCTTGAGAGTTAACTTCCTTCTGGGAGCTTGGCAAAGCCCCCAGGTTCATGCTTTTGATCACTTGTGCTTTAGACATATTTTAATGGCTCTAGAAGCCCCAGATTTCTATTCTCCTCTTCTCAGAATCTGTATGCAGTACCTGAAATTTTGGTGGTATCCTCAAGTTTGTCATTGTCCCATGCCATGGAATGTATCTTTGTGAAACAGTTTCTATGAGCAAAGTATCGGGTCCCAGGCTAGGCTCCTGGAAGGACTCGTACCATTACCACATACAAAGGTTATTTATTTGTTCTTCAGTCATGAGATTTCAAACTTAATCAAATGGAATTTGCCTCTATGACATTTCTGGCATTCATGTTATAATTTTGAATTTATCTAAAATTTTAAATTTCTGCAAGTAAATATGTGGTCATGAAAAGTAAAAAAAATTAGTAAAGTCACTTTAAAAATATTTAACCATTGTTCTGAATAGTTTTGCATATGAAGAAAATAATTATTGTGTATTATTCTTTCTATAATAATATTACTTGACAATTCATTAGCTTATGAATATATGTTAACATTTTTATTGGATTTTTTTCTGAATTTTGAGAATTCAATTCAAATGAGATAACATTTTAAAAGCATATTATTCCAGATTGCACAATTCTAGCATGTTCATATTAGGAAATAGATTTAAAATGAGAAAAAAAGGATTTTCCTATATGTCCACACTATAGTTTGAATGTTCTCTCCAAAACTCATTGAAATTTAATTGCCTCTATGACAATATTAAGATATGAGACATTTAAGAGGTAATTAGGATATGAAGGCTCTGCCTGTATAAATGGATTAATATTGTTAACACAGGAATGGGATATCCAGAAAGTGGATTTATTGTAAGTCAGACCCCAGACCCTTCTTACCCACCTCTGTCTTCTAATATGTTATGAGGCAGCAAGAAGGCCCTCACCAGATGTCAGCACCTTCTGGAACTGTGAAACATCCATTTCCTTTTTTTATGAATTATCCAGTCTGTGGTATTTTGTTATAACAACAGAAAATGAACTAAAACAGCCCAAAGAAAGTAATTTTGAAAAGTACATTAACAAGAGTACTTTGGGGTTAGTAGAGCTATGAGTAGTTAATCCTGTTGCATAAGTATGGAATTAGGCAGCCTACTTCCACAGAATCCTCTGCTTCAAGAATTAAAGTATCCTGGAAATTGGTCTGGGAGCTTTCTACAATGCCAGTTTATACTGAGAAGCCTGAACTCAGGAACTGATTCCCCTTCATATCAATAGTCAGTAGTACTTGAAAGAGTCATTTGCTGAGCTGCTTTTGAAGTTTATTCCAGAAAACTGTTTCTAATACCAGACTTGTAGCTGGGAACTTGAGGCACCCGTGAGTAAAAATGTAACATTAGTCTCTTTGTGGTGGAACGTGGCATGGTGGATAAAAATTAAAATGGAACATTTCACCCAGGGGTACCTCAAGTCCCTAGCTACAAGTCTGGCATCAGAATTATTAATAACTCTGCCATGTTATTAATAAGGCAGAGTGGCTCTTATTAATTTGCTTGGATACCATCATTATCAGGATATAGGAAAATGGAGTCACATGCTGAGATATGATATACAGTTGTATCTACAGGTTCAGTCATTAATTATTCTGAAAATAAAAATACATTGTGGAGAGTGAGGACACCACAGATCTCTGAGACTTTCTAATTTATTCCCTAAGAACAGGATGAAAGCAGGTTATGGTTGGCGCCAACTGACAAGGATATTTTAAACCCTAGAGACAATCAATTTTTAGAAAATGATAAATTTGTGTACTCTTGTTTCGATAGTCTTTGTAAATAACCATGGTTGTGCTTTATTCATCCTGAAAACTATTCTGGTAATATAAGGAATTTTTAGATGGGCAAATGCATAGATAGCCAGGATGAATTTTGCCGTTTCTTGTTAAGAACATTTTGTACTCTCAAAAATCAATTTCTTATTTTAACAGAAAAAAAACTAAATATCAATTTTATTCCTTTTATCTTTCTACATATCATTTTCTGATTAAAAACTTCACACATATTTATTCCATCTTATAAATAAACTTGTCAAGATGAGTCAAATTTGTCAGCATTTTAAAACTTCCCATTGCCTCTTTCAGATGTATTATTTGTAAGAATAAATGAAGGATAGTGAAGCTTACTTTCCCATAGATATTCTATGACTTGCTGTACACTTTATTTTACCATCTTCTTTCTCATGCTGGCATGACCTGACAAATTATAAGATAAAAGTATTTTATTTGCTTTTTCTTAGTACCATCTAACTGTATGTCTCTAAACAAGATGGCTTGGCTTTACCAGCTTTAGAACTCACACATATGGAGTTATACATACCTATGCTCCTGTCCTTGGTCCTTTTACTAACAATGAGTTTATAAGATTCATGCATGCCATTACATATAGCCCAATTTCATTCACTGTCATTATACGGTTTGAATATCCCTTTTATGGGACCAAAAGAGTTTTACATTTCAGATTGTTTTTTCAGATTTTGGAATATTTACATACACATAATGAGCTACTTTGGGACCCAAATCTAAACACAAAATTCAGATATGTCCCATATACATTTAATAAAAACAGTATGAAGGTAATTGCATACATTTTTAGTGTGCTTGCCTTTTGACTGCTACCCACCACACAAAGTCAGGTGTAAAATTTTTCAATTGTAGTGTCATGTTAGTGCTCAAAAAGTTTCATATTTAGAGCATTTCAGAATTAGGATATTTGGATTAGGGATACTCACTCAATCTGTATTCATTGTGTATACCAACATTTTCTCTATCTTATTGTTTTTAAATATTTAGGCTGTTTTCAGTTTCTGCCTTTAGAAGCAATACAGTTATAAACACTCCTGGAAAATGTATCTTAGGACATATGTGCCCCAGCTTTTCCAGGTAGAAATGGAATTTCTTGACCATAAATATGCAAGTCTTCAACTTTACTGGATCAGGCTAAACTATTTTTGCAAAGTGGTCATACCATTTAACTTTTACCAGCAATATACAGCAGTTCCTATTACTCCACAATCACATCAACACAATACTGTAAGACCTCAATTTGAATTTAAAAAGGGAATAGTGTTGGTTTTTACTACCGTGATGATCATAGTCCTAGGTGTGGGGCTCTTTGACACTTACCCTAAGATTACTCAGCCCTTATTGGAAAACACACACTCTTCTTTCCTTTCTCCCTAACTCCTCTGCAACCTTGATTTCTATTTTCTACCACCCTGGGACATACCTTTTTTTGATCCTCCTTCTTTATTCCCCCCTTCCTTCCCTTACCTCTTTTCCCGATAGAAGGTTACTACTGTTTCTGGAAACTTCTCTTCATAGAACATTCTTTTTCAGTTGACTTCATTCCCTGACTCCATCTCTTTTCAGAAGTTATTTTTTATTGCATTAATTATAGCTTTTGTTCTATTAATTTCTAAAGAAGGTAAGTAGAATACAATTCATGTCCCCAGAATATCTCTGTATTGGACATTCCAATAATGGTGTCAATCATGTTCACTGCTGTTCTAAGAATAGTCTCTCCCAGAAGCCCTTGGATTACTGTATTTTTTAAATTATGTGACTCATTTGATCCCTCCTTTGTTCATATCTCATTGAACCAAGTGTGGTCATTGGCCCAAGGTGAATCCATAAACGGATCAGTTACTCAGGACATGGCATGGTTCTATAAGAAAAGATGAACCAGCCACACAAAAATCAATTTAAAATGGATAAAAGACTTAAATGTAAGTTATATGACTATAAAAATACCAGGAGAAAACAGGGGAAAAGCTTCATGGCATTGCTCTGGGCAAGGGTGTTTTGTATATGACCTCAAACTACAGGCAACAGAAGCAAAAATGGACAAATAAGATTACTTCCAACTAAAAAGTTTCTATACAGCAAAGGAAGTTATGAGCAGTGAAGATAAAACCTACAGATTGGGAGGAAATATTTATAAATCATACATTTTATAAGGAATTAATATCCAAAATATGGTAGGAACTCAAACAATCAAAGACAAGAAAACAAATAACTCAATTCAAAACTGGGTAAAGGACCTGAACAGATGTTTTTCAAAAGAAGACAAATAAATGACTAACATATACATGAGAAAATGCTCAACATCATTAATAATTAAGGAAATGCAAATTAAAGCCAAAATGAGACACCACCTTACCCTTGCTAGCATAATTATTCTAAAAAAGATGAAAGATAAATGTTGGCAAGAATGTAAGTTAATGCAGCCATTATGGAAAACAGTATGGAGAGTCTTCAAAAAACTAAAAGTAGAACTCCCATATGATCCAGCAATGTCACTACCAGGTATATATGTCAAAAGAAAAGGAAATCAGTGTATTGAGACATACATGCTCTCATGTTTATTGCAGCATTATTCACAATAGTAAAGACATGGAATAAATTTAAGTGTCAGATGAATAGGTAAGACAAATGATGCATATATATATGATGGTCTGTCTATGTGTGTGTATATGTATTTAATGGCATATATACACAAATATAATGATTCTAATATATGATATATAATGAATATACATAATGGTGTGTGTATATATATAATGGTATATATACACACATACATGTACACACACAGGAACACACTTCAGCCTATAAAAATAAAAGAAATCTTGTCATTTGTGGTCATGTGGATGAACCCAGAGGAGATTATGTTAAGTGAAATAAACCAAGCACAGAAATATAAACACTGTGTCATCACACTTACATGTGAATCTAAAAAAGTTGAATTCACAGAAACGGAGAGAAGAATGTAGTTATCAGCGGCTGCAGATGGAGGTGTAGGATGGGGTGAGGTTAGTCAAAGGATACAAAATTTTAGTTAGGAGGAGGAAGTCCAAGAGTTCTACTTTACAATTGGTGACTATAGTTAAAAACAATATATTATATACTTGAAAATTGCTAAGAGATTTATTTTAAGTATTTCATCATAAAAAATGATCAATATGTAAAGGGAATGAATATGTTAATTGGCTCGATTTAGCCATTTCACAGTATATACTATTTCAAATATCACATTTTACACTATATATATATATAATCTTCATTCATCAATTAAAAATACTTTAATTAAAAAAGATGAACCAGGCCAATTTGATTCTTTCTCTTAAGCATTTCAATTTTGCGCATATGGTATGACTCTACATGGCGCATAACCAGAGAAATGAAAAGTTGTGCTCCATTTGTGTACAATGAATCAAAATGCATTCTGCTGTCAGGCATACCTAATTAGAATAAATAAATAAATAGATAAACAGATAAAATTTTTTAAAAAAACAGCTAAGTGGAAAAAAAAGAATTTCAATTAGTGAAGTTGAAAAATTCATGAAAACAAGAAATTTAGCAGTAGAAACAAAAAATATAGAGTTCAGAGAAGTCATTCTTCAAACCAGACATATGAGGAAGGAACAGAAAGTGTAAATAAGTAGATACTATGAAAAAGAAATTATGAGTGATTGGTGGTACCAGGTAACGAAAAGTAGAAGCCTAGTGTGACACCTTGGACCTAGTGAGACATGGCAGTGATTATGATCTGGATACCTATAGTCTCTCTTGACTGATCTCTGTCCTATCTACAGTGTTTCATTAAACTGTCTTGCTTCTTACCAGGCATGGTGGTACATGCCTATAATCCCAGCTACTTGAAAGGCTCAGGCAGGAACATCACAAGAATGAGGTCACTTAGCAATACCCTTTTTTAAAATAAAGTAAAATAAAATGGATTGGGGGGGATGTAGTTCACAGATGGCTTACCTAACATGTACAAAGACCAGAATTGCCTCCCCCCCACAAAAAAACAAAAAAACTTCTCATTTCTTGTGATAAATTGAGAAGTTGAGAGAATTCTTTTTTGTACATTGCGACTAAAGAGTTGACTTAGAAACATTCTAAACTTGTTATATTGCTTCTTATGTGGGATCTGGAACTGATGTTTTCCCTCTTTAGCCCCTTGGCCTTCAAACAAACCTGCACAGGGTCCCCTCTGGCTCTTATAATTTGCATTTGGTTTCATCACAGAAAGGTTGGTATGTTTAGTTTGTTAAAGGAATTACCAGCTGTTAGATTTTTACATTTATATCCATAAAGTTTATCAGAGAAACTATTTTTATGGAAAACACTACTAGGAAGGATATAGCACTACATGTTCCCAAATGGGAGTATTTGTGTCTTCACACATCCTGATGAAGGGCATCACCAAAGCCAAGGGATAAAAATACAAGTGCAGAGATAAGACATGGTAAAAATAAAACTTAAAACATGTGATCTTGAAGGAACAACAAGAATGGCTTATTTTAAACATAAGCCAGACACTGAATAATGGCTTAGATGTAAAACTCCATCTTTTCTTTGGTTTTAAAACAAAATAAACACTCTCTGGGCTGGTTTATCAGGATCTTTTCCTAATCTCTTCATCTCAACTTTGTGTTCTCACTAGGAACCTTGATGTTTCAGATTTATCAGCCACTGAATTTAAATAATTCTTATGGGCAAAAACTTTTCAAGAAGAGAACAAACCATCAAAAAACATATTTTGGAATTGCAGAAGTTACAGAAGAGAAAAGATCAAAAAAAAATCAGCAAATGTGGGAACAGGGTTAGAAAGCTAAGGTGGCTTACTTGGGGTCATTCGGCTTTGGAGGAACCAGGACCCAAGTTCAGGTAATGTCTTTTCTTTTTCCAGGGTCTTCCTTGTTTATTGATAACTTCTTCCAAAAGAAGTTTGACCATCCTCTGTCAGATCTTTATCTGTTCCATTAATTTAAAAGCCCAGGGTGTATGGCTTTTATGGTATGTTATGATGACTTCTGTGTCCTCTGGTCATGAGGGCAAACGGACCCTGTGCCTTGTGGAAGACACATCATCTGGTGAGAGAACAGGGCAGCACAAATGGAGGGAGGCGTTCAGATCAGGGAGTATAAGAGGAAGAGAAGCATGAATGTGGGAGGTGCAAATAAGAGGTGGCCTACTCTCTAGTTTTTCTTAGGCCTTCTATTGGCTAAAATGAAGCCAGTCTGATTTTCACTATATGCTGGTATAAAAAAAGAAAAAAATAGATGATGTTCTTACAGAGGCACATGAATTTTGTAAGATGTGAATGATGAGATTAGGAAAGTCAAAATAAGATATAAGTTTTATGTTTCAGGAGATATAAAAAGAAATGGAAAGAACAATCTTAATATAGGAAAACAGAAGGAAAAAAAGAATAAAGGAAAATATTTTGTGTTCATTGAAAGGAGCAGTATTTTCCTACATTTTTGTTTTAATGTTTAGCTTAACAAAATATAACAGGAACTATGACAATTTGGGAAGATGGACAGGCAGCTTACCTTGAATAAGAAAGGAAAACTTCAGTTCTTACACAAAGTGATCATTTCAAAACACAATCTGCCCATGTCTCTGTCATCTCCCATTGCTGTTAAAAGACCCAAATCCTTAACACGTGCACAAGATTATGCTTCACATGGCTACTATGTACCTCTCTAACCTCCCACTCATATTCCACCAATTTCTTCCCTTCACCAAGTTGACTCCAAGCCATGCTGCCAACCTGGCCTTCTTTCCATCCACCAATCACCACGTTCTTTCCTATCCCCAGGCTTTTGTAAGTGTTCTTTGCTCTGCCTTAACATTCCTGCCTCCACTGAAGCCCACCTTCACCTACTCACCCTTACTCATCTTTCATCTCTCAGTCAGCATACCAATATCGCAGGAAAGACATTCCTGGATCTCTGGGCCCCGATTTAAATGTAGTCACATTCTTGTGGTTTATGCATGTTTCTTCTATGACAGTTTTGTTTGTTTTTCTGTTATACCATGAAGTTGTGTGTTACATGTAGAGTGTGACCATCTGAATAGGTCTATGGTGCCCACTCAACTCTAAGTTCTGCCAGGCAGTCTTCATTTCTCTCTGTTCACCATTGTTATTGTCTGCTGCATACTTCTTATGGCACAAATATTTGTTTAATTACTGCTAAATGATATGGACCACCTGAAAATAAGCTAATAAATAAAACTTGAAATCTATACTTTTCCTAATATTAAAAATGGAACATAAAGTGAATCATGGATCTTTTAACCTGATATCATATCAATGATTCCAGAACAACAATGGAGTGAGGTTGGAGGGACTTATTCTTTTTTGGGGGGGAGGGGTACTGGGGATTGAACTCAAGGGCACTCAACCACTGAACCACATCCTCAGCCCTATTTTGTATTTTATTTAGAGACAGGATCTCACTGAGTTGCTTCAGCTGCAACCATTGCTGAGGCTGGCTTTGAACTCACAATCCTGCTTCGGCCTCCTGAGCCACTGGGATTACAGGCATGCACCACTACACCTGGCTTAGTCTTTTTTTAAATTTTTTTTTAATATTTTAGTTGTTCATGGATCTTTATTTTATTCATTTATTATTTTTTTGTAGTGCTAAGGATCAAACCCAGTGCCTCACGCATGCTAGGCAAGCAATCTACCACTGAGCTACAGCCCCAGCTCCCGCCTGGCTTATTCTTATAAAACCAAGTGATACCTCTCTTTTGCAATTTATTTTGAGGATTAAATGAACTAATAAGTAGAATAAGTATAAAAATTAATATTTAAATATGAAAAGTGAATTAGTTATTAAGTAAAATGCATATGAAATATATAAAATAATACCAGGCCTATGGTAAAATTTGAATAAATATAGCATATTCTTGTCATCAGTATTGTATTTAAAATCAGCAGAAATTTCAACTGCCTATATTGGCCTCTAGGTTCATATATAATGGGCCTGAAAGAAAAGGAAGACACTAAGATATTTTAATTAAGCCATAAGAAAGGCCATTGCAAAGCCTGAATAGCACAAGGAAAGGAATCAGGACATTGGTCCTGGTCTTGGGTCTCCTAGAAAAGATCTTTACCTATCTGAATTTTAGTATCTTCAGGCCTGCCTTACATTTTAACTGTGTGATCTTCCTAAGTCATTTCTCATTAATGTGACTGACTTTCTTTGCTTAGAACAGCATTTCAAATATTTTGTATTATGCATATATTTTTGTCATTTTCATGCACTACTTACACCATTAATAACAATATTTTCTGCAACTGTCTCACTTTTAAACTGTTAAAAGGAAATTTTACATTATTGCCATAAGTAGAAAATCAATATAATAAAGAGTTGCCCTAACTAGGAAGGTGACTATAAAATTTATTATAATTACTATAAAATAATATAATAAATTCTGTCTGGATATTATTGCCTGGAAAAGGTTCTTAGGCCAAGATCTGCTCTGTTGTTATGAAAATGGAGATAGATTATTGAAGTTTTATAGACATATCAGCATCAAACCAAAATTTTCTCATTATAAAATGTATTGAAGAGAATTGAAAATAGGACATCCCTTTTACTAGGTAATTCAGTGATACCTTTTAAAATGTTTTTATTTGTTCTAATTAATTATACATGACAGTAGAATGCATTCATGCACTTTGATATATCATACATAAATAGGGTATAATTTCTCATTTTTCCAATTGTACATGTTGTATAATCACATCAGTTATGCAGCCATACATGGTAATAATGTCTGTTTTATTCTACTATCCTTCCTATCCCCAGATCCCCTCCCCTCCCTTCACTCCTCTCCATCTCACTTCAGTCAGAATGGCATTCATCAAGAATACAGGCAACAATAATGTTGGCGAAGATTCAGGGTAAAAGGTACACTCACGCACTGCTGATGGGACTGCAAATTGGTGCAAACACTATGGAAAGTGTAGAGAGCTACCCATGGGCTGTATGTGGACTATCAGCATCGCAGCCTGTGAAGGGATAGGTCTGGCATTGGGAACTCCCATCTGGCATTGGGAATCCCCACAGGGATAGGCTGCCTGATGCAGGTGAACTTCCTCCTCAGCTCTACCAAAGGTCCCACACAACACCAGACATGGGCTGACCTGCTGTAGCCGCACAGCCCCTCTGAGATGGGTGTGATCTGCCAAGATGCCAATCAATCTTGCTGACTACAAGACATCTCCAAACAAGACTCTACACATTAAACCTTTGATGTACACCCTTAAATAAACCATAAGAACCATTGTTTTGTTGTCTAGCTCCAGCTCCCATGTGGACTCCCCCAAGGAGACACTGGCCATCTCCCCCTAGGAAAGCAGCATGGAGATTCCTCAGAAAACTCAGAATGAAACCACCATTTGACCCAGTTATCCCACTCCTTAGTTTATACTCAAAGGACTTAAAATCAGCATACTAAAATGACGTGGCCAAGTCAATGTTTATAGCAGCTCAATTCACAATAGCTGAACTACGGAACCATCTTTAATAGATGAATGGACAAACAAAATGTGGTATATATATTCAATGGAATATTACTCAGCTTTAAAGAAGAATGAAATGATGGCATTTTCTGGTAAATGGATGGAGCTGGAGAGTATCATGCTAAACAAAATATGCCAATTCCAAAAAACAAAGGCCGAATGCTTTCTCTGATATGCAGATGCTAATTCATAATAGGAGGGGTGGTGGTAGGGAAGAATAGAGTAATTCAGTGATATTGAATGTCATGTAAAGGAAATACCTAAAGCCATCCAAAGTTCATCAGTAAAACATAGCTACATTTTGAAACATAGGTCTAACATGTGGAGGTCATAGTGAGAATATCCAACTCCGTAGGGTTTTCTTAGAATAAAATGGAATGCAGTATCTGGAACCACTTCGTACATTTTAAAAGTCTACATTATAGTTGTCGTGCATCAAACAAATGAGATAATATTTATGTGTTCATTTTGCAACATAAAGTTGCAAGGGATAGCTAATAACTTGGAAAACCTAATGAGATATAAGTTGATTTTTAATACAACAGTAATTCCATTTTAGCACAATCTGCTCACATCTCCCTCTTTCTAGTGCTACTTTGTTTTCATCATCAATGTCCTATCAGCATGAGATTCAATTAGCAGGTTGGTTAGGCACCACCTAATGTGGAAGGCCCCTATGGCAAGGCGTGGGCATTGTCCCAGCTCCCTGGGTTAATCCTACACAGGAGGGTAGCTGGGTTTGATTTCAGCCAAGTACACAGTCCTTTTTTCAAAGGGGCATTAAAGAGCAGAGTTACTATCAGACATAGTGAGACCTTGGGAACTGCCCAGTACAAAAAGCAAAGAACTTTGGAAATCAAAAACCACAATGTCCTTTTCCTTTAACAGTTAGAAATCTGAATACAAAACAGTGTTAGGAAGCCTAACAGCGATGAAAACACCAACCAAAAAAGAACAAATGAATTATTGAGGATCATCTACCTTGTGAAGTTGGATTGGCAGGTATTGTTGCCTTACCCAACCTGCCTCCCCTCCCTGCATGACCAAGACCATCTCCCACTCACAGTTCACACACATGTGCATGTACACACACACACACACACACACACACACACACACACACACACATTCTAATAGGGAAAAGACTACATTTTTGTTTCAAAGCAAACTGTAAAACTACGAGGCCCCAAAGACACATTAAGCAGTTGTTCAGTAGTTCATCCTTCACTAAGACTTTCTTTAATCTCTTAGACGGACAGCTGAGAAATCTAAAATAGCAGGAATCTTTCTCTGATCTCAGAGGTAGGAGCTAGGTTCACATAAATGCCAAATGTACTCAGCCACATTTGTTCAAGATATTGTGTATTCCTAGGACCTCTTCAGGAACACATTTCTTCTCAACTTACAACAGGGCAGGTGAACATGATGGATTTTTTTTTCTTTAATGATAGAAATGTTAAGTATGAGACTCAGATGGAAAGAAATGTTTATAAAGATAGAAAATAAGGGGCCCACGGAACCCACAATTTCAAAAAAAGAAGTAAAAAAGACTACTGCGAACCTTAAGAGGCAAATAAGTCAAGGTGAAATGAATGCAGAAAGGAAAAAAAAAAAAAAGAGGGCAAGAAGACCTCCTCTTCTATCCAGAATGTCTTATTCAGAAGCAGATGAGAGGATTCCATGCAGGTATAACTCAAGCTTCAGTGAATACCAGAATCATTCGGATGCCTTTTAAAAACAGACTTTAGGCTCTGCTACTGAAGCAGGTGAATCTACTGAGGCAAGTCTTGAGTGTGGCACAAGGATGTGCACTCCTATCAAGATCCCAGGTGATGCTGACATTGTGAGTCCAAGGGCCACAGTTAGAGCATATTGCTGGGATTTGCACCAAGTACAGAAAAGAGCCTCAAGCAGCCTGGATATGTCATTTATGGAGCCCTGTATTTCAGTCTTCCTTCTATGCACATTTGTGCTGTATACCATTTTTTCTTGAAAAAAAAATGTTGGAGGAAATTCTGATACTGTTATGGTAGTATAAGCCCCTCACACTTCCTGCTGATAACAGATATGGAGTATAAACAAAATGCAGAATCCCAACTACCTGAGGACTCTTAACAACAAACAAAAATTGGCAGATTGTAGAGGAGAGGCAAACCTTGGAGAAGTGACCTGCACAGAAGTAACTTTTCATTGACTTTCACCTCTCTACCTAGTACATCTGCCCTCAGGGTAGACCTCAGTCATGGAGTAAAGCTGATTGGCAGAGGCAGCTAAAAATATGACAGAAACAACACCATTTCATAAAGCAGCCAGAGGAACCTTTGAAAGGAGCTCAGCAAGGTCAGATGGTGCTGTAGAAATCACAGAGAAAAGAAAGATGAAGCATCCCTCATTGAGTGTAAGAACCCACATGTCTCAGCCTGACCTTTAACCTGCAGATATAGAAACAATCAAAACCAGCAAAGTAAAAATGAGGGGAATTAAATTGAGGGTTGGACCACTTACACAAATCTAACCTAACTCCTGAAACATGCATGAGTGAAGCAGATTCAAAACAGCTACCAAAGTCTATGAAAACTGAGCTGAGACTTGAAGCACTATCCATAGTGCTCAAAGCTTGAATGTGTGGATTTTTTCATTCCACTGAGTTCACATTGGTTGTAGCATTTAACATAACTAGAATGTTGTATTATGTGCATACGCACATGTGTGTGTTATACTGATGGAAATTTTTAACAGATTTGTACTTTTTAAAAAATGGAAGTTGCTAGTTCTGCCTGACCAAGTAGTACAACCATTGTTTTCTTAAAATATTGTTGCTAATTTTAGAGGAACATTTGCTAATAAATGTAGTAAAGATGGTTGATAAAAAATATATATAAATATATATATATACTGTTCATTGAAAGTGCATATAAAGATGTTTAATATGAAGAATGTAATCTGCTTATAATTTTGTGCAAACTTAGAAAAATTATGATTGTAACAATTTTTTTTCTATTTGCCTCAACAAATGTTTTCAGTGAATAGTGAAAAAAAAAAATGTATGATGGATACCAAGTATTGACCAAAGAAGAAACAAAGAAACAAAGAAAATCTAAATATTTCATCCAATGATGAACTAGTTGGAAAAGGTATCCAAAAAATCATTTTATTTATAATAATTGCCAGCACTCCTGCCCCCCCCCCAAAATCTCCTAAAACAAACCCTAGGAATAAATTTATCCAAAGAGGTGAAATGTATTTACAATGAAAAACATCAAACACTGACCAAAGAAATTGAAGAAAACACACACACACACACACACACACATACACAAAATGGAAAGACATCCCATGTTCACAGATTAGAAGAATTACTATTGTTAAAATGTCCTGTATTGTCCAAAGCAGTCAATAGACTCAGCAATTCCTATCAAAATTCCAATTGCATTCTTCACAGAACTAGAATAATACAATTCTAAACCACTAAAGTTCCTGTTAGCCAACACAATCCTAAGCAAAAAGAATAAGCTAGTGAAATCATACTACCTGACTTTAAGATACAACTACAAAGCTATAGTAACCAAAACACCATGGTACTGGCACAAAAATAGACACATACACAAATGAAACGGAAGAGAGAACCTAGAAATTAAACTACATATTTAAAATCAATTGATTTTCAACACAGATATCAAGACCATACATAAAAGAGAAGACAGTCTCTAAAAAATGGTTCTGAAAACTGATAACCATACACAGGAGAAAAAAATTAGACCCCTATCTCTCAACATATGCAAAAATCAACCTAAAATGGATCCAAAGCTTAAGTTTAAGACCCCAAAACTATAAAACTCCTAGAAGAAAGCAGGGGAAATGCTTCAAACTAAAAAGCTTCTATACAGCAAAAGAAATAGAGTGAGTGCAGAAACAAATCACAGAATGGGAGAAAATATTTTCTAAACTACTCACCCAATAAGGGATTAATATTCAGAATACATAAGGATGTCAAACAATGCAATGGCAAAAAAAAAAAAAAAAACTGAGCAAATGATATGAATAGATACTTTTTCAAAGAAGACATACAAATTTTAAATCTTTCCAACAGAAAGAAATAATAAACATATTAGGTGATGGATTTACCAATTTACCTAATTTGATCATTTGCACTTCACATAAGAGTTAAAATATGACAATGTATGCATGAATATGTATAATTATTTTGTTAATTAAACATTTGTAAAAAGAAGCTAGCACAGTGAGACCTTGTCTCTACATAAAACACAAAATAGGGCTGGGGATGTGGTTCAGTGGTCGAATGCCCCTGAGTTCAATCTCTGGTACCAAAAAAAAAAAAAAAGAAGAAGCCAGCCAAATAACTATAATATTAAGCTGAAATAATTCAAAGAAATAAAATAAAGACAAAAGATGAAGACAACTGAAGAAAAAGAAGAGAGACAATAGAGAAAATAGGTAAGGCCAATAGGTAGTTCTCCAAAAAGATGTTTTTAAAATTGAAAAATCCTGAAATATATTGGTTAAAAGACAACATGAATCACCAACATCAGATAATGGAAAGGAGATAATCACCTCAGATTCTATAGACAATAACTTTATTCCAATAAATTGAACAATTCAAATAAAATAAAGGCATTCATTTTTAAAAGTACAACTAGGGTCTGGGGGTGGTAGCTCAGTAACTGAGCATTTACCTAACACATGCAGGGCCCTGGGTTCAATTCCCAGCACAACAAAAGAAAGAAGAAAAAAAGAAAGATAAAATAAAAATATAACTAATTAAAATTGACAAAAGAAAAAAGAGATAATCTAAGTAGCCCTTTGTATAAGTTACAGAAATGAAATAATTTAATAATTTTTAATAAAAATCTATTGAGAACTCCAGGCCCAGATATTTTCACTGGTGGATTATTTCAAACATTCAAAGAGGAAGTCATGACTATCTTATTTGTTTTCAGAAAATGGGAAGAGGAAGAAATAGTGAACAGCTCATTTTAAGAGACCAGCTTGATCATAATCCTAAAAACTCACCAAAGGCATTACAGAACAAAATCACAAGCCATCAATCCTCATGTATAAAAACGTAAATGTTTTTTAAAATGTTGTCAAATACAATTCAACAACAAAAAAAGAGGAAATACATCATGATGAAGTAGAATTTATCCTGGAAATGCAAGACTTATTGAGCATTTGAAAAATCAGTATAATTTAGCAAATTAACAGAATAAAAAGAAAAAAATCATATGATCTTCTCAATGGTTTCAGAAAAATATTTGTTAATTATTAATGTTTATTCATGTTCATGATTTTTTTTTAATTTGGTGGTGCTGAGGATTGAACCCAGGGCATTGTGCATACTAGGCAAGCACTCTACCAACTTAACTACATCTCCAGCCCATGTTCATGATTTTTGAAAACCAATAGCAGTCTAGGAATAATAGAGAGTGAGTCCAGTTTAAAAGGCATCTAAAAATTCTTACAGTTGCCATCAGATTTACTGGTGATAAGCAGGATTCTGTTAGAGAAATCAAGCCCATAAGAAGTTGTCTCCCATTCTCCCAAATTAAACACATACATGCACACACATACACACACACACAGTAAAATGATGCACCATGCAGGAGATTCAGCAGACACACAAATAGGATAAGGATCTGAAAATCTTGAAATATTTGAACAATAATCGGAAAGAAATTATGCAATTATGTTTTTAAAAAATTAAAGACAGATCAGACACTGTGAACACAATTTTGAAATAGAAACAATTGGAATTTAAAATGAATGTTATGGTCTTTGAAAGTTTTTTTAAATCTCAGAGGATAAATTGAGTGACAGATTGGACAAAATTTGAAGAAAATTAGTGGACCAAAAAATAAATGAGAAAAGAACCCAAAGAAGAGCAGAAGAGATAAAAAGATTAAAGATATAAAAGGGAATTTAAGAGACATGAGGGACAGAATAAGAAAATTTAACATATATCAAGATTTCTAGAAAATATAATAGAAGAATGGAGGAGAGAGACTATTTGTAGAAATAATTATGAAATTTCTCAGAATGGAAGTCATAAATCCTTTCTATTCTATTTGTGACTCTCATTCTTTATTTAAGTATAGTTGTGCCTCAATTCATCTTTCTTGGTCATTACTGTCCTGAAGTTAGTCTTTTTATTGACTGGTTCAAATCAGTTTTGAAATTAATTCAAGGACAACAAGTTTTTTCACAAAGAACATATCTTAAAAAATTTAAGTTTTATGGACCTAAATGTGGGTTGTACATTGCCCTTTGTTTTTGTTGTATTTGGGTTTTGTTTTTTAATGTAACATTTACAAATGGAAAAACCACTTTTGATTCCTGTTATGGTTTGGATATGAGGCATCCCCAGAAAAACTCATGTTAGATAATGCTGTAATGTTCAGAATGTTTAGAGGGAAATTATTAGATACAAAAACTGTAATCTAATCAGTGGGTTAATTCATCTGATGGATTAATAAATTGAATGGCTTACTGGATGGTAACTGTAGGCAGATGCAGCATGTCTAGAAGAAGTAGATCACTGGGGGTATGCCCTTGGGGATTATATTTTGTCCCTGGCTCCCTGTGCTCTATCTCTGCTTCCTGGCAGCTATGAGTTGAGCCACTTTCCTCCTCCAAGTCCTTCTGCCATGATGCTCTCTGCCTTATCTCAGGCCCAGAGCAATGAAGTTAGCCAACTATCAACCAAACTTCTGAAAGACTGAGCCAAAATAAATTTTGCTCCTCTAAATTATTCTTGTCAGGTAGTTTGTTCACTGTGAACAAAAGTGGACTAACAGAACTCCTGAGCCATATAAAAACAGATCACAGGCCCAATTTGACTCATGGGCCACAGTTTTCAAAATTCTGATTTAGTTGAGGTCTTTATTTTTCCTTTGTAATTTCTATTGAACTAATTTTTGCTCTCATCTTTATTATTTCCTTTGATTTTCTAATATTTACTCTTCATTTTTTCTTCTTATTTTTGTTTGAAATCTGATTTAATTTTTACTCTTGAATGCTAATTTTACTAGAATAATCTATGTTGAACATTACCACAATACTTTGAAGAAATTATTCCATTTTCTTCTGGCCTCTACTGTGACAAGTCTTCTTTTTTTCTGATTACTTATATTTTAGAAAGAGTATGTTTATGCTTGGATAAACATTAATTGAATTTTTAATCTATATCACATAAGAAGTTATGTGCTTTTTCCCATTTATAATATTTATTGTTTATATTTTTCTATTTCTTTCCTGGCTAGGCTTTCTACAATTGTTTTTCTTTTATTAACATTTTGAAAGATACAGTTTTATTTTCATGAATTATATTCTTTTTTAATCATCGTCTACTTATTTTCTATTTTAAAATCAATTTTCCACTTGTTTCAACTTAGATTTTTATGCTTTTACTAGTTTCTTAAACCAAATTATTGTTTTACTTTTTTGGAAAAACTAAATTTGAAATTCTCTGTCATCCAGAAAGTGTTCGATCTGTTTGCTCTCTTTTCCCCCACTATGGTTACCATACTGTGTTCTTATCCAATAAAGTTTTTATTTTAAAATAGTTTTAGAGTTACAGAAAAGTTGCTAAGATAGTATAGTTTCCATAAACCATGCCCATGTTGTCCTACCACTAATATCTGATTTTAATATAGTATGTTTGTCACAACTAGTAAACAAATATTGACACATTATTATTGTATGTGCATTGTTCAAATTTCCTTAGTTTTTGCCTAATATCTCTTCTCTGTTAAAGAATCCCATCCAAGCCGGGTGCGGTGGCTCAAGCCTGTAATCCCAGCACTTAGGGAGGCTGAGACAGGAGAATCGTGAGTTCAAAGCCAGCCTCAGCAATGGCGAGGCACTAAGCAACTCAGTGAGACCCTGTCTCTACATAAAACACAAAATAGGGCTGGGGATGTGGCTCAGTGGTCGAGGACCCCTGAGTTCAATCCCTGGTACCAAAAAAAAAAAAAAAAAAAAAATCCCATCCAGGATACTGCATAACTTTTAGTCATGCTGATTGTGACAATGTCACGAACTTTTCTAGTTTTTGATCACCTTCACATTCTTGGGGGGTTTTGTCAAATGTCACTCTATTGGGATTTTTCTAATTTCTCATGATTAGACTGAGGTTATGGGTTTGGGAGAGGAAGGCAGCACATCATTGAGGATATGTCGATGTAGAAGTTAATTGAAATGGCTCCCAGTGGCCAAAGCTGAAACAACCAGAGCAACAAGCTGCATAACACAGCACTGAATTGCAACTCTAAACATCAAGTAAATATCCATAAGTCCACACCAATATACAGAAGGTATGAACTAATAAATAAATGAGAAGGAAGGGAATAGACCAATTTGCCTTGAAGAATTTCAAATAATTAGGAAATATTCACTCGCCTTTCAAGGCAGTGGAACATGAAAATTCCTGCTCCCTAAGTAAGACACACATAGTAACAACCTTTTAAAGAGTAAAGTATGAAAAGGGAACACAAAAAGTGACCAATCCCTTGTTGCTGCCTGTCTCAGTCCATTTGTGTTGCAGTGACAAGATACCTTAGACTGGATAATCTATAAGCAGCAGAAATACATTGCTTATACTTCTGGAGGCTGGGAAGCCCAGAGTCAGATACCAGAAGATTCAGTGTCTAATGAGGGCTTTCACCTTGCTCCAAGATGGCACCTTCTTGCTATGTGCCCACAAGGCAGAAGTGCAAAATGGTTTCCTAAAGGCTCTTTTACAGGGGCACTAATCCCATTCTGCCTTTATGATCTAACCAGTTCCCAAAGGCCCCACCTTTTAACACAATCAGCTTGGGGGACAGGTTTCAGCACATGAACTTTGGAGGGACACACATATTCAGGCCACAGCACTGCCCAGTTAGGTGCTGCTATTCTCACATTCTGAAGTCACACAAATATATATACACTGGGATTTGTCTTTTGTTCTCTCTCTTCAATTTTCCCTATATTTGCAGTTTTTGAATCGCATGTGTTTGTTCTGTATTTCTCTGAATAGGTTTCTAAAGACAAAAGGGATGATTCAAAACTAAGGTTCTATGGAAGATGCTATGTAAATTATGAATGAGGGGACAGTAGGGCAGCAATTAGCTTTTCAAACCATCTTCCATTTGGGCCACTTCTGTTCTGGTGTTAGGAAGAACACTCTTCCCCCTCTCACATATCTCCATGCTCTGCCCATTTTACTAGAATCCTTTAATAATAATAACTTTGAAAACAAAATGTTGACTTTTGACAATAACAGTATAATCAAATAAGTATGTTGATTTTAACATATAGCTTATAATTTTAGGGAGATTTTTTAATTACCTCATTCTATATATGAAGAGTTGAAACCACTACTTTTGATGTCTGATCTGAAAGTGTATATTCTGGTATTAAAAGCAGGATGACCTTTTATTGTATTCACAGTGATAGAATCAATAGTCTTGATTTTATTTAGTCCACACATCACTATTTTCCCTAAGAAGTCATTGAGCAAAAGGATCTAGGATAATATTCCAGAAAATATATTGAAGGTGATGCCATATTACTTATAAAATCCAAGTGATATGACTTTCTGGGATGTATGAATTACTTTATGATCAGATTCATATTATACCATTTAAGCTGTTAGATTTGAAGCAGATACAGAAAGGGAAGTGACTGAATTGCATAAAGCAGCAAAATGGCATTAGGAGTTAGGTAGACTCTAGTGGAACATACAATCTTAGGGCCCAGGAAAAGAAGGAAGTGTTTTACAATGTGTGGGGCTGGTGCTTCTTTGTAAAATCACTATGGAGGAACACTGGCACACTGAGAAGAAAATTGATCAAAGGGGGTACAACTTTAAAGCAGTAAAGAACAATGGTAGTATTTGTTTTCTCTGATTAAAACTAAATGTTTTCTGTCTCATGTATTCTGTGATTTAAATTTTCTGGAAACTTCAAACTAAATCTGAAGGAAATAATGCCTTTCTCTCTTCACATAACTTGCAATTCAATTCCATTCCTATCAATAGGCCAGTGGTTGTTTCAAAATAGCTAATGGTGATGGAATAATGATTGGCCTTTTCCCACAAGAGAAAACTGATTTATGCTCCACTGAAACCTAGAATATTCATATAGTATGGTGTCAGTCTTGTGCCTTCAAGTTTTCTTCAGAGTACAACTTCAATTTTAGATAGATAGATATTCTTTGATAATGTGCTTTTTATGTTCTGTGCTTGGGAACAAGTATAAAAAGTGAAAGAAAAATTCTCTTGAGTGAGCAAAATCATTTGTGAAAGATTTGTGTTGTATTATTTCAAGCACAACTCAAGCATTTTCAAGGGAACTGCCATGGATTCTCACACTTCACACATTTCTGATAGAAATAAGCTGCCCCTGCCCAGTATGCTTCTCTCCCTGGAGCCATCATGGCTTCCAGGGCCCCTGCGAGGAAACTCCTGGACTAATGCCACCTGGATTTTTTTCTAACATGATCTAGGCTCTGCCTTTGGTTGTTTGTGTACAAAGACCACTTGCATGTCATGAACCTTTTGATTTCTTTACAGGAACTGCAGGAAAAATAATGAATAGAGAATGAAAGCTTATGTATGTTTTGCCTTATCCCATGTTTTCCTGAACATAAGCAGCAAAGAATCTTAGAAAACAAGAGAATTGTGGGCTGATTGCAAGACAAAGAAAGGACGGTGAATATTTGAGGTCAAAAGTCTATTTCTCTAATAAATGAAATTATGAAGGAGTTGAAAGTAAGATAACTACTAGGAAATAAAAACAGATTTTTTTTAAACTGGAAATTGAACCCAGAGGTGCTTTACTGCAGAGCTACATCCTCAGTCCTTTTTTTAAATGTACTATTTTATTTAGAGACAAGGTCTCACTAAATTGCTTAAGGCCTCACTAAGTTACTAAGACTGGCCTCAAACTTGCCATCCTTCTACCTCAGCCTCTGTAGTCACTGGGATTACAGGTGTGTGCCACCACACTTGCCCTAACAGAATTACTTGGGATGCAGTTACACACGGAATCAAAGACAAAAATAAAAAGGGTGGCTTGGAAGCCAGAGTGGGCCTATTTCCAATGTATTTACCAACTTCCCTCTACCGCTGTCTTCTCACACATAGATTTTCCCACTTGGATCCCTGTTTTCTTAAGATCCAGCCAGAAGTGCTGTATTCTCTGTAATGAAGGGTGGATCACATAGCTTGATTCGGATCTTTAAATCCTAGGAATATCACCCACAAACAATTCACTCTTTGCCTGTTCTACCCCTTATGTTGATTTGCACTGTTGTGCCATCTGCCTCATTTGTTGATTTTCCTCTTTATCTTTTGCTTGGATCAGTTCCCTACTCTAGCAGCTGTTCTCCCAGGTGTGGTTTTGGTTTCATGGGTAATAACACCTGACCAGGGGGCTACCTTCCTTCCAGATTTCAGTACTTTGCCCTCTAAGGGCAGCCTCTCCAAAAGTCAGCCTATCTTCAACTTATGCTCTGAATTGTGTAGGACAATGCTACCATCAGTCCCCAGTAAATATCCCCTTGGCAACCCTTCATTGAGCTTAGCAACAATTTATCCCCTGTTTTAGTTAGTTTTATCACTGATGTGACCAAAGACCTGACAAGAACAATTTTAGAAGAGGAAAAGTTTATTTGAGGGCTTACAGTTTCAGAGGTCTCAGTCTATAGATAGCCAACTCCATTCCTTAGGACCCGAGATAAAGCAGAACATCACTGGCAGAAGTGTGTGGTGGAGGAAAACAGCTCAGGATATGATGATCCAAAAGTAGAAAGACAGCTCTGCTCAACAAAGACAAAATATAAACCCCAAAGGCATGCTCCCACTGACCCATCTCCTCCAGCCCCACCATGCTTGTCTATAGTTATCACTCAGTTAATCCCTATCAGGGGATTAACACATTGATTAGGTTAAGGTTCTCATAACCCAATCATCTCATCTCTAAACTTTCTTGCATTATCTCATACATGAGCTTTTTGGAAAATACCTCAGATCTAAGCCATAACACCTTCCCAAGGAGTCCACTTTCAAGAACTAGGCTTGTTTCACATGGGTTCTCAAATCTTGCCCTCTACCATATCCCATTTGTCCTCTGCTTAGGTAGCTCCAGTGCTTCTGTCCTCCATCCTTAACCTGTCCTTTCCCATGAGCTTATCACAGTGCTAAAGACTGAAATGCTAACAGAAATCTCATCTTGAAGCATATGAAGAATTACAATAGCTCGGTTCACAATAGCTAAACTATGGAACCAACCTAGGTGCCTGTTATGGTTTAGATGTGAAGTGTCTTCCAAAAGTTCACATTAAGACAATGCAAGATGGTTCAGGGAAGAAATTATTGGGTTGTGAGGGTCTTAACCCAATCAGTGAATTAATCCGCTGATAGAGAGTAAGTGAGTGGTAACTGAAGTGGTGGGGTGTGGCTGGAGGGGATGGGAATTGGGGCCTGGCTTTGGGTATATATTTGTATCTGGCAAATGAAGTTGTCTCTCTCTCTGCTTTCTGATCACTGTGATGTGAGCTGTTTCCCTCATCCACACTCTCCAGCCATCATGTCCTGCTTCATCTTGAGCCTGGAGGTATGGAGCTGGCCTTCTATGGACTAAGACCTGAAACCATGAGCCCTCAAATAAACTCTTCTTCCCTAAAATTGTTCTGGTCAGATCCTTTAGTCACAGTAGCAAAAAAAAAAAAAAAAAAGCTGACTAAAACAGTGCCCTTCAATAAAATAATGAATTTTTAAAATGTAGTATATGTATATACAATGGAATATTGCTCAGCCTTAAAGAAGAATGAAATTACTGCATTTGCCAGTAAATGGATGGAGCTGGAGAATATCATGCTAAGCAAAGTAAGCCAATCTCAAAAAAAACCAAAAGCCAAATGTTTTCTGATAGGACAATGCTAATTCACAATGAGGGAGGGGCTAGGGAAGAATAGAGTTACTTTAGATAAGTACAGGGGAGTGAAGGAGGGTAGAAGTGTAGAATGAATCAGACATTATTACCCTATATACATATATAACTATATGACTGGTGTGATTCTACATCATGTACACCCAGAAGAATGAGAAATTATACTCCATTATATATGATATATATATATATCAAAAATACATGATGTATCAAAGTACATTTTACTGTCATGTATAACTAATTAAAACAAATTTTAAAAAAAGAACTACAATAGGAAAACTTCACTCATTGAACAGTTCAAATGCTTAACTGGATAAGACATTAACTGAATAATATTAAGAATTTGGTGGGGTCCCTGATTGCTGATGTCTCTGATGAAGTTACATCTTAATCAAAAGCTTTGAAAGTTAGTAGATTTGAATTTCATTTCTGCCATAGTCATTTCTACATAGTTACTGAGTCTTACTTTCTGGATTTATGAATAAGGATAATAATAACTATTCAAGTCATTAGGAGACTAGGACAAAAATGTGTGTAAATGTTTATAATACATATAATGTTTATAATGTACATAAAATAGACCTCTCTGAACTAGCCTGTTCATGTGTTTCTAGGGTATTATGTTATCTTGAGGTCACTGATTGGGTTGCAGAGGATAAAGCACTATTAGCAAGGTAGCATTGAATCATCAGGCTGGATTGAAAGAGGGAATTCAGGAAACAGGATAGGTCCAGAGACACAGCCCATAGTCTGAGGGTTGCAGATTGTGTGGAGAGTTTCCAATTCCAAGTGTTTAGGAAAACCCTTGACTGTATGGCATCAGGAAAAATTGTGCAAGACTTTGAAATGGTAAATAAAATGTTAGCAGTTATTATATATAGCTCATCCACCAGGTTATCACTATCTTTTATTTTTCCTTGAGCTGTTTCACAGCTCTATAAATTATAGCAAACTGATAACAATGCTGCACATGATTATTGTTCCAGGAAAATGCATGTCTGGCAGAATACAATTGATTATATTCCTTTGGATAGACCTATTTTGCACAAATGTAAATTCATTTCAAGAATATTTATTTCCTATATATATGTATGGTTCTTGTAATTCATCCTTGAACTAATCATAATATCTTACTGGTTTCTTCATTAATTAATAAGTTAAATAAAATGTTTGACACTTGTCAATTTTATACTTTTATGAGAGTCATGGTTTTACCTTTTTTAAAAAGATTTCTTAAAGAGACTCTTCCGATTTTATGAAGACTCTGCAGTTTTTCTAATTTTTCAGCTAAGCCCAAGTCTACTGAATAATTCCTTCAAATCTAAAGGGACATGGCTGATCTCTGACTTTGCTGCCACACTGTAACTGTCACCTGCCAGAAACATCATGGGAGCTTCAAAAGGAGGATTGAATACTCAGGAATCTTGAATTTTAAGTCCATGTTTCAGTGTCATCTCTCCTGACACTCCCTAAGGGAAAGCCCTTGTTCATAGACACCAAGATAGTTTCCACGGCATTCCTTAAAGATGGTTACTTCTCTCTTGGTTAAAACTACAGCTAAACTTCTTTGGATTAAATCATTTTGCAGATCAACAATCCAAATTCATTCAGTAAAGCCTTGTATTGGGCCTTCAGTGAGTTTGAATTGCAAGCCATACCCTCATTCAAAACTATTTTCCTTAATAGAAAATTAGTAAATAAATCTTAGATATGAACAGATGAGCTGTCATACTGCACAACAGTTTTTTAAAAGATCAATGTGGAATCCAAAACAAGTTCTTTTAGTGAGAGGGAACATGTGAGGGTGATCACAAAAAGTCTTTTTAAAAGCAAGTGAAAGGTTTGGGATGTAGCCTAGAAGTAGAGTGCTTCCCTCACATTCATGGGGCCTTGGGTCCAATCCCCAGCACTTTAAAAAAAGAAAAAAAAGCAATGAAGGCATAGCTCTTAATTTTAGTGCCTAACTACAATGTACAGATCCCATAAATATTTTCCTACTGATAATAAAATACTGGTGCGATCACCTTTCAAATCCATGAGCTTTGAATTTTAAGAATCCTCAAACCTGATCCCTGTTTGAATTTGGCTATTTGTTTTCTGATTTAAGTAGTACAGCCTATTCTCCCACAAGAAAAGGATGAGGGAAAAAAGTGTTGACTCTTTGCCTCTAATTCCTGGCTCTCTTCTTAGTAGGAAAACAAAAAAACACTGAATAAGTCATATAAAGAGTGTTGGTGCTGGCACATTCTTACGCAGTCTGATAGTAGGATTTTGTTTCAGACTCCACTATATAGTCAAGCTAAGGTGAAGATATGCTAAGTTTGACCAGGACAGAAAAATAAGTTACACCTTGGTGGTTGTGTGAGGACCAGAAGTTAGTTTTTCAGGACAGATAGTGACACATTCTTAATTTCAATAGCCAAAAAGATTAAGTAAAATTATAACACCTTGCAATTTTTTTTCCAACTTTTGTCTCATTGTCCTTGGGACATTATGTTTGTATTTGAGACTTAAAGTTAGCTTTAAGAAAAAAATGAACGAGCCCAACTTTGGACAGTTTAGCAACAGCCAGCTATCTGGTTGTGCTTACTCTGTGTCTGTAGCTGCAGGATTGATTCTGAGCAGCTCCAGAGATTAGTAATAGACTTTCCACCTTGACTAATCTTTCTTCTCCTTCCTGTTAGATGGTAGGAGAAATGGACACTTAGGTAATGTTAGGTTGCCTGTTCATAGCTCTTAATTCATTTAATTGAAAATATTTCTTTCCCTTGACAGTAAGAGCTGTATCCTATCAAATAAATACATATTATTATATTTGTTAATTTTCATATTGAGTTTTCTAGATTTTGCATAAATAAATATATCCTGATAAATTGTATTTTCGTTTCTCTATGAAAACTTTGCTTTACAACTTATTGACAAATAGCACTTCTACTACTCAAAATCTTAATTTTAATACCCCAGACCCTACTTTTCCTTGTTTCTACAGCTTTCACTTGAGCTAAAAATACTCTCTGAAAGTCAAACACTTCATTATGCAGCTAAGTTCACTCCTACTGAGTAGTCCCTTTAAATACTAGTGGTTTTCATTAGAGTCATTTTGCTGGTTGGGGCTTTGAATTACTCATGGCTAATCCTCTCTTTTCTTAGCATTGAATCCATTAGTAGGAAGAACGGATGGAGAATTCTGTTCTTTATAATGCACTTTCATTCTCTGCTTAAAAATATGTCTTAGGTTCAATATACCTATATTCAACTACATATATGGAAACAAACTATCAAATAAAATAGACTCTAGTAAAGACAACAAATGTAAAGTCAAAATAGTGGCTTATTGTGGATCTCACTTAACTTGATGGAGTAGAGTTAATTGCCAGGAGAAAAACTGGACTACTTCACAGAGGACCCGTCCTTCACCTAGATCCATCATCAAGAGAGCTAGGATATCATGCTAAGTGAAATAAGCCAATCCCAAAAAACCAAAGGTCAAATGTTCTCTCTGAAATGCAGATGATAACACACAATGGGGTGGGTGTGGGGAATAGAAGTTCAGTGGATTAGACAAAGGAGAATGAAGGGAAGAGAAGGCAATGGGAATACAAAAGATAAGAGAATGAATTGGGCATAACTTTCTGTGTTCATATATCAATAGACCACTAATAGAAACTCTATATCAGGTACAACCACAAGAATGGAATCCTAATTAGAATAAGTTATACTCCACGTATGTATATCAAAATACACTCTACTGTCATGAATATCTAAAAATAACAAATTAAAACAGAAAGAATAACAGAGACAGATGAGGCTGTAGATGAGGGACCATCTGCGAGGGAAGAGTGAAGGAGGATGGACCAGACACATGATTGCCAAGTGAAGGAGGAACAACCAGAAAAGTTAGATGAAGCTTTTGATTTTACCATCATTCCAGCTATTGAAGACTCCTTCCATGACCACCTGAGATGTGTTAACAATAAGGGCAGAAAGGGCATGCCTAACAGTGATGGGTGGGGAGAAGAGCATCAGAAAAGCAAGAAATTCATATGACAGAACTGAAGGAAAGGGGTTTCTAGCAGAGCTTTTCATAAGAAAGGTGTATCAATGTAGAGATCTAAAGATGATTTTAATGTTTTATGAAGTACTATTTCTAATTATCCATTAGTGTCTCTCAAATAATAAAAGATTGATTATAAAATGCAAGAAAGGGAATGTTTAATTTTTAAATTAATAGAACAGCAGTTGTTATATAAATCTAGGCTCTTATGTTACAGATTATTATAAAAATAGATAACTCATTTGGTATTTAAATGTATAGTTAAGTAAATATTGTATGGATTTTTTAAAAAATGAAATTATTTAACATATTATAATAGTTTTTTAATTCTTCTTTTTAAACTCACCTTCCATATAACTTTGCCTTTCAGTAGTTCCTGCAAACCATTTGAGAGCTGACCTCATACTCTTGGAAGAGGTGGGAACACAGAGACCATGAGTGCTGACCCTTAGCACTGGCGAGGTCACTCAATTTGAGCAGAGATGAAGTGTCACAACAATGAAGTTCTGCTCACAACTCTGCTTATGGGCAAAATCAAGGTGACATGAAAACCAATCTTGGGTCAGCCACACATTTAAAAGTTCTACTGAGATCCCCTATTAAAAAGGACAAGTAGTTTATTTTTAACACTTTGTCCTGATTTTGTAGAACTTTTGATTGAAGACTTCAGCATCTAGCAAAAGGTATATTTTTCAATGACCTGTGACAAATGAAGTGCTACAATTTCGCCCTGAAGAAGTAAATTTAGACTAGGCTTAGGAGCATTTTTCACAACTAGATACCTGGGATGTAGGAATTGATTTTGAAAACAATAATAACATGATTTCTTATGGTAACCCCAACTTTTACTTCTGAATTCTAAGTAGTGGCAAGTCAATCTTTTTCTAACTATATATTAAAACTTCTCTTGTACAGCCCCAAATTAATAACAAATAAAAAATAAATTTCTTTAAATATCTTTTATGAAGAAATGTTATAAAATAATCTTAAAATAATCTTTTTGTAATTGGTCATGTTTTTCCTTTCCATCTGAAATAGAAGTGAAGAAACTGAGACAACAAAGACCTTTTAAAAACGAAATTACTATTAAGTACTCTAGATAAATAATCAACTTTGTGAGATGGAAGAATCTTTATATGTGTTTTTATTTAATCTTTGTTTTTTCATACGATATAACCAAGATTCAGAAACAGAGTCAGAGCATAATCCCTTATCTTGGCTTTTAGGCAAGCAATTTCTTCAATTATATTGTGTCTCCCATGGAATTATTGCTCAATTATATTTTGAATGACAGCTTTTGGAGTTGTAGCACTTGCAGTCCAACATGGTTAGATGGATCATTCAAAGAGTACATCTTCCTTCCTCCCTGGCCCATCTGCATGCAGGTAATATTTGAAACTCAAGAAATAAAAGTGGTTACTAAAGACAAAGCAGTTTGGGAAATGAAAGCCTTGGCTAGATCCTAAGAAGATATGTACATTAATGAGCAGAAGAGAAAACAGAGCCTGTAAAGGAAACAGGAAGAATTCTTTAAAATTTAGAAAGAAAACCAGTGACAGAGATTGGAAGTCTGAGAGCAAGGTGAGGGCAGTTAAGGAAGAGAAGTGAAGAAAGTATATCTGAAGAAGTTTGGAGAGAAAAGAAGAAAAAAAAAGGGAAGGACTCAAGAGAAGCTAAAGAGGTAGAGCTAAGAAAATATTAAAGACAAAAGACAAATGGTCATGCATGAGTGAAAAACAGATTGCAGATGCAAGAGAGAAAAATAGAGCACTCAGGAACTGAGAGCAGCAAGGAGGAAGAAGTAAATGCACTTGAGGCTCTGGAGGAGGGCCCTTGTTTCTTTGGAATAGGTTGAGGGCAGTGGAAGATGCAGGACTAAGAAGATGGAATGCGAAGAAGCTCCCACAGAAGAGCCTGGGTCTCAGCAAACTACTCGATAAAGCATCTGCCAGGAGGGTCAAGAAGAACAGAAAACATTTGAAATAGTAATGGCTAGGTTTTTGAGAGCAATTGCTCCTGCTTGCACAATCTGGAGATTCTCACATAATCACTGTGGCCTTAAGGGGTGGGGCTAAGGGTACCAAGGAGATGGATGCCCACATAAAGCAAGCCAAGTGTTTGGAAGAAGACTGTATTTCCAACCCTTTAAAAACTGATTTATTGGAATCAAGGTGTGAAGAATGTGACTGAAAAAATTATGATGATCTCAGGATCCCTGAGAAAAACCCTACCCACTTGCTCCTTGTATGCACATACATGAAAGGACAGGGAAGGAAGTGAATGGAAGCAGAGAGAAAGATGAGATACCTCCAGTCCAGACCTCATGCTTCCCTTGCCTGGGCTGTATCTCTTTTTCTGTGTGAATCAGGGTTCTGTCAGTCAGAACATGTCTGATTGAGAGGCAAGCAGATGGATGGCTTTTGAAGATAGGAATAGATGTGAATTAGGAATTGCTAAGGAAATAAATATATTCTAGATTGAATTTTTAACTTTTGAAGTTCATCATGGAATCACCACTGAGTCTTGTGGAAACAGAAGACTTGATCAGAAGTTAATTTAATTCAGAGCTGGGATTGTGGCTCAGTGGTAGAGCGCTTGCCTCGCATGCGTGAGGCACTGGGTTTGATCCTCAGCACCACATAAAAATAAATAAATAAAGATATTTTTAAAAAAGAAGTTAATTTAATTCTTAGAGCATGTTCTGGAAGGAAAAAGAGCATGAACTGGTTTCTGTTGTTGTTGTTGCTGTTTTAAATCCTGAATGTTCAAGGAGCTCATGTCAAGATAGTGTTTGAAAACATTTCTAAAACTTGAGTTTCGATGCAGTCTTTGTGAAGTCTATTAAATGTCCATTCCAGGCACCACCACATTGAAGTTGCTGTGTTCACAACTGGTGAGCATTTTATGTATGCCAAATGAGGTGTTTTAGCCCCTGAAAAAATGTGTAACTGAGGCATTTTAACTAGTATCCCTAGCAACAATTAATGTAATTTTTGGCTTTCTGTTAAACTAAAAGGAAGAATTTCAGATTTTATGAAAGAGAGTTCAACTGGGCTGAACTCTGGAAGCAAAAACTTGTACATGTTGGAACCTAAGAGAAATACCCAAAGTCTCACCATTAAAGAGGCTTTTTTGAGAGAAATAGGAACATGCTGCAGGAACAGAGAAATATCAGGAGGTTGGAGCATTAGATCTTCATAAAAAAGGCACATAAAAAGTCTCTTTCTTAGAGTTTCTTCTCTACACCTTGGGCTTCCACAGATAAAGTTCTGTCTTTGCAGAATAGTACTTCACATTGCCTCCAGAATTCGTCATGTATATGAGCTCCTATGTGTGAACACAACCTGGACCCAGGCTGCTTATATTCCTACCCTTATCTCATACCCTTTTGTCTCTAGATTCATCTTCCTGCTTCATGAAATTATTATTTCTTGTGAAAGAGAAAGCTAATTATCTGCTAACGATTTGTTTACAGCTTTCACACTGTAAAGTGATTTCTGGGAAGTTGCTGCCCTACTAAGGATAACATTTCCCAGTTGCCCTTGTCTCTAGATGGAAAAACATGACTAGTCCTCACCTTGAAATGTGAAACAGCACTAGGATTCATTCATGACCAAGGAAATTAAGTGATTATGCCAGATAATAGGTACACAGTCTGCATCTTATTTTTCTTAACCACCAGGTGTATGTAGAACTGTCTGAGACTGGTGGTGATGATACTGAAAAGACAAAACCAATGCCATTTTACTTAGGGCCTCTGTTCCCATGGCCTATCCCCAGCCCAGTTCCTGGAAAAACCACAAACTGTTCTCTGGCACCAGCAAGTTGTTCCTCAAAATGGGGCCAACCAATTAAAAACAAAAAAAGGATGGCCCTATAGTAACCAAACCTATCAGCTTAAAGGTCAGCTAACCACACTTACCTTACACCCAATCATATAATGACAAGACTGGAATTCCCTTACATGTGCCTTCCTTACCCAATCATGTAACGCCAAGACATGTAATCCCCAGCTTGCTGTTGTAACCCATAAAAATCCTCTCTCCCCTAGACTAGGGGCCGTACTTCACTGTGTGGCCCCTGCTCAAGCTTGTAAATAAAGACCCTCTTGTGATTGAATTGGAATCAGACTCCTGGTGGTCTCTGGTGGACTTGTGAATCTGGGCATAACAATACAGCCATAAGTTGTGAGGAGTCTTGATCCCTGGATTGCCTTGTGGAGGAAAGCCATAGGCCAACCAAGAGCATTCACACTGGGAATTTACATGAGCTAGAGATAAACTTTTTTTTTTTTGGTACTGGGGATTGAACTCAGGGGTACTCAACCACTGAGCCACATCCCAGTCCTATTTTGTGTTTTGTTCAGAGACAGGGTCTCCCTGAGTTGTTTAGTGCCTCGCCATTGCTGAGGCTGGCTTTGAACTTACCATTATCCTGTCTCAGCCTCCCAAAGTGCTGGGATTACAGGCGTGTACCACTGCGCCCTGCGAGATAAAATTAGAGTGTGCTGAGTCACTAAATATTGGAGCTCTATTTGTTATAACAGCTTGCATTACTTTAACCTTTCTACATGAGTCATTCTCATTTCTCTTGCTCTTGTTAATGTGGTTCTTCTTTTCAGAATGCTATTGTAATTTCCCCTACATACCAGATAATATTTGGAGATATATAATGAGCAAAATACTCTATTTTCATGGAACTTGCAACATAATGCACTATAATTTATTCTTCAAGGAAATGCTTAATGTTATCTACCTTTACAATTACCCTTGATCTGCCCCTCTTCTTGTACCCCTTGGAAAAATTAATTGTTCCCCAATTTTGTTTTAAAGTTGTGCTGCATGGGTCCACTCGACAAGTCGGGGTCCTGAGAGATGAAGAGGGGTCCTCGGTGGACGAAGTAGGGTCTCTTGGGACAGGGTTTTGGAGTGACAGTCCGCGGAGTCACTCCACCTAGACTCCAGGGTAGGTAAACAGTTCTGCCAGAGTGAGATGCAGAAGCACCATTTATTCCAGAAAGTACAGAAGCTTATATACACTCCTGGACCAATCAAGGCCCAAGGTTACAAACAAAGGGGTGCTCTCTGTCAAGTGCACAGTCCACTAGCATAGAATGGGGAAAGATGGAAGGGAGGGATTGAAGGTATGGAGAGTGCTCCTACACCCCAATTCATTTTCTTTTTTCCCCTCTGATTTGTTTTCTAGTATAAGTGAAGACAAATACTAAATTATACCATCTCCAAATGGCAGTCCTGGGTAAACATCATGGAGGAGAATAACATAAGTCTAGATACATAGACCTAAAATTATGTGCATATATATTTTACCTTCTGGGTTGTAGGCTCCTACATGTCAGAGAGTATTTGTGTTGGTCTTTGTAAGTGCAGTTTCAGGCATGGTAGAGGCTTGGTAAGTGTGGCATTGAGCAGACCTACTTCTCATTCACTATTCTTTTTTGAAAAGGGTTTTATAAAATGATATTTATTTCCCTTTACTGATTCAGAGATACAAATATTGATGTTACAAAAAGCAGCAGGTTGCAGTGTGCTGAATATAGTCTATTGTTGGAATGTTGCTGCAGACCCAATCATCCAGCCCTCTTACTTCTCCCAAAGCACAATGCCATTTTTCATAACAGCATATTAGCCAATAACTCTTCATCAAACCCTAACAACAAGTGTTTTTTTCTGTCTTGTCACATTTTTTTTCCATTTTCAGCAGATTTTCTCATAGTGTCTAGTTGAAATCACTTATTAAATCACACATACAAAAAAAATGACACTAGAACTGCTGTTCCACAATAGACTTATGTATTGCCTAGGATGCAGTCAGCTCCTGAACTCTCTCAAGCCCCTGGGTATGGACAAAAGGTACAGCAAAAGGTCAAGATAGGCCAGTGTGCACATAGGAGAGAGATGAGAACAGGGATTCTGAGGTTATGGGTTCTGGAGTGGGATGAACTCAGAAGCAGTGAACACTGTTTTGATACCAAGCTGGTGATGGTCTCCAAGATCTAGTCTGACTGTTGTGAAAGAGTCATTGGGAACTTCATGTGATGAAAACAGTTGTAACCAGATATTGAGGCAACATGGACTCCAGAGCACTTGACTATGAGTGTGAGGATGCACTGGAATCTCCTGCTGGGACAACATTAGTCTCTGTTTCTTACTTGTCTTCCATGTTTGCCCTGGATGGTAGGACTAGGCTTCTGTTTTATTCCCTGCTAGGCAGTTTTGTCCAGTTTTGACATAAAGAAATTTTATACCCGTTGGCTCATTATTATCTATTTTTTCATATATAAAAAACAAAATATCTAGTTTGATAAGTCAATTCAACATTTTTATAGCTATTTTAATTTGTCAAGCCATGATCTTCAAATGCCATTTCTCCCTCCACTTTGTGCTGTGTCTTTTCCACCCTTGGCATTATGGCATTTTTCCCACTGTCATTTGATGTGATATTTTTCTTCCTTATCAGTATGATCTAACAAAAAACCCCAAAAAACCAAGAAACAAGACTATCCATTCAAAGCCATCACTTGTTCCTTTTCATAAAATCAAAATACTAATTTTGGAAACTCCTCTTTAACTTGAAATATTCTTAGTGGGGGAAAGATCATTAAAATTGCAAGATAACTGAGGAGAAAAAGGGAGATAGGCAATAAGGAGTCTCTCATCCACTGCACGTGAACAGTCTATTAGAGACTTTGCATTTGTATTCATTTATTCACTCACTCACTTGCTCACTCATTTCTTCAACAAACTTTGAGCCCTAACTATGTACCATACCATGTGATCACCCATGCAAATGCATTAACATTTTGCTCACAAACCACCCTGAACATAGCCAGGTTAGCTATTCTGCAAAGTCTTAAGAAAAGTCAAGATCATTTATATGAAAAGAAAAAAGAAATTTTCATTTTAAATAACCATTAGATATACACTGATCCCTCAGCTGACCATATCAGTCCCCATACATCCTCACACACACACGCAAACACACGTGCGCAGACACAAAGCCCTTCCTCAGAACACTTTCAAAGGCAACAGGAAGCAGTGGGAGGAGTTGAACCAGAATTGTATGATCAGATTTGCTACTTCTTGTCCTTAGAATAAAGTCAGGCTTCTGCTGATATTTCCAATCTCATCCATTTATCATTCCTTTATTTCTCTCTGTTTCTGTACATTTCCTCAAATTTACTCTACTTCCTCTTGCCCATGTGACTCTGAACATACTATCTTTTTCTTTTGCCTGAAATACTCCATCACCCTTCTTTAACTTGCTAATGCTGGAGCTTCTTTCCAGACTGAGCTCAGATGTCACCTTTCCCTGAAAAGTCCCTGCTACCCCAGAGCTGCACCAGCAACTTTCCTTGTGCCCCTACATCACCTAGCACATCCTGACCTGTTACTTGTCCATCTGTTCAACATGACTAAAACCTCCATGTAGGTTCAGACTGGGCCTTAATCAACCCTGAATCACTAGGGCCTGGCTGGATCATAATAGGCATCCTTTAAGTGTTTCTGGAACTCATAAATGACTGGTTAAGGAAATATATGTATAATTAAAACTACAGACATCACAATAGAGCCACCTTCTCTATGAAACATTTATATTATCTCCAGTGAGATGTGAGAAGTCTTGTCTTAGAGATCTTCCCTGCACATACCTGCAGGGGAGCAATGATCACATCACCCTGTTCATGGTCTCTTCATGGTTTTTCCCTTTGAAAAAAACAAATTCTTATGTGTTATGAGTCTCACTGTTTTGTCTTTAGATTTTTGAGAGTTCTTGACACATCATAAAGACCCAATACATGTTTCCTTTATAATTAAAAATTAAATAAATTAAGGATACTTTTGCAAAGACGTATTAAGAGGAGATTCTCATTGGTGTTTGTTTGCCCTCCTGATTTATATTCTTTGTTCTAACCAAGCTCCCTTAAATGCTCCAAGCCCTCCACCTCTCTTCCCTTCACAATGTGGCTGCATCTATCTAGCAAATTATATTTAAAGTCCATGAGACAAGACAACCCCTCACTCTTTGGAACACACTGCCTTCCAGTTGCCCATTCACATACAGATAATAAAAATTGCTCTTATTTTTGGGGCTAGCTGGGGAACCAGTAAAAGGTGACAATTGCTTTTTATATTACAGTGTGAGTGGTCACTTGTGACAATGCCCATTTATCGTGTGCCTGTTAAGGTACCATTAATTGAAGAATGGAAGGAAAGTCTCAGTGAAACTTGACATGCATATAGTAAATTTATTTTTATAAATAGGGGCAGGGGACACAGAGATAAACAGGAACCATATGTAGGCCTCCTAAGAGGTGTCAGGTAAGGCTTTCTGGAGGACAGCAATATTGCCAAGGTGTTTGGAGCTGGCCAAGTGGCATGGGAAGGGGAGGGTTCTAAGGAATGGGAACAGTGTAAGCAGTGGTATGTGCAAAAGCAGGTAAGCCTGAGATGGACTCCTAGCCTAGGTAGAAGACACCTTGTTTCCTACTCTTCCTCCCAACCCCAGTATAAATCAAGCAAGCAAGCAAACCACAGTGGGCATAATCCTTCTACTCACTAATTTTTTATAAAGATGAAATTGAGTTAATATTAATATAAAATTCTGATTCGTTATAGTATTGACCCAGGTATGTATTTTATATACTTATCACTTAGTAGCCAAAACAAAAATTAAGAAAGGGATCATATCCATTGTATAGAAGAGTAAGCTAAAGTTCAGGGAGGTTAAATGGTTTGTCTAAAGTAATGCACTCAGCAAGTCCCAGCCTGGATTCAATCTGAGGTGTAGACTTCAGAATCTGGGTCCCTGTTTGTTTTCCTGCACTGGCCAGCCTGTACATTAACATGGCATCAGCTGAAAGGAAGCAATAATCTCTCAGGAAGAGGATATCAAAATAAGATTCACAGGCAATTTAAAGGAGCTAATACAACCCTAAACTGCTGTTAGCAACTCTTCTTAAGCTTTCTCCACTTCGCATGACACTGAAATGTGGTAGGTTTGGCTCCAAAGGAAAGAATTTGGGGCCCCATTTGCTGGGACCTGGGGGTGGCTAAATGTAAATATTAGACTCAATATTACATAGTAGCTAATATCTTCCTTGCACTTACACATGTACTATCTGGTATAATTTTTTGCTAGTCCACTACAAAATTGACAAACTGGCATTGCTATTATTATTATCATTATTGGTTTATGGATAGGAAACTTGAAACCCAAGAAGGCAGTACGCTTTATTCAAGTCACATTGTGCAGTGAGTTCATGGTAATGCCAGGAACAGAACCCACGTTAGGCCACCTCCTGTCATGAAATAGGATGAAAATTAAGATCATTACTAAGAAGTCAAAATTTAGTTCTCCAGCATGCTGACAGGAAAGAGCAATTGAGGAAAATAGAAGAAAGCACAGCTGCTGCTCTCACTCAGTCCTGAACACAGGCCTGGAAAGAACCAAAGGCCTCAACAGATGCACTTGGCTTCTGTGACAGCTTGATAATCATGAGCACAGAGGCTAGAGAGAGACATCCTGTCCATGACATATACTCAGGCATCTGGGATCCAAAAGGAGTGTTGGAGACATTGGACTAGCACTGACAGAGATGGGTTTAAAGTACATTTCCAAATGTGTATATTCTACCAGAATATATATTTTAATGTGGATTGTCCATTATTGCTTTTTTGGTCTGATAATGTAACACTTCTCCTTTTCTAACAAAACATTTTATTTTGGCATACTTGTGGATTCGTATGCAGTTATAAGTAATAGCATAGAGACACTTCAAGTATCTTTTATCCTGTTTCCCCCGATGATGACATCTTGAAAATAATAGCATAATATCACAGACAAGACAGTACCATCGAAATACTCAATAACTGTTCCATCAACACAATGATCCCTTAGATTGTCCTTCTGGAGCCACATCCACTTCCCTCTCATCTCAGCTTTCCTTAACCCCTGGCATCTACTAATCAGTTTTCCATTTCAAGAAAGTTATATAAATGGAATGATAGTTTGTACGTTTGTTTGGTGTTTTTTATGGTTTGGATGTGAGGTATCCCCCAAAAGCTCACATGCAAGATAATGCAAGAAGGTTCAGAAGAGAAATGATCCAGTTATAAGTCTTAATCCAATCAGTGATGTAATCCCCTGATAGAGATTAACTGAATGATAACTGAAGTAGCAGGGTGTGGCTGGAGGAGGTGTGAATCAGGGTGTGGCTTTGATGTATATTTTTTGTCTCTGGAGAGTGGAGTCTCTCTCTCTGCTTCTTGATCACCGTGATGTGAGCTGATTTCCTCTGCCACACACTCTGCCATTATGTTCAGGCTCACCTCAAGTCCTGAGGAATGGAGCGGCCATCTATGGACTAAGACCTCTGAAATCATGAGCCCTCAAATAAACTCTTCCTCCTTCGTAGTTGTTCTAGTCAGATTCTTCAGTCACAGCAATGAAAAAGCTGTCTAAAACAGTGTTGTTGGGTTGAATATTCAATATATGTTAATTAGATCCCAATGGTGGTACTATTGAGTTCCAATTTTGTGTTCATATTGTTGTGTGAATTTTCTATCTAGGTGTCCAATGAATTGTGGAGAGAAGGGTGTTGAAACCTCCAACTCTCATTGATTTGTCTGTTTCTCCTTTCAATCCTGACAGTGTTTGTTTCACATATTTTGCACTTCTATTTTCTAGTGCATACATATTTTGTGTTACTATGTCTTTTTGGTGGACCGATCATCTTATAATGCTGCTGTCTCTGATAATTTTCTTTTTCTCTTAAGTCTACTTTATTTGATAACATAATCACTCTTGCTTTCCTAAGATAAATATTGGCAAGATATATTTTTCTTCTTTCCTTTTAAGTGAAATATAGATGTCTTACTTCTTTTTGTACCCCTTTGCCTAGAAAAATTATCTTAAATACTCTCTCTACAACTTAGAGCCATATCAGACAATATTATGATTTTGCTTCAACAGTCATTCATAATCAAGAAACTCAAGCGGAGAGAAAAAGTATAAAGTACTTGCCTATGATTTTTTGCAGCAATGTTCTTCCTTTCCTGAAGTTTCAAGGTTCCTTCTTTTATTTTTCCTTTCCTTTAATGGAATTTCCTTTGCCACTCTTTTAGAATAGGCCTGCTTGTGACAAATTTTCCTATTTTCCCTTCATCTGGAAAGCTTTCATTTCCCTTTCATTCTCATAGGATATTTGCTGCATATAGGATTCTGGGTCAATGGTTCTTCTCTTGGAGCACTTGAATTCTAGTGCCATGTCTTTTGGTCTCTCAGTCTCTGATAAGAAATTCACTGCCATTTGAATAGTTTTTCTCCTATAAGTAACTGGTTCTTTTTCTCTAGCTGCTCTCAAGATTGTTTCTATGTGTCTAGTTTTCAGAATTTTAATTATGATGTGTTTCAGCATCCATTTCTTTAGTTGAATCCTGTGAAGATTTTACTCAGCCTTTTGAATCTGTAGGTTTACGTCTCTTGTTAAATTTCAAATGTTTTCAGCAATTACTTCTTCAAGAATTTTTTGGCCCCTCCCATTCCTCTCTCCTTTTAATAATCTAATGATATTGATGTTAGACAAAAGGTCTAACATCATTGTTATTGCAGGTCTGTTCATCGCTTTTAACTTACATTTTACTGATTATCCTCTCTGCCTTCTCCAATTTGCTATTGAGTTTATCAACTTCATTTTTAAATTCCAGTTGTATTTTTTAGTTTTAAATTTTCCATTTAATTCTTTTTTCTATCTCCTCTTCCTTTACTGGAACTTTCTACATCCTTGTTGAGGCTTGCTGCTTTTTCACTCATTTCCAGTGTGTTGTCATTGTTCATTGAAGCAATTTTACCATGACTATTTTAAAATCTTTGTCAGATAATTCTGGCATCTTTGTCTTCATGATGTTGGCATTTGCTGATTGCCATTTTTCATTCAATTTGAAATCTTTCTAGTTCTTGATATTTAAAATAGAAATTTTGACATTTGGGGTATTATGAGAATATGCATCTTATTTAAAACTTCTGTTTGGGCTTTTCCTGACACTGCTTTGTGGGGGGGGGGAGGGTGGGACACTGCCTCATTCCTTCCAGGTAGAAGCTGAAGTCCAAATTCACCACTCAGTTTCTATTTACATCTGAAGAAGGAGGCTCCTTTTAAAGTTGTGAGGCTTGGGGGTTCTGTGTCCCCTTGTGGTTTCCATTGACATGCACTGCAAGACTAGTTTTTATCAATGGACAATAGTGAAAGTCCTGGCTTCCCCTCTTAGGTCTGCACTGACACTACCCAGAGGGGAGTGGGAGGGATCCTTCATTACTACCAGATAGTGACAGAGGACCACTAGTACTGAGGTGAAGGAGGCTTGTCATAGGCTGGTAGATTGAAAGTCCTGGCTGCTTATTGAGCCTTCTGCGACATTATGTGTATGTGAGTATTAGTCCACCTGGCTACAACCTTTCGGTGGGAACATTTAGGCTTCCCATTCAGCTCACATGGGCAGGAGTGAAGCTACAGATTTTTCTGTAGGGTTGATTGGAATAAAGCAATTATTGTCTAAAAGTTTTTCTGTCTAGCTAGATTTCTAATTTCCTGGTCTTTTGGTTGGAAAAAGAACAGGCTATTATATGAGAATTTTTTTGCCTAAAGCTTTGGCATTTACAGTTGCTGGCTTTTCAGCTCCAAGCCTGGGATGTATGAGGTAAAAAGAAAACACAGAGAACCTACCACTATACTATTCCTGGGATACCAAGGCCCTCAACTGGTTTGCCTTCTCTCCATCTTCCAGAGTCACCTCAAAAATGTTTGATATATAGTGTCCAGAGTTTTTAGAAGAACAGAATTTTGTCTAATTTTCACTTTTGCTTTTAATGCCCATCACACTTTATAGTACAAGCTGAGCAATGTGAGAAAAGATGATAGGTAACCTTGCTTTGGAAAAGCATTAAATAGGTGACTATTTATCAGGGTTACTGTTGTCATGAAGCAATAGACAGGCGCACTGCAGGAACTTAGGCACCCTGTGGTTTTAAAGTTGAGAGAGATACATACTTTAATGCAACAGCTTCAGAAACACTTTTCTAAGTAAAATGTAGTAGCAACAATAACAGGGGAAGATGTTCTGGGGCTCAGGTAACTTTTGCCAGACCTGAAAAGAGTGTGGCAGAAGCCCATCACAGGGGTTCAAGCAGAAGCAACTTTTTGAGGCCTGGAAATAAACATTCCTCCATGTCTTCAATCATCTGCAATAATCTGTTTCTATGTTGGTATTATCTTCTACCTTCTATGACCAAAATTTGGCCCAACAGCATGTCAAATTAGGCATTTTCCTCTGAAGTGTACAATATAAAAAGAAGCCTGGGGTGTGAAATGGAGAAAAGCGAATCTGCAAAGCTTGTGATGATGCTAATGGTGCCCTGAGGCCCTTGCTGTGACAGCCATGTCACAATAAAGGTTTTCAGATCAATTAAGCAGGAAGGTGCAGGAATCAAGCAGGGAGGTGCAGGAGAAGGACAGAAATTAAAGAGAATCTACACAAAATGGACAGTTCAGAAGAGAAGGGGTAAGAAAAAAATTGAGGTGGTTCTCTGAGATTTGCAAACATAAGAACCTAGAAGGGAGAAAGGATTTGTTCCCTGTAAGGAGATAATCTTTATTCTAACAATAAATAAATAATTTCTGGAAGAATAAAATCTTCCACTTAGCTCCTAGTACAGTTAAACCTCATTGAAGTGGCCATAAAACTGCTGTGCTTTCCCCTTGATTTTGTTCTCTGAGCCCACATCTATATTCTTTATAGAAAGCAAGGTGATTACACAAAAACTATGTATGTGAAAGACCATTATGCTCTTTGTATGAGAAAAATATTTAGTTTTGGGTTTTCATTTTTGTTTGGTGGCTCCTTTTCTGAGAACAAGATCTAGAAGAGTGGTCCAATAAAAATATCTTTACAAAATAAATTCAAACATTAGACTGGAAACACAAAGCAGTGCAGAGTGGAGACTTATGAAAAAGCACTAAGCTAATTATGACTGATACATCCCAAGGCTGGTTGGAAGGGAGCATGCTGCTTTTAACATATCCTACAGGTAGTAAACATCCACAGCCCCAACCCTGCTGTTTGGGGAAAAGCCAGCCCTAGACACCATCTCTGACTCTGACTACTGCTCTGTAATGACCAAGCTGGCCAAGAGTCACAGCCAGAGTCTATTTTAGCTGGAATTGGGAACCAGGCCCTTTTGCTTCAGTGCTCTTTGCTTCTCTACCTCTTTGCAAGCTGTGCACCCCCTGTTCTGCTGCTATCCAGGCTGACCACTCTAAGCTGACTAAAGTTCCCTATTATTCCCTGCTTTCTGCTCCCTGTCTTGGGTCTGAAGGTCTGAAACCTGTTTTCACTGACAGGTAGTCATGGGTTGGTTTATTCCATTAAAATACAAGAGCAGTTAATCTGTTAATCTACTTCATCCTTGAAGCAAGGTAATGCCCAAGACTAGGTAGAATATTCATATTTCCAAAAGGTCTTTGAGAGTAAGGTCAGTAGTGGGATGCCTAGTCTTTAAGGAAGCTTGTGTAAGAGAAAGGTCTGCTGGCAGATCCAAAATGCTGCTTCTCTTTCCTGATTTTCACTCAGGAAACAGCAGGCAAAAGCTGCATCTTTGGCTGTCACTCTAAGCTGGCTTTCTTCTAACCCATTACTAAATCACCACTCCCAGTTAAAAAGACAATAGCATTTACTAGGTTTTGCAATATTATGAATCCTAGACAATACATTTGTTTCCAAAGGAAGGTACGTTGAGGATTGGAATTCAGTTCTGTTTCTAAAGCCCATATATCCAGTCTAGTATTCATTACTACTCTAGAAGTCATTATTAGTCTAGTACACATTACTAATAGGACAAAATAAAATGTGTCTTCCTTTCATCAATAAACAGAATGAGATGTTTCTATAAAGCTAATCCTCTTCTGTTTTGCATATATAAAGAGAAAAATGTTCAAAAATGTCATACTGTATATGTATGCATGTTTAAATTTTAGGCATTCATTGTACATTATGTAATCATTGAAGAACAAATAAAAAATTTAAAGAAACTTTGGAAATTAAGTTAAAAACTAGCATTTCAATATTCTAATCTTATTATGATACAAATTAACAGCCTATTAGAAATAACTATGGTGACATAACTTAAAGAGACATAAATTTGTGTGTCTAAAACACATGTTTCATTTCTGGAATTAAGTACTTATTTTGCCTAAAACCTTTCCTTCACTTTGTGAACAAAAGGAAAATAATAACTTGTCTTTAGGGAAAATAATATTTATTATCTTCTTTATTTCCTATAATGGTCCATAAACTTTGGTAAAAAAATATTGCTTACAAATTTATTAACATTACAAAATGGGCTTAGATTTAAATAGTTCAAGTGTATCAGTCAGGCTATGTAATGTTAAGTAACAATAACAACTTCAAAACTTTAGATTTCAGTTATTTATATATTTATTTATTTATACTTGTTCTTTTTAGTTATACATGACAGTAGAATGTTTATTGGCAGATTATACATATATAGTGTATAACTTATTCCATTTAGGATCCCACTCTTGTGGTTATACATGATGTGGAGTTACCTTGGTTGTATATAAATACAAGGCCAGGAAAGTTATGACTGATTAATTCTACTGTCTTTCCTATTCCTCTTCCCTTTGTTTTCCTTTGTCTAATCCAATGGCTTCTATTATTCTCCTCCCCTACCTCCCTTGTTTTGGGTTAGCATCCACTTATGAGAGAGAACATTCAGCCTTTGGATTTGGAGGATTGGCTTATTTCACTTAGCATGATGTTCTCCAGTTCCATCCATTTACTGGCAAATTTCATTCTTTCATGCCATAATTTCATTCTTCTTTATGGCTGAATAATATTTCATTGTGTATATATACCACATTTTCTTGATCCATTCATCTATTGAAAGGCACTTAAGTTCTTTCCACAGCTTTGGACGTGGCTGTGTCACAGTAGTATGCTATTTTTAAGTCCTTTGGGTACAAACCAAGGAGTGAGATAACTGGGTCAAATGGTGGTTCCATTCTAAGTTTTCTAAGAAATCTCCATACTACTTTCCACAGTGGTTGCACCAATTTGCAGTCCCACCAACAAAGTATGATTGCACCTTTTCCCCACCTCCTTGCCAACATTTATTGTTACTTGTATTCTTTATAATTGCCATTCTGATTGGAGTGAGATGGAATCTCAGTGTAGTTTTAATTGGCATTTCTCTAATTGCTAGTGATGTTGAACATTTTTCATATATTTATTGATCATTGGTATTTGTTCTGTGAAGTATCTATTTAGTGCTTTTGCCCATTTATTGATTATTTATTTTTCTGGTGTTAAGCTTTTTGAGTTCTTTTTATATCCTGGAAATTAATTCCTTATCTGAGATACTGGTGGTGAAGATTTTTCCCCAATCTGTAGGATCTCTGTACACCTTCTTCATTCTTTCCTTTGCTGTGAGGAAGCTTTTCAGTTTGATACCATCCCATTTATTGATTCTTGATTTTACTTCTTACACTTTAGGAGTCTTGTTGAGGAATTTGGTTCCCAAGCCAACATGCTGGAAAGCTGGGCCTACTTTTTCTTTTAGTAAGTTCAGGGTCTCAGATTTCAATGATTTAAAACAAAGATTGATTGCTCTCTTTCAGAGGGACAAGAAAGCTCAGCTCATCCTAGTGATTTGGACACCCACATTAATGAAGCAGCCACTATTTCAATTGTTACTTATCCCCATGCCAGGTGGAAAAGAGAGAATTTTTCAGGGTGTTTCCTTAGAGTTAAATGCTCAAGCCCAGAAGTGATATGTATCAGTTAGAGTCACAATAAGTCATAAGAGGACCACAGCAGGCAGCCTCTCCCACGCCCATGCCAAGATAAAATGGGGGAATGCGGACATTACTGACTGACACAGTGGGTAATTTTTGTTTTCATTTGTCCTCACTGCTGCCTCTAAGATTGTATGAACTTTCTTGTGACTTTTTTTGTGTTTTACATCAATAGAATCTGAAGTTTATTCTGTGCAACATCGATTTTCTATATCTATGATCCTGAGATTATCAAGGCATACTTAGAACTTCCTAGTTGTCTTCTGAAGATTTCCTATGACCATAGTGGTGACATGGACCCATTTAGTTTAGTTATCTTCATGATAAAAGGCTTGTACTTTCTTTCTATGTACTCATCTATGAAAAAGAAAACAAGCATATTTGGGGACTGAAAATTTTTATTTTTATTTTAAAAATTTTCACCCAATTTTATAAATGAAATTTTCCCTTTCCAATTCCAAATTAAAGTGATATACCTTTTTAAAATATCTTTATTTTATTTATTTATATTTATGTGGTGCTGAGGATGGAACCCAGTGCCTCACACACGAGGCAAGCGCTCCACCACTGAGCCACAATCCCAGCCCCCTAAAGTGATATACTCTTAAAAAGATTTATCTTATGTTGTCAGAGGAATGAATTTAAAAAACTATATTAACTCATTACTTTTCTATGGTAATTATTGGTTGTGTTGAAATTTAACATTGACCTTGGTGTCTTAACACTTTTTTCCTGAAGGCGTTTTAGTTCTCAGCCTGTCTCCTTCAGCCCCTTTTGCATTGCTGTGCATGCCAGTGTGACTTCCAAAAATCACATCGTGTATTTATGTTGGAAAGTTACTCTCAGGATGCTAGAATCCATTTTATCTGCCCACATGGAAGGCCAAGAGATTCTAAATTAATAAATTAACATAAGCCTCAATCCCTCTAACAAAAACTGTTGGCATGAGGGTAAAATACCCTAACCCCTTTGCCCTTCATCTAGGAAAATTTCAGAGCTCCTTTGGGGGATCAAGATTTACTGTTCACAGTGGGAGCTAGCTTAATTGGATGTCCCTTACTGGCTGATTGTGTTGACTGACTGAGTAATGGTCACCTCCTACTACTCTAACGGTCCCTCTATCTCCCAAATTAACTATACTTGCTCCATCCTTGCTTCAGAGACTGATTTAACCAAGACAATGACTAGAAGCCCATTTAAAATAAATATTTTTAAATGAATTTAATTTTAAGATATGTACAAAGAAAAAAAAAGTATCACTAACATGAAGTCATAAGAATTCTTTGTGCAAATGAAATTCTTTGTACCCCTTTCCTGAAGAATTTACCACATGAAAGGTTTAAGGGAAATTCAGTAAGGAGAGGCTTCAATCTTTATTTCTCTATCAGAGACTCACAATGTATATTGACACATTATCAAAGATTCTGTGAAGTCCTGAACAAAAATCTGTTGAATATCCTTTAGCTGAGACAAACATGTTTCATCACCAAACATTTTTTTCCAAGAGATCCTGTAAATCACATTTTAAAAATGCTTATGTAAACTGAGTTATAAGAAAGAATAAATGTTCTTTTTTAAATAATCAGATTCCATTAATTTATAATTTGAAAATATTCAATAGAGACAAAGCAAAAAGTAATATTTTTAAGGAAGAGTGAATTTTGTAAACCTAACATAGATTCCAAATGATTTTTCTTAATCTAGCTAAGAAAACAGCTTGTCAAAAGCATTAGTGGACCCATTGTTAGCTAAATACAGGGTGCCAACCTCAAGACAGTCTCACTCACTCACCAAGGAAGATTCTTTACTTAAAAATCCTAGTAAATCAGTTTATTGAATATATTAAAAACAATAGCAGCCAAATATTCATCAAATTCCAACTATATATTGAGTGCTAATACATTTATATTATAAAAATATCAATATATTATATAAAAATAAAAATATACTATAAAAATATAAATATTTTATATTGGAGGTGATTTTTCATTCAGAATAGCTTTTCTGTGGAAAGGAAAAGAGAAAAATTATTAAAGTTAAGAAAAATCATTAAAGTTAAGGCTGAGACACTCTAGTAATTTCTATTTGGCTTTTTTAAAGTAATTATTTCTATTTGTCAGAGTCTGGATCTAGATGAAAGGGTGCACAAGTTTGCTTTATAAAAAGTGGTTTTGATTAAAATAAAACACTATTCTTCTAAAGAGCTAAAAATTATTGTTGACGTTATCAAATTTATTTTTTAATGTTTTTAGTAAGAATGCAATGTTACTTTAAAAATAAGCTTAGCAAGAATATGGAAAAGAGTAGCTTTCAAGTTTAATTGGAAGCAACCATGTAGAAGCAAATTTTTAACATGAAACTATTTAGACAAGAAGATGGAATATTGTTATACAATGAAAATTCTAGCAATTGGTAAATAGAATTTCTTGGTAGTAGAGATATTTTGAAAAGGTAATTTATGAACATTGTTATGTGAGTTAACAGGAGTGAAGTAGTTTCTAACTTATCTAAGCTGTGAAATTAATTAATTTAAATTAAATATTTCAAAGAGTACCTATAGTGCTTAAGGCACCTAATGGAATAATCCAGCCCTTTTTCTCCAAGAGTTGTTAAAAATTCAGATGATTTTATGATTTAGTATAATTTCAATTTGGCCTATTTTATTTCATTAAGAGAGAAAGCTAAATATAATTTTGGAATTGTGCATCTGTGGTTAAGTAGAAAAATCATTGACCTTAAATTCAGGAGAACTAGCTGATCAAACTCTATGACTTGACAAGCCTAATAGCTACATAATTTTTCTAAACAAGATTTTCAATATGTGTGTAATTGTATGCATTTATATGCACATATACACATACAATTATATAATGTATATATAATACAAACAAGAGTGGTCTTTAAATTCTATAGTGACCAACACATATGTGATGCTTATGAGATAAAAACCACTTGGTAAAATTATATTCTCTATTCTTTGTCAGAGAATAACACTGATAACACTGAGGATCTTCTTGCCTATTCAGATTTGCTATGGCTCTTTGACTGCTTGTTCTTAAAGCCAAATACTGAAGGACTGAATTGTGTCAATCTTGCTAATGAAATATTATGTTAAATATTAGAACCAACAGATTCACCCTGGGTTTTTTTTCCCCTTGTTTTTCCTTGTCTTTAGTATAACCACTTCACATTTATTTGGTGTGTCACCAGATACTAAGATTGAGACTTGAATTCAAATGCCTATCCTTCCACTGAATATCTGTGACCTGGAACAAGTCAGTTTGCCTGCCTGAATTTAATTCCAGAATTCTGACTTTCAAATTCAATTTCAATTACAAAGTTGTAATAATATTAAATCAAACTTTATGTAGTTTTTGTAATAATTAGATGAGACAATGTATTTAGCATTTAGCACACAGACTAGGACTCCATTACTGTTAACTCCTTTCTTTTCCTCCAGCACAAAATGCTTGTTTTGTGGATTCTTGGTCCTAATGTTGCTCCTGATGTACAGAAAATTCTCAGTAACTGTTGGTTTGAGTAGAGGAATGACTGGCCATTCTAGGTTCTCAGGAGAGAAATGCCCTTCCAGCCTCTGCAGTCTGAGCTCATGTCCCTTAGAATCTAACCTGACTTCACTTCCCAGCTATTCTCTGCTCTGCTCCTCCAGTAGGCCAGCTTTTCAGGCAGAAGTCTTCCACATTCCCACTGCCTCCTCTCAAATATTTTTTAAAGTCTTTGACTTGCCTTATTGAGCCTTCACTACTATTTTTTCTTTTTGTTTATATCAAAACAAATCTCTACATTTACTTTAAAATGCTTCAGCTGAAAGATAATGTTCTACCTATCCATCCATCTTTGGGGGAGGGGGAATAAAAGGAGAAAAGAAGGAGAGGAAAGGGGACAAGAGGGGACAAGAGGAGAGGAGAGGAGCGGTTTTAATACATACTCTGTTTTAATACATTCTCTTGTGGAAGTTGTCTTAATTGGGAAAACACTCCAGGGAGGGTTACCCAGAATTTAATCAAGAGCCTCCAAAGCTCAGCCTTCTTGATTTTTCACCAACAGTACAGGATATATTCATTAGCTTAATATTTGTTAGCTAAAGGTTTCTGCAAGCAAAATTTCAGCTGTAAAATATATGAATCAACTAGAATTATTTAAGAGATATTGCACATTTTTCATAAATCAGAGATAATAAGGTAAGGAAGCTTGCAGTCTTATACTCTTCAGGCTGACATTTGAAGCTTGATTCCAAAACTACCCTGTATCCACTCTTAATTCAAAGAGTTCTGATGCCTGATGCCTGATGCTGTCTATAGATGTCCATAAGGTTAGCAGAACCTGAGCATATTTTTAAAAAATATTTTTTAGTTAGAGATGAATGCAATATCTTTGTTTTGTTTATTGTTTTGTTTTTTTTTTGTTTGGTACCAGGGATTGAACTTAGGGGTACTCAAACACTGAGCCACATCCCCAGCCCTATTTTGTGTTTTAATTAGAGACAGGGTCTCGCTGAGTTACTTAGTGCCTCATCATTGCTGAACCTGGCTTTGAAGTCTCAATTTTCCTGTCTTAGCCTCCCAAAGTGCTGGGATTACAGGCTTGTGCCACCGTGCCCAGCTATTTATTGTTTTAATATGGTGCTGAGGATTGAACCCAGTGCCTCACATGCGAGGCAAGCGCTCTGCAACTGAGCCACAACCCCAGCCCCACCTAAGCATATTTTTTAGCGAAACTTTTATGCAAAGTGAGATTGGATTACTTAAAAGGAAAAAGACATCACAGTAGATTGTATGACTCCTTCTTGTATCTAGATGATAAATGTGTATACATGTGGCAGTATTCTGTTTGAGTTGATTTCATTGTCTCCTAGAGAGGAGAAGCCTCATAGCTCTCACCAATTGTTGTTGTTGCGGTTGTTGGGATGCTAAGGATTCAACTCAGGACTTCAGGCTTGCCAGGCAAGTACTCTACCTCTGAGCTATACTCCTGGCCACTCTTTCCCACTTCTATAGTGCTACCAAAAAATTAATTAATTAAAATAATTGGGATATCAGGATAAGATCAGTTGTAAAATTTGGCCTAAATAGCAAAGTAAAACTTAAATGAATTTTTAAGTAAAAGCAGGACAGAAGCATCTTTTCTAGTAGGCAAAATCTGAAGATGAGAAACTGCCGAGGTTCTGTGCCGGGGGTCAGCTCTTCCGACCAGCAGGAAAGGGGAATCCCTGGGCGCCCTCAATAAGGTCCAGCCAAGAAAGGTAAAGTCCACCTGCGAGAAACCACCACGCAACAGAGGGATCTGTCTCAAGCAGGAACTCCGTTTATTGTAAGGAAGTTACTTTTCTTATATATGGGATCAGGGCCAATAGCATTTCATTGTTAAGCCACGGATGCGGAAGTCGTTTGTCCACGCATAGCAGTATAGAAGCGTTTAGGTTGGGGATCATGCATTGTCCACGAGCACGGAAATAGAGATCAGCCAATAGGCACAAGGTGACATGGTGTGGCTCTCTCTCGGGGTGGGATGCTTTTGTCCCAGGCCTATTGCTCCGTGTCATTTTATGGTATGCCCCCACAAGAAACAATATGAACTTGTTCCCATGTTCATGTAGATGCAGATGCTGTGTAAAAGTGACAGAAGGAAGTTGGGGGCTATTTCAAAACAGATCACAGAGCTGCACTGGTGAAAATAAGAACAGCAGGAGTAGCAGGATGGCTTGAATTGAGGAAAGATTTATTGCCTCTCCTTCCCACCATCTGACAATACCATATCATGGGAAGTAGGATCAAAAAAAATGTTGTTGCTCATGGTTGATGAAAGGATGTTTAACAATCTTTAGAAAAATAAAAATTGCAAGAAGGAAAACTAACTAAGCGATTCACAGTAAAGGGAGCTGTCTTCCTTTAAACCTCAACCAATTTACAGAAAAACGGAGGCCAGTAAGAGCTGGTTATTGACACTTCAAACACTCATTGTCATCAGGATTTGACATGGATGAAGCTACTGAGTGAAGAAATTGTGAATAGAGTTGTAGAAAAATTAATATCAAACAGATAAAGGCGGATTGAAGCACACAAAATACCAGGCCAAGAGGATGTGAGAGATCAGGTTCCAGTCACATTGATCCTGAAATAAACTTCTGCCTCTGTGCAACTTACTACATCCCATAGTTTATGTGCTGAGAGCTACAGGTTCCTTTGGAGTAAAAACTTCCAGTCCTACAGAAGGTCACCAGAATCATCTCACCCTTAACTTATTCCTTTCCTACGAATTTCTTTGTTTTATTTCTTTCTCACTTCTTTTCTGAAAAGTGCCTTATTTATATTCTTTAAGTTATCTAGTCCTAATTTATTTCTTACTTGACAGCTCACTACTCTGCCTGCATGGCCCAAATTCTTGACAAACAGCTGATGCAATGCCCCAACCCTATCTGTGGTTTTTGCCTTTAAAACTTATTTGAAATTTGTTAAGACCTTAGAGCACATGTTCAACCTGCTTTTGAATTTGTGTCTCTCAAATTTCAACTCAGATCAGCCAAACAGCCTCTCTTGTTTCTTCATCAATTTGTACCTCAGTTTCTCTTAAGGGTTGGCACAATGTAAATGCTAGATAAATAGTTGCTACACTATATTGTTTATAGAATAAAAAATTCAGACCAAAAAAAATCTGTATTTGTTCAGTAAAGATGCTTTTATTTTTAAACATTTTCAATGTGTGGTTGTTGAATCCCGGGTGAATACAAGGCACTGGCTATAAATAGAAAATGAAAATTAAATATGCCTAGCTGTTAAACAATTCTGATTAACATGTGGAGATAGTCTTTGCTTTACACACAAATTTATCTATAATAAATTTCCATAAGTCATATAAATATATATCTACAGAGTTTAAGGTGGTATTCAGCTATTTCAAGGTCTCAAAATAGATTATTTATTTGGAAAAATTTCAAACCAGCTGCTTAAAGATATTTGACATAAAATTTCAACTTGTAAAAAAGTAAACTATAAAGAAATATTTTAAAATGATCGATGTAAAAGTTCAAGTTTTGTTGGTAAGAATATAAAGGCCATTATTTGAATCAAAGTATATGTGCAATTGTGTTTGGCTTAAAAGATTTGGTAATCTAGGCGATCATGTTTGCATGCTAGGCAGGCATTATGTATAACAGTGCTTATAACAGAGTACAATCTTTTAAATCACTGTGTTAATCTCAACAACAAAAAAGACACAAAGGAAAAAACCTATCACTTTAACATGCAATAACAAAAGGCTTCATTATAAATTGAAGAAGGAGATTAAGATAAAACCAACTATCCTCTGCCCTTTGGTGAAACTTAATGTAAACATGTTTTTTGCAACAAAACTTGGAGATTTGTACATAAAATGTCTTCAAATTTGAAATATCATTTTTAAACAATGTATAATGAGAAGATATTTGTATAGAACCTTAATTCTAAAGAGTAAAAATTTAGTATTTTCCTGTGTTACAATGATTACACAGAAATAATTAGTACAGAATGCAAATGGAGAATCTGAGGCATGATACATCTATACTTCACAATAGGGTTGAGGTTCTACTGTAAAACTAAATAATAAAATTTTATTTATATGTAATCTAAATATAGGATTACAACTGAAATTTCTATTGCAATCAAAGTATGCTAAAAACCATACAAATTAGAACATCTTATGAATTTGATTTTAGTGTAAGCCAGATAGTAGTCTAAAATATGAATTTATGACACAATTTCCACTAGAACTTTCTGGGTAAAATTTAATGTAAAATATCTGACATTTTTTAAAAGTAATGGTTTAATAATTTCATTGAATATTATCTTGATATAACTTATATTTATTAGCATTAACATTTTCCTGATGATTAATGCTGTGGAATATCTTTTTGTGTGCTTGTTTATCATGTGTATAACCTCTCCAATGAAATGTCTCTTACCCATTTTTTTTATTGCATTGGGTTTTTGTGAAGTGACAAAATTTTAGAAATGATGAAAAGATTAGTAGTTACCATGGGCTATGGAGGGGGCAGGAGCAGAGAAAAGGGGTTATGGCTGACAAACGGAAGTGTGAGGGATCCTGGTGTTGATAAAAATGTTCTGTATCTCAGCTGCTGCAATGTTAATATATCCTGGTTATACCACTGAACTACTGTTTCACTAGATGTTGTCATTAAGAGAAAG
>CM053406.1:64882780-64913583 GCA_028644305.1 Xerus rutilus | reverse complement strand
AAGAGAAAGTGAGAAAGAATACAAACACAGGGTCTCTCTGTTATTTCTTACAACTGTATATGATATTTATAATGTTCTCAAAATAAAAAAGTTAACTTAAAAAATGGAATTGACTCAGCTGAGTATGGTGACGTATGCCTGTAATCTCAGTGGCTTGGGGAAGCTGAGGCAGAAGGATCACAAGTTCAAAGCCAGCTTCATCAACTTAGCCAGGCAATAAGCAACTTACAGAGACCCCATCTCAAAATTAAAAAAATAAAATAAAAAGGGCTGGAATGTGGTTCAGTGGTTATATACCCCTAGGTTTAATCCCCGTTACAAAAAAAAAAATTGAATCAACTCATGAAAAGTGTAAAAGTTTATAGCAGCCAAAAGCTATTCTTTTTTTATGAACATAGCAGTATCATGTTACACTCTCAAATTCAAAGCCATGAAAGATAATAATATATCTGAACATAACATAAATACTTATACAACTTTGCATAGCAGCAAATTATGTCAAGTAGTTTTATAATATAGTACTTTGCTCAGACTTAGAAGAATAATGCATTCTAGGACTGAAAATAAATGTTTGAACTGTGCTGAATGTTTCAAGTGTTACTAGAAATATTTATATTGTTATTTTAAACATTTTCTATTATTAAGAGAAAGAGTAATTATATTCACGTTATTCAGATGCAAGCCTTCATCATAAGAAAAAAGGAACTGTAAAGATGAATACAAAGAAATTAAGTACAAATACTGAAATAGTGTTGTACTTAATTAGATATGTCTCTATGGACTTAAGTTTTTAGAAAATATCTGCATTAGCTCTAACCAGTGAATTAGGCTAAGAGCAATGATCTCCATGGAGCTCAGCATGTGGCACTTGGCTCTTGGTCTCTTAGACTATTTTCCACTAAAAGGGAACCAGGAGTGTCTGGAGAAGTGACTGATATCTTGTGTGAAGAAGAAATAGTACAAGATGAGTCTATAATACATTTTTGTTCCACAGAACAAAGGGTCTTTTAAAAAATTAATGGGAAAATGTCAAAAGGATTCAGAAATAAGTTAAACTTGTAACAATTTGAGCATCATATGGGGTATAATACACAATGAATTCATTTTAAAATCTATGGTCTCATAAAGGCACTCAAAAATGCACATATGCATATGCAACAATGCAACCCACCATTCTGCATAAATTATACATACTGGTAAAAAATAAGATAAACAAAAATAAAATGTATAGAAGGATGAAAAAATTGTGTGAGGGGGGGGCAAATAGCCACACACATATTTTTGTCAAAATGTTTAACTTGTACCTAAAAAGTCTATAGTCTTGACCTCAAGAAGCAACAGGAACAAGGTAAATGACATTACAAATAAAGCAATCACACAAATCCAAAACACATTATCTTGAAGTAAAATCTATAATTCCATGTTCAATGCAGCATTATTCATAAGAGTCAAAATCTGGAACCAACCTAAGTGTCTATTCATGAATGAGTAGATAAAGAACCACACCAATGTAAAGTGTGTGTGTGTGTGTGTGTGTGTGTGTGTGTGTGAGAGAGAGAGAGAGAGAGAGAGAGAGACATTTACCATGTATATGTGGACACACATATACAAAACAGAAAACAGAATAGCATGCAGCCATAAAAAGGAATTCCTGTCTTCGTAACAACACAATTGAATGTGGAGGACATTATACTAAGTTAAATAAGCCAGACAGAGAAAGACAAATATTATATAATCATATGTGGAATTCAAAAATGGTCAAATCCATAGAAATAGTAGTATAGTGCTTCCTAGAGTCTAAGGTGGAAGACATTGAGAAGATGTCGGCCAAAGGGTACAGACTTTCAGTTACGAGATGAATTAAGTTCTAGGGATCTAATATGTAGCATGGTGGCATAGTTAATAATACTGCCATGTGTACTTGAAATTTGCTAATAGAGTTTTTTTTTAAACTTAAGATTGAACCCAGGGGTGCTTAACTGAGTCACATCTCCATCCCTTTGTATATTTATTTTTTTTATTTTGGGGCAGGGTATTGCTAAGTTTTTTGCTCCCTAAGTTGCTGAGGCTGGCTTTGAATCTTTTTGCCTTAGCCTTCCGAGTTGCTAAAATTGCAGCCACCACAGTGCCCAGCTACCAAACACAGACATGCATGCACACATGCAGATAGTAACTATGAGGTGATAGATGTGTTAATTAACTTGATTTGATTGTAGTAATTATTTCATAATGCATATATATAGCAAATAATCACATTGTGCAACTTAAATACATATAATTTTGTCAATTGTACCCCAAGTATAACTGAGGGAAAAAAGACATTCTACAAAATAAATAGCATAAACTTTAAATAAGCCATAGTAAAAGCACAAAAGATACTGTTAAAGATTGAAAATTACTTAAGATATCTAAAAAACAGATGCAAAATGTGTTCCTGGATTGAATTTGATTTTGACAAATTTAGTTTCAAGGGAATTCATGGAAGAAAAATTGGGAAAATTATAAATATGAAATAGCTATTTGATATTATTAAGAACTTACAAATTTAATTAAATGCAATGTTGTCATTTTTGGCCATGTAAGAAGACAAATAAGACATGTCTTATTTTTTAGACACTGAAATATTTAGGTGTAGAAGTTTATATTGTTTGTAATTTGCTTTTAAAAACCTTCAGTGCAAATAGTATGATTTGTATGTGTCTATCAGTTGGTTTAAATCTACACCAAAGAGGTGTTAAGTTGCCCTCATGGGGAATATGCTCGCCATGGGAAGTTACTGCAAGTATTTTGTTTATTTTTAAAATCTCTGAGCAACAACTTGGTTTTTTTTAATTAATATAATAGATGTTATAATTGTTGTTAATTGCAATTAGTGGGGTTAAAGATAACTTGCTTGACTAAAAATATTGTAGAGAAACTCCTTGCTTCTATATGAACATAACATGAATAACAAGTTCAATAATCTGAACCCTTAGCAATGGTGCCTTATGTGTGTCCCCAAAATGATACAGGGCTTGAAAGAAATTAGATGTCCTACTTTTAATACTCCATTATTTCATTTGTAGAGGACCAGGGGTCTCTGAAATTCACAGATTTGACATACTGTGATCTTAGATTGATAGACAATGACCTTTCCAATCAATTTTTATTTATTAATGATAGATACAGTTCATCATGTCTCTTGAAATAAAAGTTGATGCTTTAAGATATGTCCTCTATTAGGTTAAAGGTTTTTTCCCCAAATATTAGAGATTTACATCATATAAAGAAAAATATGTGAATAGCAAAGTGATTCATGAATCATTTTGTAATCATTTATTTAGACTATGTACCTTTGTTCTTTAAATCTCAGCTGATCTGAATTCATATGCTCAGAAATCAGTAAAGTACAATGTTTTTTCCAAAGAAAACTCTTTCTGGTTCTTTTCACGTCTCACTATTCAAAACCAAACATAATATAAACTTACATGAAATGGTTGTTTCTATTTGACTGCTTTCTTTACATAGACTTTTTATTAAATAAAAAATTAGCTTGATAATGGCTTATTACTAACAATAAAATAATTACATCAGAGTTATCATGACAATTGTTTTCTTCCATGCTAGATGGAAAGATGATTAACTTAGGCATAAAATTGCTCCCTCCTAATTGGAATCATTTTTGTCTACAGATTTAGAAATTAATAATAAAGTCAAGTTGATGCTATTCAATCCAGAGAACCAGTTTCTATCATACTTGTCATAATGTTTGGATATTTGAGGGTACTCTAGTTTGAATGTTTGAGTCCCCTCCAAAATGTATATTGAAACTTAATGCCCAAAGCAAAAATATTAAGATATAGGGTCTTTAGAAGATGAAGCAAGAGGGATTTGCCCTTGTGGATGGGATTGGTTCTTTTATTAGCTGGGTACACTTTTCCCTTCTGCTTTTTCACCATATAGAGACACAGCAAGAAAGCCTTCCTCAGACATGGAAGGCCAGAGCCTTCATCTTAGACTTCTCAGCTTCAAGAGCTGTAAGAAATAAATTTCTGTTCTTTGTAGATTACCCAGTCTATGGTATTTCGTTATAGCCCCAGAAACAGACTGCAATAAGAGATTACAAATCTTTCAAGGCCTGCAGATTCTTCTAAGTAATACCAGATAAAAACGACTGGCACATTCCAAAGAAAACATGCACATATAAACTCAAAACTTTGCATTCAAAATCAAAGGATGCAGCATCTGAAACTTATGCACATAATTGGGAATAAGGATCCACAGGGTAAAGAAATACAGAAAAACAAAATTTAAAGATACAATATAATTGCTGTTTCATATCCAAGACCATGCCAATGCCAATAAATGATCTCTTAATAATAAATATGTGTGCTACCTTTTTATTCCTCCTATATATGTGTTTAACAGAAATTGACAGGTACAAAAACTTATAAGACCATGTACTCCCAGCTCATTATTTCACAAATTAGAAAAGTTAAACCCCACAGTTGATTTCTTCAAGATAATACTGTTAGTTAATGGTGGAGCCATATCTCAAAACTCATCAGCTAGAACTCAGGCCATACTTTCTCCCCAGGAGAAGGAAGACCAGATTTCCAACAGCAGATCAAGTCCTGCAATGCCTCCTACCCAATTCTAAGGCTGCTATATATGAGATCACAATATTATACATGTTAGAAGTAGTTGAGGTATGTATCTATTGTTTTACATATTCTTGGAAATGTCCTACTAGAGGGTTGCAAATTTGCATTGGTGAATTGACTGGTTCAAGCATAGAGCTTCAGGCTTGCAGGTTCCTAAGGGAATCCATCAATATTACTAGTATAACAGCATCTTAGGGGCCACCACACATTAACCAAGACCACTGAGACCAAAGCCAGAAACAGAAAGCCAATTTGTTAAATTACAATGAGAAAGATACTGTCACAGAAGCTGCCCTCTGGTCAGATGTACAAAGGAAGCCATATCCTAATGAGAAAGTTCTTTCTGAACTTGGTCCAAATAAAGGGAGTTATATACACTTAAGGCAACAGACTAATGCAGTTCAAATTATCCATCTCACAGTAGGGTTGCTATTGCCCTCCTTAGGCTTTGTAATTTAAATTACACCCTTAAATTTCACCCTCCTTAGGCTTTGTAATATAAGTCTTAAGTCTTTATTTTCTACTCAAATTCCAAGTTAAGGTCCTTCTCTTTAATCTTAAAATTCATTACAAAAGTAAATTCAGAACATGCCAACAAGCTCTGCCTACATACAGCCTTGTCTGTGATATTAGCAAAATGGAAGAATGGGAGGTCGCCTGTGTGTACCCACCAAAAACAAGAATTCTGCACCCATCCACAGATGAAAGTCTCTTTATGAGAACCTTGGATTTCAAGTGAAAGTTTGTGAAATCCTGGTGGAGCCCAAGACCCAGGATGGTTCTTTTGAGAATATAGACTACAGCTTATTTGGCAGAGCCCACTATTATGCTCCAAAATACATAACTATAAATAGTCCCATTCTGCCCAGGGCCTGGTTATAGCCCTGCATGACCTTGAGCCTGCAACCACAACCATCTGCCAAAGAGTCCGGGAATCGCACACACTAGTGCCTTGGTGGAGAGGGTAGACACCCTACCAATGACAGGGTCTCAGCTGTGGACCTGAATGTTACTCTGTAACATTCAGTCCCTAAGCTGACTCCAGTCCCTAAGTGAGCGTCTCAACTTAGTACTGCTCACACAAGGACCCAGAGGAGTACTTATCCATCCTGTCCACCAAGACAGGCTAGCCGATCTTTTCCCCATAGCAGATTCAGAAAGGCCTCTTTCTCACAACATGGGAATTATCTTGCCCACTAAAAGAAATAGTGGGAGACTCACCTGTCCTTTGTTCCACAGCAGCTCCAACTCCTCTCTGTTGCAGCCTAGGAACTACCTACCTGTGCAAGGGACTGCTAGGAGGCTAAAGAATTAGGGTTGCCACTCTGTCCCAGAGGAGATCCTGAAGATTCAGCTGTTGTTGGATAAAGTGATCTATGGATGTCAAAAAAATTTAAAAATAAAACTCAATTAATACAATCTACCACATCAAATGGCTAAAGAAGAAAAATCATGTCATCATATCAATTGATGCAGAAAAAGCGTATGGTAAAATTCAATGCTATTCATGATTTTCAATGCTATTCATGAGCTCAGAAAATGAGGACTATGAGGGAATGGAATGCCTCAACCTGATGTACAGAACCCAACAGATTATAGCTATCATACTTAATGATGAAAAACTGATCTCTTTCTCCCTGAGTCTTTCAAGGTAAGGGTGTTCCCACAGCACTCCTATACAACATACTGGGGATTATAATTAGTATAACATAGGAAAGAAAATGTATATTCATTGAGAAAAAAATATTTTTTTCTGCAGAAGGCATGTTTCTCTATGTAGAAAATCATGTAAAATACACACACACACACACACACACACACACACACACAAACTCTTGAATCTAATAAGCAATTGTAGAAGGTCACATAAGGTTAATATTAAAAGTAAATTAATTTCCCTAAATGCCAGCAAAAAATAACTGCAATTTGAAATTAACAAATTTGCAAAACTCACACAGTGGAGAAGAAAGAAGCAATCCCATTAGACATGGGAAAAGACATGAAGAAACATTTCACTGAAGAAGATATAATAATAACAAAGCACATGAAAGATGTTCAGCTGATTAGCTATTGGGGAACAGCAAATTAAAACCACATGAGATACTACTGCCCACTTAACATAGAAGCTAAAACTAAAAAGTGACCCCAGTGCTAATGAGGATACAGGGAAATTGATCACTCACACATTTCCGGTGGAAATGTAAAATGGTACAACTACCCTGCAACATAATTTGGTAGTTTCTTTTGAAACTAAACATTCAATCATTAAAATATCCAGCAATTACACTTCTGGTCAGTTAGTCCAGAAAAATGAAGGTGATTTTTGTGTAAAAACCAAATGCAAATATTTATGGCCATTTTTTGTCATAATAACCAAGACCTGAACACACTGCAATTGTCCTTCATTGGGTGTATGGTTAAACAAACTTTTGTACAACCATACTGTAGAATACTACTTGACAATAAAAAGCAGTGAACTATTGACACTCAAAGAAATTCAACTGAACCTCTAGAGAATCATGCTGAATGAAAAAAAAAAGCCCAAACAGATTTCACATGTCACGATTCAATCATAAAACATTATTGCAATTACACAATTATAGAAATGAAGAACAAATTATTGGTTCCCAATGTTAAGGAGGGGGTGAGAGTAGGAGGGAAGTGGCTGTGGCTATGAAAAGGAAATATGAGGGACATGTGGGGATGGAAATGTGCTGTGCCTTTCTATATCATTGTCAATATGCTTGTTGTGATATTGTACTATGGTTTTGCACAATGATATTATTGGGGTAATCTTAGTAAGGGTGTCCAGGATCACTCTTCACTATTTCTTACCACTGCTTATAAATCTATAATTTAATTAAAAAATTCAGTGAAAGTGTATGCATTCAACTGAATCAAATCTAAAGAAAGAAATATCATCTATCATTTTTCTAAGGCCACAACACACACACCTACACACTCATGCATGGATCATAAAATGAAGATATGTTACCCCATGTTTCTGATCAACTCATATCACCCGAGGATGGCCATTGCATCTCCTATCAGCATATCTGGTTAAAATTCCAACTCCATATACCCAGAGCCAAGGAAGTCTAAAAAAAATCAGGCAATGGCTTAAAAATATGGGCTGGGATTGTGGCTCAGCGGTAGAGCGCTTGCCTTGCATGCGTGAGGCCCTGGGTTCAATCCTCAGCACCACATACAAAGCAATAAAATAAAGACATTGTGTCCATCTACAACTAAAAAAAATAAAATATTAAAAAAAAAATATGTCACACAGTTTCCATATCTTCTTTCTATTACAGCTTCTGATTTTTATCATTATGACTTTGAAAAGTTTGAGATGTTTGCTGTAATCTGAGGCTTTTAAACATTTTTCCAGCTGGAAAATATGCATAGTAATAGATGATAGAGTGCCTAGGAAGAAAAATACACATGGATTTAAAATTACTCCAGAGAGGTTGCATTTACAATAAATAAATAAATAGATGTGATTTCAACAAATCAATGACATTCAGAAAGTTAATCAATCATAAAAAATTTAAACCTATAAATATTGAAATCAAAAACCCTCATTCCTGCCCCTCACAACTTAAATACACTCAAGATTAAACACACATACACAATATGCACACACAAACACAAAATAAGTAAATAAACAAAAATGTTAAGGCAGGTGGCTGGTTCTCATTATGTATTCAATATTCAATTCTAAAGATTTTTCTGTTTATATTTTTTCTTGCAAAATCATCAGATAAAATATACTAATTTAAGACAAAATATAAATCTAAGCCATAAAAAAATTAAAAATTCTTCAAAGTAATTTCATTAGTTTGTTCACTATTCAATGAATAGCAACCCAAGTTATAGGCACTTAAGATATATCAGCAGACATGAAAGACTGCAATCCCTTCCCTTTTGGGATTTATATGCAGTGGTAATCATCCTGGAGTAATTATCCCTACTTTAAAATAGAAAATGTTAAGAACCATTTTTATATTATTGGTATTTCTATAAGCATAGGAAGGGTGAAATACTGTATTTTGAAATTTCTCCAAGTCCCTTATATTCATGTTCATACAGCTGAAAATTATAAATTTTTATAAACAAACTGCATTATATCCATATAATGGGCTATAATAAAAGAGCATAATTTTGACACAAATAATAGCAAGAATCTCAAAATCATTACGCTGAGCAAGAATACCAGACACAAAGAAGTATATACTATATAATTCCATTGTGTGAAACTCCAGAGGAAATAAATCTGCTGCACAGTGGTAGAAAGCACATCAGTGCCTGAGGCTCAGGATCGAGGAAGTTGACAGGGAAGAGGATTGAAGGAAAAGTTCTAAGTCTTGATTTTGATGTTGGTTACACAGGTGTAAAAATTTGGCAGAACTCATTGAAATGTACATTGAAAATGAATTCATTTTATCATATGTAAATTATCCTCAATAAAGTAAATAGTAAAAATAAATCAATGTAATTTATGGTAGTCTAAAAGAGAAATTATCAGAATGCTATTTGAATTAACAGAACAAAGAGAAAACCATATGATTATCAAATTAGATGCAGAAAAAGCATTTGACAAAACCCCACTCACAATTTTATAAAAACAAACCTCTTAGTGAAGAGAAATAGAAGCCTGTTAAAAAATGAACAAATCATAAACAACAAAATCTCCCTCAGTAAGTGCTAAATGGTTGAAGTTTCCTCTCTCAGACTGAGTAGGAGAGAATATCTGTTATCACCACTTTTCTACAATCTTGTTCTGCAAGTCCTAGCTAGTGCAATAAGGCTAGAAAAAGAAAGAAATTGATAAAAATTGAAAAAAGGAAACAAAACTGTTATTACACATGACATTATTACTTAAGTTGAAAATTCAAAGGAATGTATGGATAAATGAGATTTAGCAATATCTTTGAACAAATAAGCAAAAATCAATTGTATGCCTGAATATTTGGAACAAATATTTGGAAATGAGAGTTTTACATATATCACTTACAAGCATCAAAAAAATTCAGTACAGAAGGTCTTTTACTTAGGATGGGGTTACATTTCAATAAACCCATCATAAATTGAGAATATCAGAAGTTGAAAATATACTTAATTCCACCTAACCTATCAATCATCATAGCTTAGCCTCACCTACCTTAAAGATGCTCAGAACATGGTTGGGAAAATCATCTAACAAAAGGCCTATTTTATAATAAACTGTTGAATATCTCATGTAACTTATTGAATGCCTGAATCCAAATTTGGGATCACAGGACAGATGGGGAGCTGTATCTTGCTGTCACTGCCCAGCAATGCCAAAGAGTGGGGAACTACATATTGCTAGCTTGGGAAATGGTAAAAAATTCAAAATCTTGATAACAGATACGATGAGACCTGAGATAAGATCTTACCAGAGATAGTGTTGTGTTCTCAGCTCTTGTGCTCTTGCCTGGGAGGATTTCAAGCAAGACTTAGTAACGGTATGTTATTAGAAGGGAAAGAAGAGAGAAAGACACTCTCGACCCAGGGAGTGGATCCTCTCAGAGAGAAGAGTGGTAACTCACTTCTTCGTGAGCTCAATTTTATCAGGGTAGGAGAGGTTTCTAAAGAATCCTTCCCAAGCACTACCTCCTAACTTTGAAGTGGCAGTAGGACTATGTCAGATTTTTAAGTCCCTGCTGCACATCTTTCTCCCTAAAGTCAACTCTCGGTCATTGTGGTTTGTGTAAGGTCACAAAAGCCTTTTCTCTTCTGGTTCTGGCCCAGGTCAGGGTGATTTGCACTCTTTATGTAAAAGGAGGAGTTTTTAGACACCCATTGGTCAACCTTGAGAGGGAGGAACACCCTGAAAATAACAAGCTTGTCAGTCAAGGGTTGTAACATGCTGTTATCTTTTAAAATTAGACTTGGGTTACTGTTATCTTTTAAAATTAGATTGGGGTCACAATGGCCTTAAGTGAGGTGCTTCGAAGAAAGGCATACTGAGAGTTAACATGCAGGCTGTCATCTAGAATTAACGCTTCAAACTCCATGTTTCCACCACTCATGTCTACCTGCTACCTAACAATCTAAAGTACAATTTGAATGAATGCTTATATCTTTTACCCCATTATAAAGAAAAATCAAAGTAAAATTCTGGTAAGTTGGGAACAATCTGTCCCTAGTTTTAAACCTAATGAAAGAAATCTTCAAAGAAACTAAAAAAAAAAAAATTAAACAAAATTAAATGCCTAAATAAAAGGAGTCATATCATATATTGAAAGACTTACTGGTTTTAAAAATATCACTTCTACCAAATTTATCTATAGAGATAATATGATCTAAATCAAAATCCAAACATCTTTTTTTAAAAAAAGAAATTAATCAAGTAGATTGTAAAATTAGATACAATTTCAAAGGAGCAAGCATAACTAATAATCTTGAAGAATATTGGAAGACTTTATCCTTTATCCTATCATATATCAATCCTCATAAAAGTTACAGTAATTAAAGTGAAGTGATGTTAGTATAAGAATAGGCAAAAAATATTCCAAAATAGAGAATCAAGAAACAAATCCATGCACATATGGTCACTTGTTTACAACAAAGTATTGGATCGACTGGATAACTATATGTAAAAAAAGATTGTCTAATATTTTCTCACACCAAGCACAAAAATCACTCACAGGTGTATTATCAGCCTAAATGTAAAAGGCAGAGAATGAAGTTTCTATATGTTAGTATTCAATAGCCCCATGACCTTTAGTTTCAAAGCTTTCTTAAACAGCACACAGCAAAGTACAAAATTTAAAGAAAATATTCATATATTGATTTCATTAAAATCAATAATTTCTGTTTATGCCATTAGCAGTGTTAAAAGACACAATTAGTAGGACAGAAAGGCAAGTCACAGAGTAAAAGAAGATATTTCTAGTTCTTTTATTTTTAAAAGTCAGAATATATAAAGAACTCTTCCATATCAGTAAAAACAACAACAGTAAAAGTAAAACTAAAATACATTTCACAGAAGCAAATATATAAAATACTAATAAATACATAAAGAAGTTACAGCTCATTAGTTAAAAGAATATGAATCAAAACTATAGTCAGGTACCAACAAAAAAAATTGTACCCGGTAAAATTTAAAGTTTAAAATTTCCAAGAGTTGGCAAAAATGGAAGTTTCATCTACTGCCAGTGGAAATGTAAATTGATGCAAGCTATTTAGAAAACGGTGCTAAAGTTGAACTCATTCCCTAGAACTTAGCTATATGTCTCCAAATCATTGCATATGTGATTGCAGACATTGTATATGTGCAACAGGCATGCACAAAAATATTCAAAACAGAATTATTTATTGCAGGCACAACCTAGGGTGGGGAACACAGAAAAATGGTAAATTGTGGCACAGTCACACAATGGAATTTTGAAATAATTAGTGAGACATGCAACAACATGGATATATTTTGCAAACGTGGTAGTGAGCAAAAGAAACCAGACACAATATGCATATGTGTGGATCCATGTACACACGAAGGCTTAAAGCAAGAAATGCTCATCTATGATAACAAAAGTAAAAACAGTGGTTTATTGGGGTCAGTAATGAATAAGAGAACACAAGGTCCATTTCCCAGATGCTTACATTCTATATCTTGAACTGGTGGCAGTTAAATAGATGTGTTCACTTTGTAAAAATTAATATCTGTACATTTATGATTTTTCATCCTGTTTGTTATGCTTTAATTTTAAAAGTTTATCCTCAAAATGTATAAATTCACAATAAATACAAACCAATTAAATTTGCTAGTTAAAAATCAACAATCCTCAATTGTTCAAACAACAAAATCTGGTTGTATATTGTTTGCCATAGATTCACCTAAACCATGTGGATACAGAAAGTTGAAAGTAAAGATATGGAAAAATATATACCAGTGAAATAGGAACCTAAAGAAAAATGGAATGGCTCTATTAATTTCAACAAAATTGAAAAATGACAGAGTATAAAGAAAATATTACAAACCTATAATCACAGCAATATTTAACACATTTTTCTCCTAAATCAGTACATTAAGCAGATAAAACATGTATCAATACATAGAATTGAATAAGACAACTAGCAAGGAAATCGCCTTAAAAGGATTTCCATAGAGTGCAATACTCAGTCATGAGAGAATGTACATCAATTTCAAGTACATATAACATTTACAAAAATCGACTGTCTGCTAGGTCACAAGCAAGACTGAATACCAAAGAATTATTGTTGTACAAACTACATTTTCTGAGTAAATTTAAAATATTAGAAATAAGAAACCAAAGTATTGACCTCATATTTTTTGTGAATTTAAAAACATACTTCCAAATAACCTAAAATACTTCAATTATAAAAACATTAAAACTAAATCACAATAGAAAAAACTAATATTTCATGTTTATGGAATATGCCTAAAGTACTATATACATAGCCTTAAATGCTTATCTGAGAAAGAAGATTGAAAAATTTAGCCTACCTGCAGCTCAAGAAGATGAAACAAACTTAAAAAGAAAAACAGCAAAAATCATTCAAAGAAGAGAAAAAAGTAAAAATAAGGAAATCAATATAATAAAAAACAAAGATAGAATAGAGATTACCAAAGTCAAGAGTTATTTCTTACGGGGCGAGTGGAGAGGGACAATTTAAATTTAAAAAGATCTGATAAGATTGGTCAAGGAAGAAAAGAGATGGTACAAATAAATATTATTTGGAGTATCTTTTTTTTAATTGGTTCTGTTTAGTTATACATGACAGTAGACTCCATCTGGATACAATTATACAAACATGGAATATAACTTATTCTAATTAGGACCCCATTCTTATGGATGTACATGATGATGAGATTCACTTTAAAGTAGTAAAACTACAAACATAGTAGATTAAAGGACAATATATAATAAAATTTTATGAACATTTCTATACTGATACATTTGGAAACAAATTTGAAATGAACAGATTTCTAGACAAAAATAAATTATCAAAATTGTCTTTTCATGGCAATTTTATATATAGATATGTTCATGAGTTATAAAAAGGATGACCACATGCTTTCATCTTAATTACCCCAGTTTGGACAATAACTTAGATGATCACCTTGAAATAAGGGAATATTGGGGATTTGGGAGGAGTTCATGTGGAAGTAGATACTGATTAGTCCACTATGCACAATTATAAATAACTCAAATGAAATAAAATCAATATTGAGAAAAAAACTGGAGTATGTTTGTCTTTGTCTTGGCACACTGATAAGCATCATCCAGATTCATAGCCCTGAGCTGCTTTTTAAAGGGCAATGGTACTGACAGGAGAAGACAGAAGCTCCTGAGAGCTTCTCAGTCCCCAAGGGTTCTCTTCAATTCTCTAAAGCTCCTCCGCTTGTAGTATTAGGCTGACAATAAAGGTTTTCTCCAGCTACTGAATATTTCTTCTAGAAATTCACCATACCTCGTGCAGGCCCAATCTTCAAGCTGGCTTTAACCATTTGCTTGCTTATGGTTATAGTAGAACCTTGATCATCTGAGTGGAACTGAACGAATCTGACAGATTTGTCACCATAATGGGGAATTTTAAAACATGCAACTTTCCAGTGAGCCTTTTAATATTTATGCTTTTTTCATATTCTGTTTTAATTTTATATTTGTACTTAATGGCAACCCTTTTATAAGGGCTGGGGGGCAGAATATAACGTGCTAGCAACATCCAAGCAATTTGTGCTTTAAATTGACAAAGGTGCATTTCTTTTTCACACTTCGTGTCTATACTAGGTCAGCAGAAGTGTGCTGTTCACTTTGTCACTCATACCCAGGCTAACAGAACGGCTACCATCTCAGAATCCCTGGTTGCTTATCAGAGAACTGACATAGGTCACCCTCAGTCTGCACTCACTTGCCAGAAAGCGTTACATGGTTCCACCTAAAACCAACACAACTACTCATTCACACAGCCCTGTCTTCCACTTTTTATTGCAAGTGTCTTAGAAACCTGTCATGGAAAAGCATCATTTTTATTTAAAATTTAATTTTGGTCTAGTGTGTTAAGAACTCTTAACATGAAATCTACCCTCTTAAATTTTTAAATGTATCATAAATTATCATAAGTCTAGATACAATGTTGTACAGCAGATCTCTAGAGCTTATTCATCTTGCTTGGATGAAACCTTAAACCATAATTTATGTAAATATATTAAATTGTATAAATCATACGCTATTCATTCTTTTTGTCCGTTAAATCTATAACAAACTTACATACACACATGTGTACATCAGGGCCTGCCATGGAGTGAAACAAGAAAGAACTTTGGAGCCAGGCCCAGTGGCTCACACCTAGAATCCCAGCAGTTCGAGAGGCTGAGGCGGAAGGATTGAGAATTCAAAGCCAGCCTAAGCAACTTAGCAAGGCCATAAACAACTCAGTGAGACTCTTGTCACCAAATAAAATATTAAAAAGAGCTGGGGATGTTGCTCAGTGGTTAAGTGCTACAGGATTCAATCCTCGAAACCAAAAAAAAAAAAAAAAAAAGCACTTTGGCCCTCAGTACTAATTGAGAATATAATTAAACTTATCACCTACATTCATTCCCTCTCTTGAAATGAACATATTTCAGCCTAGACTCTCCAGCCAAGAGAAAAGCCACATCACATCATGATTCAACATGCTTTCCTTGGTGAGCTTTTGGTCATAAAAATCCAAATTTAAAGGATAGGTCATTAATTGAATTTTCATATTTTGTTTTTGGTTACAAAGATATAACAAATGCATGGTTGTTAAAATCATGCCAAGAGTAAAGATCATCGTCAATGGTGGTTTCCGATGTTTACTCTGCTCTTTGCTTTGTCAAATGGGATTGAGCATTTAAAAAGTGCCTTTCAACACATGGAGTCTTGGTACTTCATTGTGCTTCACTATTCCCCTGTGGCCACTTACCATCTGGCACGCAGTACCAGTGGTGTTGGCAAGGTTCATCCTCCTCAGAGTGGCTGCAAATGTACAACCTGTTACTCAGTGCCTGCCAGCAAATGAAGAATTTCTCTTGTTTCCCATTCTGCTTTAGTTGCCAAATGAATGTTACTTTAATATCTGATAGCTTTAACCAGCTGCTAGGTTCTGTTCTTCCCAGTTATGATTCCTTGAGCTTTTCAGTTCCCATATTGTCCTATCATTTCAGGGTAAGGCCTCCAGAGACGTTGAAACAGAATCTTAAAACTATTGCCCCTGAAGCCTCATTAAGCCAAAGTAGTCATCCTTTTCATAGTTCCCAGACTGCAGCACCTAGGCAAACCAGACTCTCACATAAAGATTTTTCTCCCAAAATATGTTTTGCAATATTCTCTGATATCTTTGTTTTCCTCACTTCCCAATTGAGGTCTGCAACAGCTTGGATGTTTTTGTCTCCTCCACAGTTTATGTTGAAATATGGAGTTTGATGGGACATATGGAATGAATGCTGCTATAGAGAGGGCTCTCAGGAAGAGGTTTTCTCTTGTCCTCTGCCAGATGAGGAAGAGGGCTCCTTTCTTGCCGAGGAAAAGCATTCAAAGAGCCATCTCAGAAGCAGAAATCAGGCCCTTATCAGATACCAAACCTGTCAACAGCTTTGTTCTTAGACTAACCAGCCTCCATAATTGTGAGGAAAGGAATTTCTGTTCTTTATAAGTTACTCAGTCTATAGTATCCTGCTATAGCAGCACAAAATATGCAAAAACAAGAATGAATTCTTTCAAAGAATATGTGTTGTATCCCATTATGTGTCACGCACTATCTTAGAAGGTTTGGATATATACATTAGCAAAACATAGGTCCCTGTTCTGTGGTTTTTGAATTCTAGTAGGAAAGATAAACAACAAATTTAAGGGGAAAAGAAAAAAAGAGTAGAGCAGGACAAGAGAGATTTGGAGTGTGGGGATGGCACTGGAACACAGCAAGAAAGTCAGTGAAGGAAAGAGGATGTAACAGGCAGAGTGAGCAGTCAGAGGGAAAGCCACCAGTCCTGGGATTTGGGGTAAAGGAAAGGAGTGCTCCAGCACAGCTGGAGCAAAAGTAGAGGGAATGGCAGGAGTGATAGGGACGGGGACTGGGGCAAGCAAGACCATGAAGGATCTGTGGCCATGGACAGGGCTCTCAATTTTTCTCTGAGTGAGATGGGGAGATATTTCAGAGTTTTGAATAATCAAGTTCCCTGACATGATTTACATTTTAAAAATATCACACTTTCTGCTGTGAGAGTAGACTATAGGAGGCTGGGGGAGACAAGCAGGAAAGCCCACTAAGAGATGAGTGCCATAATCCCACCAAAGTGTCCCGAGAGCTTGGGCGGGAATAGTAACATGGAGGGGGTGAGAAGGGTACGAGAGTGAGCTTAAAAGACAAGTCGATGTGACTGCAAGGGTAGCAGCCTGAGAACCAGAAGGATGAAGCTGCCATCATCTGAGATGGAAAAATCTTAGTGGAACAGGTTTGAGGGGAAAAGATCAGAATCTCAGTTCTGAACACGCAAAGTTTGAGAAGTCCTTTAAAGAGTCAAGTGAATATGTAAATTATAAGTTGGATATATGTGTCTGGAGATTAGGAGACAGGCTAGAGATTTTGCTTCGTTTTCCTAATCTAATTCTCTACTTAAAACTAGTTTTAAAAATAAACCCAGGAAATAAGAACATTTCAGACATGAAAACTGAGCAAGGGTAAATTTTTCTGGACTCTTTATAGACAGAATCTCTGAATATAGATCCTAAATAAAACATATTCCCCAAAATAAATTGACTTGATTTTTATTTGATTCTCCCCTTAACATTCTAGGGAGTGAATGAAATTTCTCTAGATAATAATGGCTTTCTGCCCATAAAAACCACCTCTTCATTAATTCAGAACAAAGGTTTATTCAGCTCCTACACATGTGAGGCTCCAATTCTCCCCATGGTATAATGTCTTGCTCAAACAGCAAAACTAGACAAAGAATCAGAGGGGAAAAAATCAAATTGAAAGGAAGCACCTTTTACAACAAATGTCAGAAGGACAGCCTGGAAATTCTTTGACTTTAGAAGAGCTACACTGAGAGCATCGAAAGTGAGAGCAATATTTCAGAGAACATAATGACAGCAAACAAAAGCAGCAGGGCCCTGGGACTTTCTGTTGTCCAGAAGGATTACTAGAGAAATATTTTACACATAATACATGTTTTATGCCTTAGATTTTGAAAACCAAAAATCATCTCCACATATTCAGGGCTTTTTTTTTTTAAATGGTTAAAGCAGAAGGTGAAGAAACTAACTTAAAAATTCCATCCCAACATTTTAAAATTGCCTTTTACAGACACAAGTATTATAAGGGTAGGGGTCCCTTGTGGATACAATGTGGTACAGAGATGCTATTAATAGTCCATTAAAAGGAGAAATTATATATCAACAAATATGCATTTAGTGTCCCTGTGTGCAAACACTGGTGGGGAATATGAACAATGGTGAAAAACAAAAACAGCCTCTCGTTCCAGTATTCATAGCATGATAGGATAGGAACCTCTACAAATATACATAAATGGCACTAAAGTTAGACATGCTGGACTAACACCAGAGCAGATAGTATGTGAACATAGGGAAGGGAAAGAGTACTTCTGGGAGTAGTATGATTATGCTTCTTGGAGGAGAAGGGCTTAAGTTTCAAATAAGGTACTAATGGTGAGGATCAGAAACAAAGATGAAGAGGACTTCCATGGCAGAGACCTTGAGCACAGATCTGGAGGCAGGAATGCAAAGTGTGTGTTACGGTTTGGATATGAAGTGCCTCCCAAAATCTCCTATTAATGCAAGGAATATTCAAGGTAAAATGATTGGACCATAAGAGCTGTAACCTAGTTTGAATGAACTGACTGGGTGGTAACTGTAGGCGGGTGGGATGTAGCTGCAGGAGGTGGGTCACTGGGAGTGCATCTTCTCTTTCTTTCCTAAAGAACTGAGCACCTTTCCTTTGTTGGGCCCTTCCGCTGTGATGTGCTGTCTCACCTTAGACCAGAGCACTGGAGTAAGCCATCTATTGACTGAGACCTCTGAAATCATAACCCCCAAATAAACCTTCCTGCTCTATGTTGTTCTTGTCAGGTACTTTTGTCAGTGATGCAAAAGATGACTAAAACAGCAGGTATGGAACATTTAATTGCTTAGTGTTACCAGAGCATTTAAAAGATAGATGCTAAATTAAATGTATATATCACACATTTATAAATAATAATATAAGCAAAAAGACCCAAATATGGTACCTGGCGTAAAGATTCAGTAAGCTGAACAGTAATTTGTATTTGAATATATATGTAATATACATTAATAAAGTGTGTTAATAACTAAGTATAAGATGAAAATGGTTTAGGAAAAGTGAAAATTAGCAATTGTGGGTAGACATAGCTAGCACAAATTTTTCAGCTTGTATGCCAAATTAAGGACAGACTTAGGGCTTTTGAAATTCTCTTTGGTAGCACTGCTACCAAATGTATGTAAAGTATATAATTTATTAAGTTCTGATATATGTATACATCCATGAGACCATCATCATAATCAAAATAATAAACATATCCATAACATACCCCCCAAGTTTGTCTCATATGCCTTCATAATCTCTTCTACAATTTCTCCTAATCCCCATATAATCAGTGACCTGCATTTTGTCACTATAAGTTAATTTGCATTTCCTAGAATTCCACTTGAATAGAATCCTAAACTGTTTTCTTTTTTGCCTGGGTCTGTTCAGTAAAAGTAAATATTTTGAGACAATCATGTTATAGTGTATATAAATTCATTCCTTTTTATTGCTGAGTACTGTATCTTTGGACATACCAATTTGTTTCCATCCACCAGTTTATAGACATCTAGGTTATTTCCAGTTTAGGATTATTACAAATAAAACTGCTTATGAACATTCATGCACAAATCTTTATACAGACATATGATTTCCTTTCTCTTGAGTAAATGACCCAGGCATAGAATGGATGAATCACATTTAACTTTTTAAAAAACTGCCAAACTCCTTTCCAAAGTAGTTAAACCATTTTACAAATCCTTCCATTAGTTGTGAGAATTCCAATTCCTTCACATCCTCACCAAACTCAGTATGTATGGTCAATCCTTTTAGAAAACTATTCTCTCACCACATACAAGTACCCTTTCTGCACTGATGGAATAAATTCAATAGACAATGTTTTCAATATTTAAAAATAGGAGAATACTAATATTACTCAAAAATAATGATACATACCAGCAAAAATAGCTAAAAAAGTTAAGGAAACTGACTTTTAGGAAGTAGTCTGAGAGGTAGTCCAAATAGGGTTGGGGTACCACTAATATTTATTACATTTTTAAGACTATTTCATATTTTATAGCAAAATGAAAATGACAGGCAGAATTAGTGAATTTGAAGATAGATCAATAGAAAGTAGAAAGATTGGCATCAAATGTGGATTATTTTAATAGAAATTAATATTTTTAAATGAATAAGCCAAAGTAGTCTCAGAGTTCTTTTCATAAGAGCATGTAAGAGCTCCATTGCTCATGTTAAACTAAAACGTAATATACCATAAAATCTATGTTAGTCAGCTTTCCAATGATGTGAGAAAATACATGAAAAAGGACTTAAAGAAGGAAAGAGTTATTCTGGATCACTGTTTCAGAGGTTTCCGTCTGTGGTCACTTGATTCCTTTGACTTGGGGCCTACAGTGAGTCAAAACACCATAGCCTGAAGCACATAGTGAGAGTAAAACTGTTTGCTTTGTGGCTGCAGGGAAGCAGCAAGAGAGCTAGGGACTGGAGATAAAATATACACATCAGAGGCACATGTCCAGGGACCTGCTTCTTTAACTAGGCCTCACCTTCTACAGTTCCCACCATCTCCCAGTGGTGCCACAAGCTGGGGACCAAACTTTCAACACATGAACTTTGAGGAAACATTTAAAATTAAAACCATAACAAAATCTTTATTAGTTACTTTATATTTCCAAACTATGTTGTAGATTAATTACCTTAATTTATTTTGTATCCATTAAATCAGGTGAAGAATTGTTGCAGGTCACCTGCTAATGAAAATGTTCAAGAATCCCCGTTTATCTTGAACAGAGTTCACACATTAAGCAACACATGAACATTATAAGGACATGTTCTTTTTATAATCATCATTATATGTCTAGCTTTCAAAAGGTACTTGAATAGATTAAATTTAAATAACTGGAAAATGTTAGAATCATTTACAATTTATGACATATGCCTTTACTCATGTATATTAAAGGATGTAGCACTAGTATTGCTACTGTGACTACTTTCATTACCAAATAATTAAGACCTGAGGTGGCTGTGTGAGGGTTAAGCACATGGCCTTCGGCTTCAGAAACACGGGTTTATATCTTGACAGCACCATTTAGTAGCTATATGACATAGGTGTATGTAACATTATAAAGCCTCAGTTTCTTCATCTCTAAAAATAGTTCTAAAATGATACCAACTTCTTAAGATTATTTTAGGGAGTATGCAATGTAAATTCCAAGCATACTATCTAGCACAAAATGCTCAATAAAGTTCAGATTACCTGAGTAATCACAAAAGGTTCCAAGGCTAAAAATTAAGCATTATAGGAGATTTAATTAGAAAATGTTTCGATTTTGTGAGTAGTCCATAGCAATTAGAAGAGTTAATTATCAAAATCCTAAAATGACTTGTTATTTTACAGTGAGAAATAGATCTAAATCTCCTGTTGATATATGTGCAAATCAGTATGTGATGACTTCACTAAGTTTCTTTTGAATCACTGCTGTTACCTTTATAAGTGAATGACAAAGCTAAATCTCTAGTGAAGTCAGTGAAGCTAACATCAGCTCTGCAACATTTTTAAGTTGTGGTTTAGAGATGTAATGTTATAGTAAATTCTTCAAGCAACCAACCATACTTAATATCAATCTTTCTACTTTGTATTAATCTCTTTAAATTCACTAATTCCTCCCGTCATCTCCATTTTTCTATTAAGCCCACCTAATAATGGATTTTATTCAGACATTGTATATTTCAGTTTCAGAATTTCCATTTGGTTCTTTTCCTAAAACTTTTATTTCTGTCTTCAATTATTTCAAGCATGTTTCCCATGAGGTCATTAAGCATAGTTATAATGGCTAAGTTAGAATCCTTGTTAATGATTTTCAACATCAGGGTCAGCCTCCATTGATTCTCTTCTTGTAAGAATGGTACCCACTTTTTTGTTCCTTTTTGTCAAGAGTTTTAAATTACAGCCTGGCATTGTGAATATTAAGTGGTGGAGACTGGTTATCTTAAAGTCCTTTGATGAGAGATAATTTTTATTTGTTTGTTTAGAAGCCAATTAACCTGATGGAACTAAAATTGCAAATTCTGTCTTTTGAAAACGAACTCAAATTTTAGTTCACTTTTTAAATCCTTAATTGGGTTACCTGCTGTTTACCATATATATGTTTAATTCAGGAGTCAGCTAGAAGTCTGGACAGAATTTATGCAGTTTGCATTTCCTCCCTTTCTGGTTCTCTCCTTTATGTAATTCCACTCTCACGTTCCAATGGATTTGGTTGCCCTGAAATCTGTCTCTTGGACAGCAGAACTGCCAGTTTTCTGTAAGAGTTTTTGTCACCTCAAGCAGCACTGGTGGGAAATGGCCCTTAATCTAAAAATTCATAAAATACAGGAAATTATGCCTATATAATTCCCTTTGTTCGAATGCAAACTCTCCTCCAGAATCTACCTTTGTTTCTTCTCCAGCTTTTTAATGTGGTTAATATTTTGCATTTTTTTCTCTGAGTTTACAATTGTTTTCTATGGGAGAATCAGTTCAGAAGGAACTTATTTAAGCAAACAGAAGCACACAGATCATGAATTATACTTCAGTACAATACTACTCAATTACCTTCCACAGGATTTTGTGTGATTAATGGTAAGAGGAGCAAAGATATCTGGACCACTATCACATTTTTCCAAGAGAAAGGAATTCGAATTCAATGAGGCCAGATTCCAGGACACTGATTGGACTGTGTTTACTAGTGGGCAGGTCACTGTGTATTTATAAGTCATCTTGACTATCAAAACGGAGTTGATGCCAAGTTCCCTAAGAAGAAAGCCCATATTGCTTTGCTGTCTTCCTCTTCTCTTCCTCTCAGGAGCAGTTATGTACTTTAACTCCTCTTTCACCAGCAAATATCTTGTTGTACCTAGATTTGAGATTTGTACTTAAAGTGGAAGACAAGACCTCAGATCTAAACAATGTGATCTTGTCCAGGAAACCCATGAGCATCGCATTCAAGCCTTGGAGATGAGCATCTTTGATAATATTTTTTTAAGTAGCATACTGTTTTCCCTTGAAGTATTCACAGAATAATGAGATGGCACAATTTGGATGTTCTAGGTCCCCAGTCAAAAATAATTTACTAGCCCTAGAAAACCTCTCATTAAAGCCCTAAGTAGTGAAATTCAGGGGGCATGACAAAACACAAGGCTTCACAATAAATTGCAGAGTGGGGCTAGACCCAGCTGTGCCCACTTAAACCCAGTAAGTTTCCTATAGTACCATACAGCTGCTAACAGTCTGTAATTCTAGACTCCCCAAGTCAAAAAACTTTGTTGCTAGAAACATTATGAACCTCATCACTAAGTTTAAATCTCCACTGGCTAAGCTCAGTCCATAATTCCTGAACTTTCTATTTATTTACCAATTCTAATGTTGCCAAAAAAATAGGGCTTATTCGTAGAAACTTCTAAAAGATTCATTTGCCTATCAGGTAAGATTACTACATTTCAGAAATGTTTTAAACCCACCTTAAATCTTGCCCAATTCTTAATACATTTTCTTCTTAGTAGCAATCATTTAAATTCCAATTTTAAAAGTCAGTTTGTTCTGCTTGTTATATGTAGGACATTTCTGATTATTGGTGTGGTACTACTCCCTTGCTGGGAAGGATGTCATCCACTTTGGAGATGGTTTAAGCAACCTGATAAAAAATTATTTCAGTTTGGCTGCATTGAAATAATTAAAAATGAAATGAAAATTCATAGCCATAAAACATTTGTATACAAATGTTCATAGCAACTTATTCATTAGTCAAAAACTTGAAACCAACCTCATGCATATAAACAGATGAATGGGTAGGGATGGGAATATAGCTCAGTGTAGAGCACTAGCCTAGCATAGGTTCAATCCCCAGCCCCCCACCCAAAAAAAATGGGTAAAGTCAATTGTACCAATATAAGCAGTACAGCTCACCAATAAAATGGAATGAACTACTGATATATAACATAACAGATGAATCTCAAAAACATTATGCTAAAGTGCAAAAATCCAAAGCAAAAGAATATATACTGCATTATTCTATTAGTATGAAGTTCTAGGTAAAACTGTAGTGATTAATTGCAAGGATGAAGGAGGAAAGTAAAAGGGAGATGAAGATATTTTTCAAGGTAATGAAAATACCTTTCTTCCTGCCCCTGCCCACTGGCTACCTCTTCCTTGCCTGCACACAGTACCATGAAGAGAATGCCATAGAACATGATAGTCCCCCCTGCCTTCTCAGATGTGATTTCTCCAACATTTGCAGACCCCATCCCCCATGTCCACACAGCAGAGGACGGGATTCCTTCTGGCCAAGGTCACCAGCTAAAAGTCATGTCTGCACTGGCTCTAGGGGAAAGTCTCCATTGCTCACGAAGAGTGAGTTTGTTGGCACTAAGCCAAAGCAAGTGAATGCTCTACACTGGCTCAAGCCTAGTAAATCCCCATCTATTCCAGCTAAAGGCAAATGAGTCTCTATCTGCACTGGAGAGGAGGAACAGTGGTCCAGGCCTTAGAAAGGATGGCTGGTGGGCTCCTGCCTTCACCCTGAGGCCACTTAGTTTTTAATCAGCCTATTTTTTATTCTTTGGAACAATAATTTTATTAGACAATTTGAAACAAATTTATTAAGAAACATCTCAGAAGAATGGGAGAAAGGACAGAGGAACAGGGCAGGGGGAAGTGTGCCAGGGAGAATAGTCTCTGATGTCTTCTGCACATGGGGGCAGAGGAGACTCCTGATATCCAATTGTGCCCTTGGCTGGAACCTTTGCAGAAAAACCTGAGGTGGTTGGCACAATCGTGCTCCTGCAGCTGTTCAGAGTCCATATGACAAAGGCCCACGCCAAGATGTCAGAATCCACAGAGCACAGCGTCCTCTGGCTGTCCACTGGTTTTGCCTGTTTCAGCTCTTCCCTTTGTTGGAGCCACACTATTTATCAATCTGGCACATTTCTGCCCTCTTTCATTGGAGCCACCTTACTGCTGACATATGGCATGCAATAGCACAGTTGTCAGATGCAGATAGAAATCCTCCTAGTCACCTCCTTCCAGCACTTTCTGTTGTCATGAGGTTGCCTGTGGATGTATCTTGGGAGAGAGTGCAGCAGTCTGCTGTTCTGATCCACCTAAAGAGGATCATCCAGGGCTCAGGCATGTGAGACATAGTCAGGCTCTGAGGCTATATCAGGTGCAGGCGTCCTTGTATGCAAGAAACAGAGATGAATGAAAGGCAGGCTAGCCCTTCTGATGCCCTTGTACCCTGTTTGGCCTCCTCAGACAGCTGATGCTCACAGGACAAAGGGAAGGTATGAAGGGCAGGCTCACTGGGACTCCTCTTTGGAAGGACAGAGAAATTGGAAAATCACAGGGCATGGGCAAGGCTTAAACTCCAGATACACAGGCTTCCCCGGAAACATGTGGCTTGCCTCCTGGCTTTCTATTGCTGGAGAATCAGGGATGTAGCCGTGGCCGTACTAAACTTTCTCTTGGCCAGATACACCCAGGTCTTATATGAATCATAACCCATATCAAACAGGATTGTCATTATTTGGGGGTCTGAGTGTTTGGGGAATACCTCACTACAATGATGGGGTAAATTCTGCTCATGCTGCCTCACCCATGAGTACTGAAGGATTTGCTTTGCTGTGGGCTACTTCCCGGCGTGCATTGTCAGTATTTTGTGGATGAGACTTTGTGCTTCAACAGACACATGGTAAGGGACACAGTACATTGTGAACAACATCTGCCTCAACATCTCCTCAGCAGTGGATCCCATAAATGGGTGCCTCCCTGTCAATGTAAAATACAAAATGCAACCCAGGCTCCAGGCATCCACTGATGGGCCCTCATATGTTTGCTTCAGGACAAGTTCCAGGAAAAAGTGTGAGAGAGTTCCCCAAAAGTCATGCAGATTTTGCCCAGCTGTAATCTTGGTGTTAAAGCCAAAGTCAATGAGTTTGATGTTGCCTCTGGCATCCACCATGATGTTCTTTGGCTTCAGGTCTTGGTGCATGATGTCTTTGTCAAGGCAGCAGGCTGGCAGATTGGATTTTCAAAAAAGACCCAACAATATGCTGCCTTCAAGAGACTCATCTCACAGGAAAAGACATCCACAGACTGAAGGTGAAAGGAAAAAATGTATCACTCACATGGACCACATAAACAAGCAGGAGTTTCCATTCTGGTATCAGATAAAGTGGACTTTAGATCATAGTTAATGAAAAGGGATTAAGAAGGTCATTTTATACTGCTTAAGGGAATCATATATCAATAAGACATAACAATCTTAAATATCTATGCCCCAGACAATGGGGCATGTATGTATATCAAACAAACCCTTCTCAAATACAAGAATCAAATAGACCACAACACAATGATACTGGGTGACTTTAACACACCTCTCTCACCACTGGATAGATCTTGCAAACAAAAACTAAACAAAGAAACCATAGAACACAATAAACAATCAATAATTTAAGCTTAACAGACATATATAGAATATTGCACCCACCAACAAGTAAATACACTTTTCTCAGCAGTACATAGATCCTTCTCCAAAATACATCATATATTATGCCACAAAGCAAGTCTTAGCAAATACAAAAAAATAGAGATACTACCCTGCATTCTATCAGACCATAATGGAATGAAATTAGAAATCAATGACAGATTAAAAAATAGAAGACACTCCAACACCTGGAAACTAAATAATTTTCTATTGAATGATGCATGGATAACAGAAGACATCAGGGAGAAGATAAAAAAAAAATTCTTAGAGGTAAATGAGAACTCCAATACAACATATCAAAATCTCTGAGACTCTAATGAAGGCAGTGCTAAGAGGAAAGTTCATTGCATTAAGCTCATTCATTAAAAGAAGAAAAAGTCAACAAATAAATGACCTCACATTACAACTGAAAGCCCTAGAAAAAGAAGGAAAAACCAACACCAGTAGAAGCAGGAGACAGGAAATAATTTAAAATAGGGCTGAAATCAATAAAATTGAAACAAAAGAAATATTTTTTAAAAATTGACAAAACAATAAGCTGGTTCTTTGAAAAAATAAATAAGATTGACAAGCCCTTAGCCACTCTAATGAAAAGAAGGAGAGAGAAAACTCAAAGTACTAAAATTCATGATGAAAAAGGAAATATCATGACAGATATTATTGAAATACAGAGGATAATTAGAAACTATTTTGAAAATTTATACTCCAGTAAAATAGAAAACCTTGAAGACTCCAACAAAGTTCTAGAGTCATATGACCTACCCAAACTGAACCAGGAGAACATACACAACTTAAACAAATCAATTCCAAAGAAGGAAATAGAAGATGCCATCAAAAGCCTACCAACCAAGAAAAGCCCAGGACCAGATGGATTCTCAGCAGAGTTCTATAAGAGCTACAGAGAGGAACTAATACAATACTTCTCAAATTATTCCATGAAATAGAAGAGGAGGGAACCCTTGCAAACTTATTCTATGAGGCTAGTATTACCCTGATACCAAAACCAGACAGAGATACATCAAAGAAAGAAAATTTCAGTTCTGATGAACATAGATGCAAAAATTCTCAATAAAATGTTGGCAAATTGCACACAAAAATATATTTTAAAAAATAGTCCACCATGATCAAGTGAGGTTCATTCCAGGGATGCAAAGTTTGTTCAACATATGAAAATCAATAAACATAATCCATCACATCAATACACTTAAAGAGAAGAGTTATATGATTATATCAATTGATGCAGAGAAAGCATTTGACCAAATACAGCACCTTTTCATGTTCAAAACACTAGAAAAACTAGGGATAGTAGGAACATACTTCAACATTGTAAAAGCAATCCATGCTAAACCCAAGGCCAACGTCATCCTAAATGGAGAAAAATTAGAAGCATTCCCTCTAAAAACAGGAACAAGACAGGGATGTCTTCTTTCACCACTGCTATTCAACATAGTTCTTGAAACACTAGCGAGAGCAATTAGATGAAAGAAATTAAAGGGATACAAATAGGAAAAAAATTACTCAAACTATCATTATTTGCCAACATGATACTATACTTGGAGGATCAAAAAAATTAAACCAGAAACCTTCTAGAATTAATAAATGATTTGAGCAAAGTAGCAGGATATAAAATCAACACCCATAAATCAATTGCATTTCTATACATCAGTGATAAACCCTCTGAAAGATAAATTAGGAAAACTATCCCATTCACAATAGCCTCAAAAAGAAAATAAAATACTTGAGAATCAATTTAACAAAAGAGGTGAAAGACCTCTACAACGCAAACTACAAGACACTGAGGAAAGAAATTGAAGAAGACCTTAGAAGATGGAAAAATCTCCCATGCTCCTGGACAGGCAGAATCAATATTGTCAAAATGGTCATGCTACCAAAAGCGCTATGGATATTCAATGCGATTCCAATTAAAATCCCAATGTCATTCCTTATAGAAATAGAAAAACTATCATAAAATCCATTTGGAAAAAATAGAGACCCAGAATAGCCAAAGCAATCCTTAGCAAGAAGAGTGCAGCAGGAGGCATCACAATATCAGAACTTAAACTATACTACAAAGCTATAATAACAAAAACAGCATGGTACTGGCACCAAAACAGACATGTAGACCAATGGTATAGAATAGAAGCCACAGAGACTAACCCACATAAAAACAGTTATCTCATACTACACAAAGGCATCAAATATGTACCTTGGAGAAAAGATAGCCTCTTCAACAAATAGTGCTGGAAAAACTGGAAACCCATATGCAGCAAAATGAAACTAAACCCCTATCTCTCACTATGCACAAAACTCAACTCAAAGTGGATCAAGGACCTTGGAATTAGACCAGAGACCCTACACCTAATAGAATAAAAAGTGGGCCCAAATCTTCATCACATCAGATTAGGCCCCAACTTCCTTTACAAAACTCCTAAAGCACAAGAAATAAAATCAAGAATCAATAAATGGGATGGATTTAAATTAAAAAGCTTCTTCTCAACAAAAGAAACAATCAATGAGGTGAACAGAAAGCCTGCAGTTTGGGAGCAAATTTTTGTCACACGCTTATCAGATAGAACACTGACCTCTAGGATATATAAAGAACTCAAAAATCTTAACACCAAAAAAACAAACAACCCAATTAATAAATGGGCTAAGGAGTTGAAATACAATTGATCAACAAATATATAAAAAAATGTTCAATGTCTCTAGTAATTAGAGAAATGCAAGTCAAAGGCACTCTAAGATTTCATCTCACTCCAGTCAGAATGGCAGTTATCAAGAATACAAGCAGTAAGTGTTGGTGAAGATGTGGGGGAAATAGCACACTCATATATTGCTGGTGGGACTGCAAATTGGTACAACCAACCTGGAAAGCAGTATGACGTTTCCTTAGGAAAACTTGGAATGGAACCACTATTTGAACCAGCTGTCCCACTCCTTTGTCTATACCCTAAAGACTTAAAAACAGCATACTACAGTAATGCAGCCATGTCAATGTTTATAGCAGCACAATTAACAATTGCTAAACTGTGGAAGCAACCTAGATTCCCTTCAATAGATGAATGGATAAAGAAACTGTGGTATATATACACAATGGAATATTACTCAGCAATAAAAGAGAATAAAATTGTGGCATTTGCAGGTAAATGGATGGAGTTGGAGAATATCATGCTAAAAGTGAAGTAAGCCAATCCCATAAAACCAAAGCCCAAATATTTTCTCTGATTAGTGGGATGGTGATCCATAATGAGGGTGGGTGTAAATGGAAAAACTTTGGATAGGGCAAAGGAGGAGATAGGAGGGGGAATGGGGGTAGGAAAGATGGTGGGATAAGATGGACATCATTATCCTAGGTACACATATGACTACACATATGGTATGACTTTATATTGTGTACAAGCAGAGAAATGAAAACTTATGCTCCATATGTGTACTATGAATTAAAATGCATTCTGTTGTGTTAAAAATAATAAATACATAAATAAAAACATACTTTTCATTTTCAGTCTTAAAAACTCTAATGTTTTGTTTTGAAAGACGACAACATCTACACTCAAGGTATTCAATGTCTTTTTCTTCCAACTGGAATAATTGATGTCAAAAGGATGGTAGCACCTCACTCACATGGTGATACTATAACAAAATGCTGTGTTTCCTAAGACACCATATAGCATGATATTGACACCTGTGGAGGTGAGAGGGAGGAAAGGCTCATCATAATTTCCCCATACAGTCCTACACACAACGTATACATGTTACATTGTGACACCATTAACTGAGGGGCATGGGGTAGGGATGCACAAGAACAGCATTTTCTGTTACTGAGTCTATGCTTCCATAGGTTCACACCAGAGTTGTTTCTCCATCTTATGTTAAAGGGAATGCCCAGGGGAACTGCACAGAAATACCTGTAGGACATACTTAAAATGAAAGAGATGGAAATTCAAATATTTTATGGAAAAAATCAATTAGATAAAAGAGAAACTAATCATAAATGGGTACAAGGCACAGTGAATCAAGAGCTTGCCTTGCCCTCCTTATAAGGAGACAGGTCCCAGGGAAACAAAAGCTTGCTCTACTCCCTTATGACTCCATCGTAGGTAATTACATCATAATATTGCCATTTCAGGCTAAGGAGCTGAATAGAAACCTCTCAGAAGATGATGTACAATCAATAAACAGATATATGAAGAAATGTTCAACGTCTCTAGCCATTAGAGAAATGCAAATCAAAACTACCCTCAGATTTCATCTCACCCCAGTCAGAATGGCAGCTATCCAAAATACCAGCAACAATAAGTGCTGGCGAGGATGTGGAGAAAAAGGT
>CM053406.1:64789058-64882280 GCA_028644305.1 Xerus rutilus | reverse complement strand
CCCCTCCTGAGCATATATATATACCATTGTTCTTAAATAAAATTCGGAGGTTTGATCAGAATCCTGTCTTGCCTCCGTTCTTTCGCGCCCCTTGTTTGTTTCATTCTCTTAGGTGGTTCCCGCGTGTCCCTGTTGTTGCCCCGCAGGTCGGGGCAGAGATTCTTAATTTAATCCTATCTGAAAAGACCACATTTTGCCTTGTAACATGCACATTTTCAGGGATTAGGATGTGAATATCTTCTCAGAGTCCATTACTCATTCTTGATAACAATGAGCTTGGCTACCTTTAAAGCAGGAGGCATGAAGTTAAAGGAACGCAGCGGGAAGAAACACTTCTCTGAGAATACCTTTTGGTACAGTTTTGACTTTGGGGAAAATAGTCTTTGTGTTTAAAAATAAAATTTAAAAAAGTGGGAGAAGGAAAAAACTTAAAACTAAAAGAAATAACAAGCATATCAAGTGAATAAAATAATCCCTCACCAAGAAGATGACAGAGAAAGTCATCCTAGAAATTTATGATTACAGTGTTTGAACAAATACCTTTGGTCTTGGGAGGGAAACACTTGTCATGCATTATTCCAGCCAAGAATCTGAAAATAATTATGAGAAACATCAGAAAAACCTGAGATGAGAAATACTCTATTTTAAAAAATATTGTATTCTTCAAAACTGTTAATGCCACAAAAGACAAAGAAAGCCTGTGGAAATATTCCAGTTTAAAACTGTATGATCTCACTTATATGTTGTTACGGTTTACAGATTCGGTGTCCCCCAAAAGCTCATGTGTGAAACAATGCAAGAGGTTTAGAGATGAAATGATTGGGTTCTAAGAGGTTTAACCTAATCAGTGTATTAATCTTCTGATAAGGATTATCTTGCTGGTAACTGTAGGCAGGTAGGGTATGGCTAGAGAAGGTGGGTTCCTGGAGGCCTTTGGGGTTTATACTTTGTCCTTGCTGAGCCAGGTTCTGTCTCTGCTTCCGGGTGCAACATCCTCAGCTGCTTTCCTCCTCCACACACCTCTGCCATGATGTTCTGCCTCATCTCAGGTCCTAAGGAATGGAGTTGGCCATCTATGGACTGAGACCTCTGAAACCATGAGTCCCCAAGAAAACTTTTCCACCTCTAATTGTTCTTGTCAGATCTTTTTGGTCATAGTAGCAAAAAAGTTGACTAAAACATATGTAGAATATAAAAAGATTAATCTCATAGAAACAAAGAGTAGAAGAGTGATTGCCAGGGTCTGAAGGGGGAGGAATGGGAAGATGTTGGACAAAAGGTACAAAATTGCAGTAACAAGATGATCAAGTCCTAGGGATCTCATGTAGGGCATGGGTGGTGAGATGTGTTAACTAACTTTATCATGGTAATCATTATGCAGTGTACACATACATTAAATCATGTCACTGTACACTTTGAATGTATTCAGTCTTTGTAAACTAAGGGTTTCAAAATGTTTAAAATGGCACCTGATTACACAACACATGCTTGCACATGCACACAAAAAAAAAACTAAAGAGAAGACACAATTACTAAATGTGGTACATGATCTAAGCTGTGTTCTGTATTGGGTGAAAATATTAAAAAGACATGTTTTGGTCAGCTTTTTCACTGCTGTGACTAAAAGACCCAACCCAACAATGGTAGAGGAGGAAAGATTTATTTAGGGGCTCATCATTTCAGCAAAATCTCAGTCCATAAGTGGCTGGCTCCATTCCTCAGGGCTCAAGGTGAGGCAGGACAACATGGCAAAAGAGTGTGGCAAAGGGAAGCAGCTCACATGATGATTAGAAAGCAGAGAGCGAGAGATTCCACTAGACAGATACAAATATATACCCCATAGCCACACCCCAATGAACCACTTTCTCCAGCCACACCCCACCTGCCTCCAGTTACCACTCAGTTAATTCCATCAGGGATTAATCCACTGATTAGGTTAATCATTTCTCCTCCAAACCTTCTTGCATTGTCTCACATGTGAGCTTTTGGAGGACATCACATCTAAACCATAACACATTATTAGATCAAATGATAAGATTAAAACATGGACATGATGGTTTGGATATTAGGTATCCCAAGAAAAGTTCTTGTATGAGGCAATACTAGAATATGCAGGGGTAAAATGGCTAGATTATGGCTGTAACCTAATTGTGATTAATCCCCTGATATGGATTAACTAGTTGTTAACAATAGGCAGGTAGGGTGTGGCTAGAGAAAGTAGGTCATTAGGGATGTGCCTTTGAGGTTCATATTTTGTCCTTGGTGAATGGATTTTCTCTCTCTCTCTCTCTTCTCGCTCTCCCTCTCACTCTCTTCTTCCTGGCTGCCATTCCTTAGCTGCTTTCTGACCCGCCTTGGGCTTAGATCTATGGCATCAGACAATCAGGGATGAACCTCTGAAACCACAAACCAAAATAAATTTTCCTATTCTAAGTTGTTCTTGTCAGGTCTTTTGGTCACAGCAAAGCAAAGCTAACTAAAACAATGGATGATGGGTTATGTAAGAGTATTGTATTAATGTTGAATTTCCTGAAGTTGGCAGCATACCACTTTTATGCAAAAGGATCTTTATTCTTAGGAAATAGCATGGAAATATGTAGGGAAAACAGACCATGAAGCATGTAACTTACTAGTAAATAGTTCAGAAAAATATGTGCATAAGTGTGTGTGTGTGTGTGTGTGTGTGTGTGTGTGTGTGTGTGTGTGGTAGAGACAGAAAGGAGAGAGCACATACATGCCTGAGAGCTCAAGCACCATCCAAACCAGTGATAAAGTGAATAGAGCCAAGTGTTAGCAGTAGGTCAGTCTGGATATAGGTTATGCTGATGTTCTTATTCTTGCAATCTTTCTGTGACTTTTCTTTTTAAGAAAAAAGGCACTAAGCCAGGTATATTAGCACGCACATACAATCTCAATTACTTGGGAGGCTGAGGGAGGGGGATCACAAATTCAAGGCCAGCCTGGGCAACTTAGCAAGATTGTCACAAAATAAAAAACAAAAAGGGCTGGAGATGTAGCTTGGTGAAAGAGTACCCTAGGTTCAATCCCCAGTGCAAAAACAAAACAAAACAAAAACAAACAAAAAGACAAAAAACAAAAACAAAAAAACAACCCACAGTTCACTGTCATCCTTAGGCTGTTAGAAGATGTAGCAAAAATTACTGAGTCAACAAGAGCCCTATAAAAAGAATACAGTACTGGGAAGAACTCTTAAACGAAGGTATCACTTCAGACAGATTTATGTTTACTCAAAACCTCCAACTTTTTCATAAAAGTCTGCATACCCCACTGCAAAATCTCAGGATCTTCATGTTTCTCCCTCTTCTAAATTCAAGTGTGCATGAGTCATATTAAGACAACCTTTTACAGAAATCCTTCAAAATAAGTGATAAGGGTAAAGGTAACAAATGTATTAAAGATAAGGAAAAAATTCTAGCAAAAACTTAGTCTAAAGAACCATAACACCGAACTCTGTGCTGATGTTTTATTCCATTACAACACAGCTTTAGCAACTGAGGAGTTGTGATAAATAAATCCCTGAATGATAAGGCTAAGGTAGGTTCTAAAAGGGTTGCTAATTATATGAGCCAGAGAAAATACAAACTTTACATAGAACTGGGAATCTTATCAACTTTGGATCTTCTATATTAATCAAGCTGGATTCTCTGAAAGCAGATGCTTAAACAGGATTAGAGATGGGATTGTATTAGCAATGAGATGTTTATCACATTACCTCTGACAGGAAGTAGAAGAAGCATATTGGCATAGAGAGAGAGCCAAAGTGCAAGTCTGACAAAGCCTTGACAAACCTGGTAGGGAAATCTGAATCCACAATTAATTGCCTGTCAAAGCCATACTGTACCAAGCAGTCCAAATGGGACATGGCTTTGTAGTACTGCCTTTCTAGTCACTGGCTGGAAGATACCCTGGGAAGGACCTGACCTGAGGGGAGGTGGCTGCTTGGAGTGGAAGCAGATGTTGAAAGTCTGCCAGATGGAAGCAGATTGTTGACCACCCTCCATGTAGCTAAGCAGCAAATCCTTCCTTTCAGGGTGATCTCTAGGGGTACCTTGGACCTTTATACATCCTCTGAATTCACTCATCAAATGTAGGCTACCTCAGGAAGGAAAAGACCTTGATAAAAGTAGTTCTCTAGGGCTGAGGTGAGGCAATCCCTACAGAATCTACTGGCTGGGGTCTGTCTACAGACCATGCTCTCTGCAGCTAGGCAGCAAGTCCTTCTCCGATGTGAGATCTTGGTTACATATCTCCACGTCTACCACATGGTCTGAGTCATTTTCAGGAACACTGGTTCAGATGGACCTTCCTTATAGCTCCTCAGCATCAATGTCAGCCCATGACCCTTCCTTCCCACCAGGGCCTTCATTCCAATGGGATTCTCTAGAAACTAGATGTCTGAATCAGGTAAAACACAAGTGGCTTTAAATTATAGAGCACAATAGTGCAGTTCAAAGAAAGAAAACCAACCCCTGTCTGATTTATTCTGGTCATGATAGTATAAGTCTGAGTGGAGCCACAAATGACCTAACCATATTAATAACAAAGACCTACTATTCTCACGCACTGGATCCTGGGAGTCACCTGGGAGTGGTCTCTTACTGTTATGAACTTCTTTAATACTCTATCACCTTAATAGCACTATTGGCTACCTTGAGCTTTACTTATTTATGTTAATTTCCTCTTCACTACTGGCATACAATACTTACATCATTCTGTTTCTTGAGCCCATCACCTATCTATTAGGTACCGAAGAACTATTTTTGCATGTATCCATTGCATAGGACAACAGTCTTCAATATTTCTCCCACAAGGATATGACAAATGATGCTCACAGTCAAAACATGCACTCATCGGCGTGCTCATATTTTAGAAAAAAAAAATTTCTAAGAAGCAATAAAACTACAATAAGCTACCAGGAGAACATATGTAACAGTGGCTGTACATGGGCTGCAACATGCAAGATAGGTGTCAGTTATGAGCAATTCCAAATATTCTGGGTGATATTAATCTGAGGAGGTAGGTGAATTTTATGTAGAGCTTAGAGGACTATCTAATTCAGATGGAGTTGAAAGAAAAGGCTTTTCATCTCAGTGGCCATAATGTGGTCAATGGACAAGAGCACACAACTGGTAAGTAGGCAATGGTAAGGCTATACTTATCTGTAGTAAAGAAAATCAAAGCACCTCATGGCTTATTCTCAGTAGGCAGAGTGAGGAAAAATAATTGATGGAAAACTTTAGGATCTTAATGTATGTGAGAACTTCTGCTTGTGATCTAAGTACTTGAAAATCTGAGAAGGGAAAGTAGTGAGTAAAAGCAATGTACAAAAAATGATTCCTGAATCTCCAAGCAGTAAGGGACCAAAGAAGAGCACCTGGAAATGGGAAGGTCGGGAAGGGTTCCTTGCAGTGGCTCCATGCCAAGATGACCAAGACCCACATGCAACACTGCTGCCCATCTCTTTCTTTAAGCACTCTGTTCTCTCAGCTGCTGCATTAACACTCTTACTTTTGTTTCTTCTTTGCTATTTGTCAGTCTTCTCTACTGACTCCCTCTCACTCAGTTCTTTAAAATTTCCCACTCTTTATGGCTCTGTTATGTCCTATTCTGACTTCCTTTCCCTGAGTAATATCGCCCATGCTCTTGATTGTGATTTTCATCCATGTGTCAGTGTGTTCCAAATCCATATCTCTAGTCCATGAGGCTCAGGGTCACATACTCAGCTTTCTACTGGATATCTCCACTAATAGGTGATGCTCACTCATGTTCAAGCCCCAAAGCTCTTTCTCATTGTTTCTATTTTGGCAAATGGCACTGTCATGCGTACAACTTCTCTACCAAATGCCTGCAGATCATCTTTGACCACTCCATCACACACTAGCCATTTATCCTTAATCCTCAAGTCCTAATTGTTTCTCTACCTAATATTTCTTGAATATATTGACTTCTTTTTATCCCTTAGTTACCTGCATTTCTTACCTGTGGTTCCCTGGATGATCTCTCTGTACCCAATTCTTTGTCCCTCCAAACTGTTCTCCACATAGGAACCAGAATAATCATTTAAAATTTGAAATTGATTCAGATAATTTTCCACTCAAAGCCCTTACGTGGTTTCCCACAGCCCTCAGGATTAAATCCTGAATCATTAAGATATTTCATTTCATGCCATATCTGGCTTATGCTCTGTTTTCAGTCCCTTGAACATGCCCTGTGTCCTCATATCAAGACATTCAAACATACTGTTTCCAGTGTTTGCAGCCTTCTTTTTCCCCATTCTTACTTAAGTTAATCCCTATGTCATTCACATTTCAACTTCAAACAAGTTCTTTTTTATCCTCATTTCTTCTTTTTCCTCCCTAGTCTCTTCTCTCTTCTTTCCTACCCTGATCTGTGCTCTAGAAGGCTGAGACACATCAACTGCCTTGATGAGCCTCCCTTGCCCTTTGGTTCTGGCTGGAAGGGCCAGTGGGAAGCAGTTATGGGGAACAGAAGGCAAGAAGAGAGAGGGCTTAGGGTACTCCCTCCTTTGCTTCCTCCCTGCTGTGTCCCTGTGGTTCTGGGAGTGGCCATGTCCTCCTCTCAGTTGTGACATTTCTCGCCAGGTGAGGTATATACAGGTTTCCCAGGACTACTTAACCCTAAGCACTCTAAATCCAGGCCAGTTCAATAACCATGTTGAATCCTCTGTAGACCACCTCATCATTTTAGTGGAATTCTGCTAGAACCCACACTAATATGCTATCCCTTGTTCATTGGGTTTTGCTCTCCAGTCTTTACTTTCTCTGAGATATCACTTTCCAACTGTGTACTGAAGAACTTACTGGAAGACTTTTCTCCCACCCAGTGTAAGCCTCATGCAAAGCTCTGTAACTGTCTTCTCACTATTGTACCCCCAGAACCTAGCACAGTGCCTACCATGGTATATCATTGACTATATATTTGTGGAACAAAAGAATAACTTTTAATGGTGCTTGTGGACAAGAAGGGAATAAATTAAAGAAAATCACTAAGCAAAAAGGAGCAAAATTTATTCACTCATCACAACCCATATGAACGACTCAAATGAAATACTGCATCTGAATAAACTAAATAATACTGCACTATTTTATATTATTTACATGCTTTTTAATGTTGAAATTAACTACTTCAAGTTCATTGTGTTTATTTTCTTGCTGTCTTTAGTGAGTTGCTCAAGAGTTGAAGAGAACTGGGCTGCATAGATGATGAAGAGAGCACAAGGGAAGGAGGACAGGCCCAACACTCTCCTGCCTCCAGAGTTGCAAAACATCCTCAGACAAGTTCCAGTAGCACTAAGAACAACTGCAGCCAAAAAAGTCTTGCATGGTGCATATTTCTTAATGAAATTGAACTTTCAGCAAAAAGGGATACTATCTTCTTTGAAAATTTGGCTGGTAATATTTTATTTCACTCATTGAATTTCAAAGAAAAATAAGTAGATGTAACAGTTGTATATACTTATCGTCAGGGAAAGAACACTAACTCACAACAAAAATGAAGTTCTAGGAAGTGGAAATATTGAAACATCAATATACCAGGAGCTGATAACTTAGGCATGCCAAGCCCCACACTAGAACAGTCCTTCTGTAAGCACATTGGCACCTCTGAGCCTACAGAAAGTCAGGTTTAGAAGGGCTATACTGTAAAAGAGATAGTTGACTTCAATTCCTTTCTTCAACATGTTGTTCTCAGACTTCTTTAGGAAAGTCAAGACAAACTATAGAGATCATTAGAATTTGTAAATGTTAAGATCTGACAAATGCTCCTTCACAAGGGACAGCTGGGAATTATTCATCTACACTCCTGTTACCATATTTTTCCAGGTTGAACAAGAAAAATAGGATACTGACCAAAAGTATGCAGACACATCCATCTCTGACTGCTCTAGTGGTCTGTTCACCCATTGGTGTCTTTTTATAAACACTACTAAGTGTTTATTAAAAAAAAGTTTCACCTGCTTTTTATTGCTTCCACATATCTGCAGTCATCCTCCAGGAAACCCACACCATTCATCTCACTGGTATTGTCGCTTGTGTTTACTCAACCCAGACTCCCACTCTACTTGGAGCAGCTAGGATTCTCAGGTATCCACCAACTACACATCATCACCATGGGACTTCAGCAAATATTCCTGCAAAAACTGTCTGACTGCTACAAGAATCAATGTACCACATGCCAGAGATGAAAGAAATCTATTAGACCCAGCTCAACCCTTCCATTTTACCTTGAGGAAAGCGAGACTCATTGGAACCAGATAACTTGTTAGTCTCTCAGAGTTGGAGTTTAGGTGTTTTGCAGAAATTGCTAGACTTGGCCACATTTCTAGCATGATCATAAGATCATTTCCTTGATCCAAAGAGTGAAGTTACTTTGTCTTTCCTCCCTGTTTCTGTCCCTTACCTACCATCCTTCCTTCCCCCACCTTTTAGTTTCTCCTCTTTATGTAGTTTTTAAAGCATTACAGGTTCATCAAAAACAATTTGAAAAAATACAACAAAAAAATAATAAATTATCCATAATCCCACCCCATGGAGTTGGTATATTTTCTTGGAATCTTTTTCTGTATGTACATGAATTTACGTGTACATAGTCCCAATTCAGATATGGACTGAATCCCCTGGTCTCTGTAGGTCCTGGATACAAGTGGAGGAAACCTCAAATGAAGAAAACTGATAGAACTCATTTTAAATTTAAGATTTTTAGAAGGAGGCCCTCCCAGGCATACATCATGAGATTGAATTATTCAAATAGAAGTGATCAATAGTGAAATCTGGTATCTGGCCAGTAACAAGGCCAAATCTGCACTCATGCTAGGGAAGTCTAGAGACTCTCAGCCATGATAACATTACCAAATGAATATCACACATTGTAATACACAGTTTGTATCTTGAATTTTTAAATTTTAATGTTGTTATATTTCAAGAGATTCAAATACTTTGAAAACATACAGCCACTTTTCAATGATGACACTTGATATGAGCTCACACTAGATGAGAACGACCATGGAATAAAGTTCTAGGCTTTGGCTCTGGAGAGTTCTGGGTTTAGGCAGTCTCACTCAGGCATCCAAGTGAGGGCCCCAGAGTGACAGGCATTCTTTATTTCATCTTCATGATGAAATAAAAGTGAACCAGAAACATTGGAAAGTGCATTTCATGTGTAAGCAGAGATTGATTTCTACTAGAGTTCAGGGGATCATATATATATAGTCCTTACTCAGGTTTACTCCATGCCTTCCTGGAGCTTAATCAATATTCTCTGACAGTCTTTCACGATGAAATTTAGTATTTGTGGTGCTACAGTGCTATCTTTTAAAGTTCTCTTCCTTTTATCCCTACAGAATGTGCCTTATCTTATTAAACAAAATGCTGTCTTAGCACCTGGAAAAATAACAAAATGGCTCATCTTTAAAAATACTTATGTAAATAATTCTTACTGTTTGCTCACTCAACTTTCTTACTGCCAACTTACTCATGTTCATAAAGTGTGCCTATCTTAAATCTATTCCAGGGATGGTGGAAGAAAAAGCCCACTATAAAGCAGAGAATGAAAACAAGAAGTGTTAAAGCTAGGTCACATTTATGCAGTCCCCTCTCGCTCTGTGATGGCGCCTTGTGTCACCATACTCCCATCCAGGCCACATTGCCACTTGCTGTACATACCCCACCTCCATTGGAACATCCCCAAGTTTTTGAACCACCCCTGTTACTATGCACCTCAGGACCTTCACACACACTAATCCTCCTACTGGAGTTCTCTCCCCTCTGCCCACACTTGCCAAAGTGGCAACTCTTCAGACCAAACACCAATGTTTCCCTCTGAAGGATGTTTCCTTAAAAATCCAGCTGAGATCAAATCCCCTAATTACACTTATAGTTCACTGGATTTCTCCTCCATAGTACATATCACAAGTGGATTAAATATTCACTTACATAATTAATCGCATGATATTTATCTTTCCCACTAGACCATAAACTACATGAGAGCAGAGACTCCCCATTGCAGCCCACCAGTAGATTTATCCTCCCTGGAGCAATGCCTTTCACAGATAAGGGTTCAATAACTAGTGAACTAATGGATAAATAGAAATATGTCCACAAATGAGCATTGTGTCTAGAGTTCTTTGCCGACCATGTAAATTAACCATAGGAGTGAACATTGCTGTGCTAAACCCATTAGATATCTCCTTTCACACTGGTAGACTAAAGTTAGAAATTGGTATTGAGTGTCACTAAATTTTTAAGCAGTGCCAAAGACTGAACCTTAGCAAGAAACCATAAAAATGTTTAAACACACAAATACTGTGAGATAAAAACATATTGCACAAATTCAGGAAACAGATGAATTGATAACATCCCTCCAATATCAACATATTTAGTAAGTGCTTGGATGTACTGGAAAATTCTCAGAATTCAAGGAAAGAATCAACGAGAACAGGAAGTCAAACATCATTAACCCCCTGTACCAAAGCCCAAAGGTCATCAGAATCCAAAGCCAGGCTATGTTGCTCACAAGTACACATGGTTCACAGGAAAACTAGAACACTTGGTTAGAGTCAATATTAGAAATCAAATTAAAGGACCCATATCTGTGTAACTATTCACTCTTCCTTGATTTTTCTAGGTTACTAATCAAGGTGTACTCAGTTGTCTTTTATCTGCTCCATCCTTCCCTAACTCTGCTTTCTCACATAGATCATAAGACTCACCATGTGCTAAAGTCTGTATTGCATGCTATCCCCCCAAAAGCACGAGCTACTGATGTGAGCTAGTACAGCACAAGGAAAAAGGGAATGTGGGCACAGGAAGTCATCCAGGTTGAAGTGAGGGGCGAACATCCTGAGATTCAAGTTCCTTGAGAAAGTGGTGTAACTGCAAGAACAGGACAAAGAGGACTTGGGAATAATCCCATTGTCAGAGAAGAAGAAACCCACGAAGGAGATTCTGGAGGTGCCAGATATTTACATTGACTGAATGTGAAGATGCAAATGCACCAACATTTGGCAATGACTTGACATCTGGACAGAACACGAACAATAAATGACCATCACACTAAAGTGGTGGTAGCGCAGGAGTGAAGAAGGAAGAGTGATAGCAGCAGAGGAAGTTATGGTCTTTTAATGACAGCTTTGATTCAAATCCATGTGAGAACATCAGAGAATGCTGAATTGGAAATTAATTATTTGCTTCAATCAAGAAGCCATTCCCCACAAACTGAAGAAGAAAAAATGTTTTAAGCCTTCTGCACACTTGCTTGAAACCACTCCTTTGCAATTACTACTCATAGTGGCAAATGCAAGTAGGAACAGAACTCTTCTAGTTCCACCAAGAAGTAAGTGCTGGTGCAGAATCCTAATGACATCCTCCAAGCTTCCTCCACCAGGTTATTCAAACATTAATATAGAACTGCTGTGCGATATTTTGCAGATAGAATTAAGGTTACTAATCAGCTGACCTTGAAAGAAAGAGATTATCCTGTATTATCTGGGTAGACTCAACATAAAAAGTCAAAGACAAAGGCAAAAAAGTCAATTGGAAAGATGAGGCAGAAGGGAGTTAAGTGAGAGGTAAGACACACACAAAGCCTGACAAGGACTTGACCCAAGTGTTCTGGCTTTGAAGACAGAAGTGGAGGCAACAAACCAAGGAATTCAGGTAACTTTTAAAGCAGAGAAAATTTGCCCCTGGCCAATAGCTGGTGAAGAATCAGAGTCTTCAGTCTGGAGGACCAGCCATGGCCCTGAGCTTGTGTGTGTATGTCTCACGCCCTTCACCATACTCACCAGACAGACAGCCAAACAGACCAAAGAATATTTCCTAAGTGACTTCCATACAAAATAATCCAGGTTTATTCTGCACCCATGCATCGATTCTTTTGAAGCATTTCATGCAACATATCAGTGAATTTGTCCCTTCATTTAGAACTGAGAAATTGGATAAAATAACTTCACACTGTCTTTGTTGCTAAGTGATATTTATAGGCTGAAAACTTGCTCACGCAACAGATTTTACCTTCATGGCATCACATAATGAGGTACCTCGTTTGTCTAATAATTTCCAAAGTACACTTCAATGATCTTGTTTAAAAAAACAAAAGAAAAAAAAAACCTTTTCCTCTGCATCTGTCAAAATCCAGCTCATACCTTACCCAGGATAAGGAGTTTTCTCAAATCTCTACAGCTGCAAATATAGCCATACATCAGTTCATGGCAAGTGTATGTTCTGGGAAATGTGTCATTAGATAATTTTGTCATTGTGAACACATCATAGAGAGTACATAAACCTACATGGTATAGGCCAGTCACTTGACAGGGCCCTTGATCACTACAAACACATGAGTCAAGCCTTGCACACCACCAGGCAATAAGAATCCCCATTCCATTTTAATCTTATGGGTCCCACCATTGCATATGCCAACCATCATTGACTGAAACACCATTATATGGCATGTAGTTGTATTCCTCTCGTCTCATATACCAACCTCTATTATTTCTTTAAACAGAACTTAGCTAATATTAGTCAGTCACTGGGATGTGTGCCTGCCAGCAACAGAACTATAAGACAACACTGTGATGAGGGTCTAGCATAGTGCTGTGCACAGTGCTTGGCCCATGGTCAATAGGTACTTAATGAGCAGATTCCTCCCTCCTGGAAAGCAACAGTGTCTAATTTATCTTTGCAGACTTCCCATCAACCCAGCAGTGTCATGTATATGCTCAGAGAGCACTTGTTAAAGTATATGGTGCTTGATCTGGAATTATCAAATTCTATGTGGTCTAAGGTCATACTGTTGTGCCTTAGATCTCAGTACACAGGCTCTTTTTAAAAATCATTTTTAATATTATCTAAAAATTTAATGTGTAATTTACTACTTGACCCACTGTGATAACATTCATCATACTGACAATAGTGATAGTAATATCATATCTGTTCATCTGAAATCACAGATGCTTCATATATTTGTTTATTGTATACTCGTTACCTTCCCAAAATATGATCACTTGGTTCAAAGAATTACAACCATTTTGAGTCTCTTCAAACTCAATCATACATAATTTCCTTTTAATGTTACACATATCAGATCCCAGATTCCTTTTATTTGCAACCAAGAAAAAAATTTCACTCCTAATTACATATTGAGATAAGAAAAAACCCCACTGCTAATAAGTAAAATGCAAACTGTTTCTGTATTCAAATTTTACTTTTACTGGACTGTTTCTATTAGATCCCCTGTTCTGTGTTCTACCTCCATGAGGATGACACTTCATCTTTCCAGCCTTGGCTGCTCACTGCCCACAGTGCACTCCCCCAGGAACTTCTGGCCAGCTTCCTCTATCAACCTCCTCATTCTCTCAGAGACAAGCAGCACCCACTCCTCACTCCCCATGTCACTCATCCCTGCAGAATCATCATGTTATGGGTCTTCCAGACTCCATAAACTCCATAGGCTTAGCAAAAAGTGTCCCCTATATTCTTTCCTCTCCCTGAGTCACAACAATGTTCACCAAGTTCATTCCGTTCTTCATTCCGTTTCTCCTTTTTCTGCATCAACTTGTAAGTTTGGGATCCTTAATCACTTCATATAAGAAGCTGTTATAAGGGTCCATACTATTTCTAAAAGAGCAATTTTATCACATGTCCTTGCCCCCAAACTTCAAACACTTCTCAGTGCCAAAAGAAAATCTTAATACAGGCTAATTTATTTGTCTCTATTCAAATTCCACTAGAACTTGGCATGAAACTATTTCTTTCCACTAATTACCTTCAAAAATCAGTTGTTCTTTCTCAGAATCACACCATTTGTTTTCCCTTGTACATTCTCAAATGTATTCAGCTCAAATTTCTTCTCCTTCCAAAAGCATTATTTCACCCACCCAGCTGGAAAACATCTCTTCTTCTACAAAATTTCTCCACTTCAGTGTTTATTCCACTCATTCAACAATAATTATCTCCTGCCTTATCTGCTGTGATTCAAGTTGCCACTGTTATTTAAATTTCCTCATATGTATCTTGTGTCTCCAACTGAAATGTAAATACTAAAGATGGAGGGTAGCAAGGAGCCAGAGACTTCATCTTTTATATACTTAGCATGGTGTCTGGCACATAAGTAGACATTACATAAATAAATGTTGATTTGATTTCTTAAATTACTTCTCTTAAATAATCTCTCTTATTGCCTTAAATAAGCTAGCTTCAGGATCTGAAATATTCTCAAAGTTTGGTGTGGTTTGAATAACAAAATGATACAAGACTAAACAAGGAATGAATCCATTTCCCCTGACATGTATTATCTGTTATTTTTCAATCACAGAATTTTGCGGCTGTTGTGAATGCCAGACTTGACATCACCGTTTTCTCATTTCCCATTCCCAAGAAGCACAGCCTGCTGGCCCAGTCTTATTCATCAGAGGTATTTCCTGGAGAAGGAAAAGATCGTCATCATTTTTGTGCCTCTGTCTTTTATTTTGAAACATGGAATGTAGACCTTTGCACATTTATAGGAATTTGCTATAATAGGTGACATCCAAGTCAGTGGTTTTATTGTCATATATCGGATGAGATGGCTGTTCTCAAACAAAGCAAAGAATGCATGAATAATACTGGATAATAATACTTTTGCTCATCACAGCTTCTTTGAAACTTTACCATGACAATTATCCATTTATGTTTCCCTCCTCTTGGTGAGGAGGATGCATGGATTCCAACTTTATTTACCACCCACCCCACTAATATTCTCATTAGTCTCCCTCAATTGTCACACACTACCTCTGGCAGTGTGTCAAGAACAGTAGAGGGACAGTGCATACAAGCTGAATTGGAAAGAATTGATTCAAAGGTGAAACAATAGAAGCAACTGAAGATTTATATTGGTTTGTGTGTTTTGAATTTTAAAAAGAGCATTATGAAACCCTTATTAACAACTCAAATTTTCTTGATATGCAAAATTGCAGTGAGTCCTAGACTTCTGAGAGAGGTAGAAGATAATTCTAGAGCTCAGGTTTCTGTAGGATTTCAGATGCCTTAAAGTTCTATCAGCTCCAACATGCACCTAAGAGTTTTGGATACTACCCCCACACTTTACCATACATAAGGACAGAACCAATGGTATTTCACCTCCTTACTCCTCAATATCATAGCCTAATCATAACTAGAAAGAAATAAACCTTGTTATATCAAGGCATCATTCTGTAAGCAAAGGTTGCTTACTTGGTTTTGCCCATACTGAGACACAGAATTTTGTCTGTACTAACACACTGAATCCAAATGTCTATACATGATAATTTCTGAGGGTTTCTAATTTATGGGTATTTTTTGACACATCTAAAATAGTCTACTGAAAATGACTTAATTGGTTTATAATGATGAGAATACAAGTGTTTATCATATTGTATTCATATTATCTCATTTCATTATTTTTATTTATTTTTGCTGTGCTGTGGATCCAACCCAGAGCTTTGTATATGCTCGGCAAATACTCTACCACTAAGCTACACTTCAAACCCTTATTTCATTTTTTAAAAATAATTTTTAATCACTAAGCCTGCAATCCCTAATTGAAAATATAGCCAGGTTACCATACCTACATTGTTAAAGCAAGATGTCTCCAGGCTTCTGATACTCTACTATTTTTCCTCCTCACCTAAGATTGGGGGATGAGCTCCTAAGTGTCCAGCCCACAAAGTCTGCCCTGGAATGAGTCCTCTTCTCTGTGTCCCTCAGTGCTTGGGCTGGAGGTGGTCCTTTGTATTCTTGAGCATGCAGAAACTTTGCTATAGCTGCTATTATCATCATCATCATTATCATCATCATCATCATCATCACTGTCTTCATCTCCAGCAATGGTTCTATAACATTGTAGCTCTGTCTTCTAAACAGCACATTTTGTTTCTGTTTTATTCTCTTTGTAAAATCAGTTTTTCATTGCATTGCGACAGCAGAAAGAAAAATTTAAAGCCCGTTTAATGACTGAATTCTCCTCTAGTTTCAAGTCAAAATGAAAAACAGATTCCCACTTGCACAATATTTCATACTTCCTATATAATACCATTAACAATCCTCAGGTAGCAGGAACTTAGAACTTCACTTTATGTCCAATATCTTTAGTTTATAGAACACATTAGGGCTATAAAAGAGCAGTTTTATTTTTAGAAAAAAGTTATATTACTAGATAGTATATACTTAGCACTTGACCTTCTCCAAAGTTAATAGTAATTTTATTAATGATATATTAATATAAATGTATTACCCAGTACCATTTGAAAAATGCTAACTTGATTATAAAATTGTAATAATTAACAGTTTGATTTAATTTTTAATGGACATTGTAATAGAAAACCAAAAAATAAAGTATAAGTTAAGAAATAAATGAGAAAATAAACTGGAAAGAGTCCATAATTATGTGGAAGTTCAATTATATGGAGAGTTACTAAATGACAGGGCCAAATGAAGGAATTCAACAAGGCTCTGTATCAAAGTACATTTTTCCATGCAAAAGTGTACCAAATTCTACCAATATAGGATGGACCCTACAATCTCATTGTACTAATGTGTAAATATTAAGCTATTGGGTCTTTTTAATAAATAAAGGTGTTGATACTAACAATGATCAAAATGCTTATAAAAATTTAAAAAAGGATGTTAAGCTGAAGGTGGTTTGCTGATGCTACAATCAAAGCTGTGTCTCGTATCTCTAACCTGCCACAGGTGGTATTTCCAGTTAATTCACCTAGTGATTAGGAAAAGCAATCTATAAAACCATAAAGTTGCCTATAAGTGAATACATTTGTGCATGGACAAAACTTTGGTAAATCTGTTAAAAGCATAATTCTTTTTCTCTGGAGAAATTCTTAGACTTTCTCCCCTGAAATCTTGAATTAAAAGATATCAACAGTTTTATCAGGCAATTTCCCAAATTATCCTAATTATCCAAATTTCCCTAATGTCCTTTAGTGTCATACTTATAATCTAGTGTGCCAATAATACTACACTACCCTCTGAGATGCAGAGAAAATATAATATCTTTCTCTATATGATGAATTAATCTTCCCTATGTATGTCTACACATAGGATAATATGTAGAAACATTAATTTAAACCCTGTTCAATGCAACAATTTGAATACTTCCTTTGGCTACATTCTTTGCCATTTGAAGTAGTATTGTTAGTCTCAGATTCCCCTCCCTACACCTGCTCTACACAAGTGGAGGATGGGTGAAGGAGAAATATTAGGAAATAAAACATAAGATGGGAAGCTAATGAAGGGTTTACATGACATTCTAAGAAATTGAACATTGTTTTATGCACAATATGAAATCACATGAGAAGATGTAGTTTGTGAATTTGGGGTGGGCACTGATAGTTGGCCAACTCAACATGTATCCTCATCCTCTTTCTTCCTTACCGTCCTCCCACAGTGGCGATTGAAAAAAGTAAGATGTTCATTGCAAAATGATCTTGTAGTTATGAGGTTATATGACCCAATTCTAGCCAATGAACTACAAGGGAAAACCTGTTGGAGACCTTCAGTGAAAGCTTTGTCTTCCTGGAACAAAGAACCAAAGTTCACAAGATTTTAAAGTATAAAAGCTTTAAAATAAGACATGCTGCATGGAACTGCAGCTGCCATCTTGCAACCATGAGGCACCAAGTGTGAGGGCAGGGAGAAGAGGAAATAACACGGGAATAAATAACAAGCCAGGGTTCTTGAGGGCATCACAAAAATGCTGCACCCATTCTAAACTGACACCTCCAGATGAAACTTTATATGTGAGATAGCTCATGTTTTATTACTTAAATCACCACTTGTTATATTTTCTCTTACTTGCAAAGGTAAATAAAGCATTCAGAATTGATAGTGTCACATAGATCACTGGCCAGAATTGGGATTTAAAAATGGGCAAGATTAGATTCAGTGAGACTATTTAGGGAACTGTCACAATAATACAGGTAAAGATTGAGAAGGATCAGAAAAGAGAAGGCAGGCACATAGATAATCAGAAGGAAAATTCTCTAATTTTGCTGTAGGAAGGGTGTGGGAAAGGCAATTAGGTTTTGGGCTTAGGTTACTGAGTCAGAGGATCTAGAAATACCAGATTTGACTATGGAAAGGAATTTCAGTTTGAGAACAGTGAAGTCCAAGGTCTTTACACAACATCATATGAAAATAGTCAGTGGGTAGTTATAAGTAGAATTATTTCTACCTGGAGATACCAATCTGGGATTCATTAAGGTCACAGCTTAAAAACACTGCATAGGAAGAGAATATGGGGAACAAGAGTTAGAAAGAACAAAAGCCCAGTGAACACCAAGGTTTAAGAAGGGAAGAAGTAGAATAAGGAGCAACGTCTGAGAAGAAATACTGAGGGAGGAGCAAAGAAGAACACACATCAGTTCCAAGCAGCTAGAACATCTGAACCAGGCAATGCTGGCTGATCCTTAGCTTTAAGTGAACATTTTGTTAAAAAGCAGAACTACTAGAGAACATCTGAAACGAAATCAAAGTCAAATATACTACTTTCCTAAATAAGGAGGAGCTATGCAGGCCAAAAACAGTCTCACTGAAGAAAGTACATTGCTGATCTTATTTTGTGGATTTTCATGGGGACAAGTTAATTTGGGTTGGAGTTGGTCACATAGATAAGAATAGGTTAGATAAATATCAAAAAGTAGAATAGCTGGGTTATATAGTGGTTCCATTACTAGTCTTTTGAGGACTCCATACTGATCTACACAGTCATTGTACTAATTTGCAGTGCCAACAATGTATATAAGTCTTCCTTTATACCCACATTCTCACCAGCATTGATTATGATATACATTCTTGTGTGTGTGTGTGTGTGTGTGTGTGTGTGTGGTACTAGGGATTGAACTGGGGGCACTTGACCACTGAGCCACATCCTCAGCCCTATTTTATGTTTTATGTAGAGACAGGGTCTCACTGAGTTGCTTAGCGCCTCTCCGTTGCTGAGGCTGGCTTTGAACTTGCAATTCTCCTGTCTCAGCCTCCCAAAGTGCTGGGATTACAGGCGTGCACTACCGCATCTGGCTATGATTTATATTCTTTATGGTTGCTATTTGAATCAGGTTTTGCATTACTCTAATCAAAATATCCAACGAGAACAACTTAGAGGAGAAAGAGGTTATTTGGGGCTCACAGCATCAGAGGTCTTGTTCCATTAATGGCTAACTCCATTGCTTTGAGCCCAAGGTGAGGCAGCACATCATGGGCAAAGGGTTCAGTGAAGGAAAGCCACTCGGCTCATTGTGGGCTCAGAAGCTGAGACAGAGAGGGTATTATGGTATCTTCATACATGCATATAGCATAATTTGGTCAATTTTATTTCCAAATTCTTCTCCTTTCTCTTTCTTCCTCCCACCCCCTTGGTCCCCTACCTCTTCTTTATTGATTTCTCTTTTTATTCTTTTTTTTAAATCTCTCTGGTTTACATATGAAGAAAATATTTGGCCCTTGACTTTCTGATTTTGTCTTATTTTACACATACCAGAAGAGCAGAGAAAAGGTAGCAAGAGCAGGGAGAAGGGGAAGGAAATGGAAAGTACTAGGAATGAATTAAAGTGATTTTTTGTTATGCATATATGTCACAGTGAACCCCTCTAATGTGTATAATCATATTGCACTAATAAAAATATAAAAATGAAAAAATATATATAAAAATGAGTTGGTTGACATCAGCTTTAGAAGCACATTCCCTTGGGCAAGTCAATGCCAATTGTCTGGTATGCTAAGTCTGTTCTGTCAGTGACTGACTGGCTTTCACAGACATGTTTAACAAAGTGAGTTGTCACTGACCAATGACAGATGTTTAAAACCAATTCTGAAGTTTGCTTGTTAACCCAGTTATAGAACTGTGATTGATTGACTAAAAAGTTTAAAACCTGTTCTGGTGACTGTGACCAAGACTATGAAGAATCAAACTTTTCCTAAGAGTGTGGGACCTTTTTTACATTCTAAATTAAATGCTACATAGATCGAATAAGATAAAAACTGAAACGTGTCCATTGGGTTTAAAATTTTTCATAGAGTAGATGAGGAACTGAAATAATACAAAGCTACACTAAACTGGTCATACTTACAATTTTCTCCCACAGCAGAAAGACTGGAAAGGGAGGTAGGAAAGTAGAACTCGCATTTGTTGATGGGCTATCACATACAGGAAGTTGTGCTAGATACCTAGATACATGTGCTATCTCATTTGATTCTCACAACACCATACCATAAAGCAGTCATCAGGAGCAGCAGTAGTATTCTGAGACTCTGGACACAGAAAAAATATTCCCAAGGTTATACAGCTCAAGATTGGCAGAAAAATAGCTGGGAACCAGGCTGATATGGCTTTAAAACCTACGTTTGTGCCATTGTACCACATTGTTACCAAACAGATGGAGTAAGCTATGAAAAGGACCTATTCCACCTCCTGCAGTCTTCTTTTCCTCTTAAACTGCTCCGCCAACTCTGGCAAAGCAGGGAATATGTAACCTCTAAGAAGTAGGCAACAACAAAGTCATGGCATTGCTTACACGTGAAGAAAGCTCACAGAGCAGCTGTCTTTTTATTCATCAAGCATTTAAAAATAGATACTTCTCTGAATGTTTTATGTTGAAGTCTATTAAAACCATGCCATGCTTGGTCAAGTATTAAGCAAGTCATTTTTTTTCACTGGCAGCTATTCAAGTATTCATTTCCTTACATTACAAAATGACCCTTTTTATAAGAGAAATCTACAGCTCATGAGACAATGCTAACAATTTTGAAGTTAAAATGAGTCACTCAGTAAACAAAACTCATATTGGTGATTTGGTGATAGTTTGTTATGACTATTTGTCCTTCTTAATACTTCCTGGGGTTGTACCACTTTCTGTGTGCTTGCTCATCACAAACCAGCTGCATTAGAGAAATACATAATGTCCTTGAGCTTGTGATTACCTTCAGTCTTATAGAACATTTAGGTTGACACTGACTTCAAAAAGCTGAAGAGAAAAGTTGATGAAAATCTAAACTCTAAATCCATGCAGTGTGACCTGTTGCAAAAAGACACAGCATGGACGGAGTTGGCCATCTCTCTGAAGTGCCAACATGGGACTTCTCACATCTCCCAGAAGCATCTTCACTGGTGACTTCATATATTTACTCATTTACCTCCTTAGTGTGTCTTTAGGTGATAGTAAGGCATTCAGCCACATGCAGAAACAGTCTGTCTTCTCATCAATAATGACAGCTTCAAATACAAGACAATTTCAATTTTATAACAGCATGTGGGAAAGTCTTCTTTTATGTTCCATATCATGCAGTTCTACTGTCCACAAAATGGTGTGCAATATTTAAGCTATTTTGTAATACAAAGAAATTCACTAAAATAATTTTCAATCATCATGTCATTTCACTTTGATTTTGCATTTATAGCATTTTAGAAAGAGACTGGAGAAAACCCAAATATGAACAGCTATGATGAATTCAATAGGGATTATTCATTGAAATGTTCAGTCTTCATTATTAAAAACTTCCACTTAATTCCACCAAATTCTATTTGTGAATTAGCTGAGAATTTCCTTATATTTAAATTAATATAGACATCTTTCAATGCATGTCCTAGGAAGATGTAGTCTTTCTATGGCTCAGTAGATCCATATGGAGCCCTATCAGCTCCCAACCCCCATGAATAATTCTACCATAGGGTATGGAGAATTAAGTTTTTAAAACATCATAAAAAAAAGTCTCTCCCACTTAAAGCACCATATATCTCTACAAGGAGAATTAACAGCTTATGCTGCACCTACACAATTATCAAAAGGAAAGACTTTTGCTATATGAGCTAGGCAGCCTAACGCTGGCTGCTGGAGGTTGATGGGTCTACAGAACTAATGTGGCAGAGGAAAGAGAAACTCCGGGACAGCCAAGGAAAGGTTCTCCAGGACATCACCAAGGAGAAAACAGACAGTGGAGTGGGAGAAACCCCAATTAGAGAAAAGTCTTCCTAAAATTAGATGGATATAAGTCATGTTGATTATTTATTAGCAAGACAAATTCCAAAATGGAAGAGAGCTCTCTTTCTCAGAGTAGTTCTAAAGGAATTCCAAAACGAGACATGAAAGAGCAAGGCATTACCAGATTCCCCTTTATGAAATCCACCATTTCAGCCATGCTTTCTGTTCCGCTGAATGAAGAAGGCAATGGGTCAAAAGTGCTGTGCCCCTTGTGGGTACCTCAACCACTAAAAGCAAACAATGTGTCTGTTCCATAATTACTTGAAAATAATCCCAACAGTTGTGATGCATCCTGTCCACAAAACATTTTTTCCTGATTTCCCTTTTTAAAAATAGAGCCCTAGAGGGAAAAATAATTTGCTATTTAGCATGCTGTGAAAAAGATTGTTAAGTAAAAGTCCTGTATCTAATAACAGAAAGGCTTTCTGACACTTCAGGGTGGGCTTACTGGGCAGCAATTGGCATGGTGACCCAGGCTGAATACTCTATTTAATACTTTTATTTGTAGAAGCAATTTCTCCTTAGACAAGAAAGCCTGAAGACTTATTTCTTATTTCTAAATGTATGTAGCAGATACCGTGATGCAACTAGACAAGTTAAGAAGCAAAAGTCAATGAGCTCCTCAGAAATAAATAGGGTGAAACATCCACTGAGCCAGAACTAAGGAGGCAGGCAAACCAAAACCCCGGTATTGTTTTGTTTCTAACCCCCTTATCTCTAAACCATGTAACATTTTAAGGGTTAAATACTTAAAATCCACTGTAAACTTGTCCCAAATAAATCTGTTCTTTGTTGTGTGTCTTCGCTATTTTCCAGAAAAATATCTTTCCATATTTGTCTTTAATGCTATATATAGGATAGGAGATGAATAGCACACTTTATATCTATGCCAAGATTGAGGCAGAAAAAGGAAATTTTAGCTGTATTGTATCTGCTCAGTCGTCTGCTTCATTCCTCATGTTTCTGACATAAAATGGAATCATTTTATGCTTAAAAATTGCTCTCCATATTCTCCTGTGAAAGTGCTATCAATGTAAAAAGCAGGAGCACAAAGCAACAAAGTTAAGAGCTTATTTTTCTTCCTCTTTAATACTCAACATTATGACCTCTTGGCCAGTGATCAACCCCAGGGTTGGTTCACCAGTCTTCTCTTTATTTCTGCTTTACACCTTCACCTGTTCCTTAGGCATCCCTGATGAACATTAGAATAATCTGATATTGTTTTGTATGCATTTTCCATCTATGTAAAATTCATTTAAAGTGTACCAAGAAGTTAATTAGCCTCCCTCTTCTCAATGTCATATTATTCTTAACAATATACAAATACTAGGACATTTCCTATAACCTTTGAATGAAGAATTCTGTATATTTCTCCACTCAACTAAATCATAAAGAAGTACATTATCAGTAGGAGAGTCCACTCTTCCTCAGCCCTCACCACACTGTCACCCCTCTGCTGGCTACTATAAGGCCCAACTCAGCCTTTCTACACCCTATTCCAGACTCAGGATCTTGCTCATTTTCTGTCCCAGTTCATTCTTTCTCTCTTGAGCTCTCTCCTTCCACTTTTCCTTTTGGTCCTCACGAAGTATGTGCCTCTGTGTTACTCAGTGATGAGGGCCACCATGGACCCATACTATAGATTGAAAGGCTCTCAGGAAAGCTACAATCTGCTTAGATTTTTATAGAATTTTGGATTTTGCTTGAATTTCTCTTACTACTTAACTATTGTTTTGTTGAAATAGAGACAAAAGTTTTGTCTTCTTCAGGCAAATATAAAGTATCCTAAGTACCTAAGAATGTAAATGGCAAAATCAGAATCAGTAACTCACAGCCTCAAGGTAGAAATACTAATGACAAAACATGGACTTCCAAATTATGGACTTGGAACACAGGAAAATACATGTATAAATAGAAGCTTGAGAATATTTTCTTTAAAAATAACAACTTAACAAAATTATGATACTTGGTTCTAACTAAATTCGAAAATCTCCAATGGCTAAAGGAACTGAATCAGCTGGGTTCTTCATCGTCCTGGGTGTTTCAGCAATAAGGTCTGTGTCCTTGATTGGTTCTTTACAGTGACCCTAGTCAGCACATAAAACTGGAAAATGAGAATTTCTCCCTATTATATAAACTGGACTATTACAACTTTCTGTAGCTTCTTCAATTCAGTCTACATGTAACCTAGAAAATCCTTATAAAAAGAAAACTTTTAGACCACATCTGTCTGTAGAATTCAAAGTGTCTCTGACATAGGAGTTGCTCTGGTCATGCCATGAGCTGCTGTAACAAAACATCATAAACTGAGTAGCTTATAAGCAACAGAAATTTCTTTCTCACAGTTCTGGATGCTGAGAAGTCAGCAGATTTGGTGTCTAGTCAGGCTTCATTTTCTGGTTCATCAATATCACCGCGTCCTCATGACTGAAGGGGCAAGGCAGCTCCCTGGATCTCTTTTGTTAGGACAATAATTGTGTTCATGAGTTCCATTCTCAGGTCCTAATCACTTCCCACAGCCTCCACCTCCTAATACTATCACCTTGGGAATTGGAATTGAAACATATGAATGTGGGACAGACCCAAACATTCAGACCATAGCCACTGCCAAAGGTACCTAATAAAAATGGTACTGTTTTAATAGAAAATCTTGGTTTATTCGTGTGTGTATGTGTTGGCCACCTGCCTTCATTGTCATTCTGTGTCCACATAGTTTGCTAACAGGTTCTTCTTGGTGTGGAATTTGTAGGTGTGGATGGGAGTATTGCCAGAATAAACATGTGACATTAACTTCAACAACATGAAAATGTGTAACCTTGACAAGGGTAGTTATCATAGAATAAAAAGAATGGAAGCTAAATAGAGCAGATAAAGGAAAAAATCAGAAAATAGAAATATCAAATATTGACATTAGAAGAAATTATGCTGGAAAGAGAAACAGAGAAAAGAGATCATAATTGGAGGAAGATATGCAAAAATATTTGTTAAAGGTAGGATTCTCTGGAACATGTGCATATGGACACTCATAAAAATATTTATTATATGATTTTTATTGTATCATTCTCACAAGGAGCAGGAAGAGAACAGAAGGAAAAGGAGGATCAAAAACAAAGGGGCCAAAGAACCCTTAACTGTGAATTATAAATTCAGTCTCTACCTCTAAAGAAACAGAAAAAAGAACTTTAGAATTAAATATTAAATTGTTCCACTTTCATCAAAACAAAATAAAACAAATATTTGGAGTCTCTTATGTCAGGGAAGGGAACTCTTGAACTGGTGAGTTTATCACACTAGCTTAAAAATCTTATTCTCAGATTTTACTAGCCATTTGTGAGGCACTAATTCAAAAATATGTATTGAATTCCTATAGTCATAGGCCCTTAAATAATTATAGTAGGATTGATAAGCACTGCTAAGAACATTGGAATTTAATAAGAGAAATTAGGCTGAAATACAAAAATCAAATGCCAACATGAGGTGTAAATATGAGAAGCCACAAGAATTTTGATATTCCTCTGCAACAGCAAGGGCTCTGTGCGCCAAAAGGTCAGGAAAGGTTGCCAGAAGGAGGGGAAAGAGCTGACCTGGTTGCGGAGGAAGAGTAGAACTGGACTATGTGGAGGGGATTTAAAGAAGCATGTTAAGTAAAGAGACTAACTTAAGCCCACTGTAGGAGATGGGTGTATAGCCCATTGGAACATGATACATAGACCAGCAGGAAGGGCATTTGGAACTTAGTGGGAGGTTGAGACCAATAAAGAAACAGTGAAATGGTTTCCAGAACACAACCAGAGATCATTTATCTTGTGTATTATTGAAGAGTTAGATTTTAAAATAATAAAAGGAAGATTTACCATTGTAGTTCTGAGTGTTTAAAGTGGACCAAATTCTACACATGTCACAAATCTGAAGGCTGTTTTGCAAAATGGTTTGTTTTTGTTCTCCTGGGAAGGTGGCTATGTGACTACTTAAGTTTCAGTCTCCCCTTATTTGAGATGGTTCCTACCATTTGTAACTTCATATTCTTTAGTTATTGATGGTTTGGAAAATATTGCATCTGTTTCACAGCTCACAATCAGTAAAGTTACATGAATTTATTAGTAATGTCATCAAATTTGGGAATATTGCCATTGAAGTTTCTTTTTGTGGTGGTGACAGTGGGATGTGCGTGGGCGTGTGGGTGTGCTTCTTTTGTGAGAACTACTACTTGGAAGAATTTTTGGCAGACAAGCTTCTGGTTCTACATATTTCAAACCTAATTTCTCCCCCACTCTCAACATACATCCAGAGCTGGAAACCGGAAGACATCTCAGTATAACCTCTATCCCTGCCCCTTTGTAATTCAGCACAAAGAAGGTGAGCATATTGCCATAACAGGACAGTTGACAATAGCCAATCTATAAATGTAAGTGACTGCAAACCATATACATTTATCTCACTAGACCCAGACAAAGACCAGTTCCCCTTCTCTAGATCTCAAAATGCCTGATGGCCCTCCAGAGCCAGCTACCATTAGGGAAAGTGTGATCCACTAAGTTTAAGTAGGGTCAACAGTGTTAACCACTTAAGGTATGTTTTAGTCAGCTTTTTCACTGCGGTGACTAAAAGATCTGACCAGAATAATTGCAAAGAGGAAAGTTTATTTGAGGGCTCACAGTTTCAGAGGTCTCAAGTCCACAGACAACAGCCTTCATTCCTTGGGGCTCGAGGTGAGGAACAACATAGTAGAAGAGTGTGGCAGAGAGAAGCAGCTCACACAATGATCAGAAAGCAACAACAGAGACACTGTTATGGACCAGGCTATCTGGGCAATGACCAAACAGACTCCATTTTGCCCTGAGATTCCATGTCATGTAAGAAATGCTTCTCCCACAGGGACACCTCGCCTCCGTACTCATCAATAGTGCTTAGCATAGCATATTTGGCAACACAAAATGGCAATTCTTATACAATATGAAGTTGTTCTCTCTTTGGGTCCCATTTTTCTCGGACAATGTACCCTGTCAGAGAATGATTGTCTAGACATTAGTAGCCATTCTTTAACTTGTATTCAATTAGGGTCGTTTTGACCCACTTCCCCTTCTGCTCATGATTTTAGATCTTGTGACATTTATTTATGGTTTTGAATCATAGCAATAGCAACTTATTATTAATATGGTTTTAAACTTTAAAAATGGACTCAAACTACAGGAGGGGTCAAAGGGTATAAACTTGCAGTCTGCCCCTTGGCCCACAAGCTGGTGGATCTGTGCCGCTAGCTGGTGTATAAAGATTCCATCTCCTGCTTTAAGATTGACTCAGTGATTTATTGGGATCTCGCCATAACAACTCCACTTGCCAGATACAAAATATATACCCCAAGGCATGCCCCCAAGGACCCACCTCCTCCAGCCACACCCTACCCACCTTCAGTTACCACTCAGTTAATCCCATTAGGGGATTGATTCATTGACTGGGTTGATGGTCTCATAACCCAATAATTTCTCTCCTAAACCTCTTGCATTGTCTCACACATGAGCTTTTGGGGGACACCTCACATCCAAACCATTGCAAGGTAGAAATGACCACTACTGCAAATGTTATAAATATTACAAAGTCACATGACCAGGAGGACTTGTCAAGCCACTCTTATGCCTTGAAAGGGTCCCTGCAAAGCTTAAGCTTAATTACCTTCCTGTTAAATCTATCCCTGAATATTTTTTATTTTATACTGCATTTAAACTATAAGGTAAAAAAAAAATTAAAATTCATGTGACCTCTAGCTTACTTTTTAAAAATATTTTTATAGTGCTGAAAAATTAAACCCAGTGCTTCATGTATACTGATTACACATTCTACCATTGAGCTACTCCCCACCCCTCTGGCTCTCTTTACTCAGAATCTGGTGAATGATTTCCATGTGCTCAATGGGATATCTGATATTTAAATAATACAAATTATTACAGCATATCATCCTTGATAAGGTGCTTAGTACACATACCCTTGTCAAACAACTAAAGGATCCTTCCTAATGACTTACTGCTTACTGTTGTCATTTGAAGAGAAAGAAGTGATGAAGTAGTAGGGTGTTCTAAACTGGATGGTGATGGGATGATCAGGGAAATCACCCTGCAGAGATGCAATAGGAATGCACTCCCCCTCCCCCCGTGAGACAATTGCACTCCACCTCAAAGGACCAGGATCTGAGGACAGAGCACTGCCATGCACCACTGGAAGAAATGCAGGGAGGAGGGATCTAGCAAACCTGTCAAAATGCATTAAGAATATCTCTTCTTGTATTCTAGGAGTTACTGTAACAGAATCTTTTTCAAAAGAACACTATTTCTATTTAATAGCAGTCTGCTGACTGGGCAGCAAAAACTTGCAATCAACAGCCATCTCTATTACATAAGTTTTCAGTGTAATAGATTTCTTTGTATCAAAATTTTAAAAAAAGCAAAGCTGGCATGGGCTGTAGGCCAGACTATGGAAAAAGCCCCATTTCACTGAATCAAATATTATAATGATATTTGATAAATTGGTGATTCTATCTCATTACACTTTGAAACTAGCAGTTTTCCATAACGTTTTTATCCTTCCTTTGAATGAATGTTTCCTTTGGAACATTCATCCCTTTCATCACTTGGCTGGTATAAAGCAGATTGTCAAAATTATTGTTTACAATAGTCTTCCTTTTGAAGCCATCTTTATAGATGTTTTTTTCTTCAGAGAATTTTGAAATAATACCAGTGCACAGAGTAAGAATCAAACAACCATCTCCCAAACTTCTAATAACAAGTGCTAACTTGATCTTTTTTTTCATACCCTATGCATCATAATCTATAACTTATTTAAAGAACACAGTAGAAGAAAGATAAGAAAATAAGGTCAAACAATTCGTATTTTCCATATGAATATTTATCCTTGAAAAAAGCAGAGTTGTCACCATCTCCATTGAATGTCTACAGCCATATCTTGACAAATGTTTGCTGCCTGAAGGGGATTGTAGTTTGTAGAACCAGCTCCTTCATTTTCCTCTTTTCTAGGACTTATAAACTTAAAGGAAAAAGAGTAACCATGAAACAGCTAAAAAATATATTTTAATACTAGAACTGCTTGGGATCCATTAAAGGGTGTTAAAACAAAAGCTTTCTAGAGAAGAAAAGTTTTTTGTTTTGTTTTTTTAAAGAAAGCACTTTGGTTAAAAGAATACAAAAGCCAATTATTTATATGCTAAATTACCTTTCAGAAAGAACTACTGAATTCACATGATATAACTATTGTCATTAAATATCTGGTTTGCCCAAATATTGAAAGAATGTAAAAATAAGAGCAATTTAATTAACAGGTAAATTGGACAAAGCAATTTATTTTATGCTCATTTGCATTAGCTAAATTAATAAAAGAAAAAGTTCAGCTTCAAAACTTCTGAACTGTTTCACATTTTCTTTTTATTAATAACTAATATTTATTAATTTAGTCTGAAAAAATGTAATAAAAGCTTCTGTAGACACTTAGAGCCTAATTTGTCTGCCTGACTGTCTTTCTTTTCCTTCTTTCTAAAAATCTATGTGGTTTATTCTCCTCCCTCCAAGCATACAAAGACATTTTCAGGAGAGTTTTTTAGAATTCATCCCTCTCATATACTTGATAACTTCAGATGATTCCAATCAAAATTTTGAAATTAAGATCAAGTTCTACATAATTAGACCAGAGGGATGGCAACTGGGAATAGTAGTCTATAACTGTGTTAAGCCTGACTAGCATAGCCTCCCAGTCTAAGCTTCTTGATTTGAAATTATTCCCTCTCCCACCGCACACACACACACTATCCCCTACATCTCCTGAGGGGCAAGTCTAAGAAACTTTGGCCCTGCTGCTTTTCCCCAACTGATTAGTTAGCAAACATGAAAGAAACCAATCAATCCTATGTGGTAGGTTGAGCCAGCCAGACTGTGAGTCTCTTGACTTTGAAAAAAGAACATCAAAGCATGATATATACTGTATAGGAAGGTTATGTGCTGAATCAGTTCTGAAGTCAGCACCACATACCAGCCCAAACTACCAGAACAACAAAACTGCAAGGAAAGCCAAAACTAAGAGAAATGAGTTACCCAGCATCCTGCACAAACACCCAGACTTCTCTCTGGCCTACTTGTACTTATGACTTGATCCTCAATTATAAAATTAAACACACTCTTATCATTTGTGCAATCATATTCCCTGGTATTTAATAAAATGAAACTTTACATTCACACCAAAACCTGCTCACAGATGTTTATTGCAGCTTTATTCATAATTACCAAAATTTGGAGGCAAATAAGATGTTCTTAGTAAGTGAATGGATAAGTAAACTATGGTATATCCAGGGTCAAAGGAATATTATTTAAGCACTAAAAAGAAAAGAGTTACCAAGCCTTGGTAAGATATGGAAGAATCTAAAGTGTGCATGAAATAAACCAAGTGAAAAGGTTACATGTTGCATGATTCCATCTAAATGTCATTCTGGGAAAAGAAAAATGATAGAAAAAGTAAAAAGATTAGTGGTTATCAAGGTGCAGGGGAAGGGAACATGTGGGAAGGGAACATGTAGCAAGGATCAGGGAGCAGGGGCAGGATTGCAATAGGTGGAGCTCAGAGAAATTTTAGGGCAATGAAACTACTCTGTATGATATTATTATAATTCTGGCTATCATTATAGTACTACTGTGGTACCTGATACTGACAGCAGAGGACATTGTGGGTATGTGTAGACAGAGAGTATATGGGAACTCTGTACTTTCTTCTCAATTTTGCTATAAACCTAAAACTACTCTGAAAACTAAGCATTAATTTTTAAAGTAGAAATTAGAGTAAAATGCTAAAATATACATATTCATGTTAAGAGAAGTTATTTCTAAATGAAAGAATTATGGATGCCTTAATTTCTTTCCTCTTTTTATTTGACAATATTGTTCAAATTTTCTTACTTTTATTTTTTAAATATGTTTTCAGGATAAAAAAGACATACCTGAATACCTGTGTTTATTGTGATATTCATCAGCCTAGGTGCCCATCAACAGATGAATGGATTTCAAAACTATGATGTGTGTGTGTGTGTGTGTGTGTGTGTGTCTAGACAGACAAGGATCTAGTATACACACACAAACAAAAACAGCCATCAAGAAGAATGGAATCATTCATTTGTAGGAAAATGGATAGAAGCTGGAGAACATTGTATTAAGCAAAATAAGAAAGACATAGACAAATATTGCATGTTTTGTCTCACATGTGGAAACAAAAAAACAAAATCACATTACAAAATAAGAGATATCAAGGAAGGGGAAGAAAACTGTAGAAAAGAAAGAAGGAAGGAAGGAGAGAGCAAGGGAGGGTCATAGGGAGGATAAAGATAATCCAAACACAATATATGCATATATGGAAGAGACACATTAAAATCAATTAAATGGTCCATTTTTATGTTTTAATAACTATAATTTTAGAAGAAAAAATATTCCTTGAATATAGTGAGAGGTTTTATTTTTTTATTGCATCCTTTAAGCAAATTCTAACATTCTAACTTGAATGGCATTTACTTTATGCCTAACACCATCTCTGATTGAAACATGAAGTATGATACATTATCTTATTCCTTTAGTAAAGACAGCCTTACATATACTGATGAGTAGAAGACAAAAAAAAAAAAGAACCCTAAAAGCATTTTCATTGGAAAAGCAAGTCCTTAAAATAAAATAAAAACTCTAATGTTGCCCCATAGACTGCTTTTTTCTTTTCTTTTTCCTTCTAATTGAAGAAAAATCCTAGTAAACCAGAGAAGTAACTAAAATATTTTGAAAATGGATTTCATTGTTGGACAAATACTGATGGCATCTTTGAGATCATGGTGAAAGACATGGGAACATAAGTTAATCAGATGGCTAAAGAAGGATTGCTGAGTGCAGAAGCCCATACCTGTAATCCCAGCAGTTTGGGAGGCTGAAGCAGGAGGATTGCAAGTTCAAAGCCAGCTTCAGCAATTTAGCAAGGCCCTACGCAGTTGAGACTCTGTCTCAAAATTTAAAAAAAAAGGGGGGGAGGGGGGACTGGGGATGTGGCTCCTTAAGGAAAAAGAATTAGCATTGCCTGCCTGTGGGTCAGGGCAGGTCAGTTCAGAGATGACATGTCTGTCACAAAGAAGAGTACTGTGTAGAAAAGTACTTTGCCCTGAGGTAGGAATTTGGACAAGATGATTTATAGCTTTTGATGCAGCTCTCAGACACCAGGGTTCTAAGATTCAGGTCTCTACTCATTTAACTTTACTGAATTTGCCTATTGAGAAGGATTTTTCAAATGTATGATATGAAAATAAATATTGAAGGGCAGAAGAGATTAGTATATGACTAAATGTAATTACATATACCCAGTCTTCTCCATCTAAAATGGACAGATTTACTATAATGTCTCTCTTTGAGTGACAGAGTATTTTTCTTTTACTTTTTTTCCTCAAAACTTATCCTCGTTCATTCATTATTTCTATAGTACTCAGGTTTCTTCTCTAGAGTAACAGAACCAATAGAATATATATAATTATAAGAGGGACTTATTAGATTGGCTTACACAATGAGAGTCTGAGTAGTCCCACAAAGGAACTTCAGGCTGGGGAGCCAGGGAAACTCACAGCTTCTCAGCCCAAGAAGCTAGAAACCTCAGAAGAAGCAGGACTAGTCTGAGGCAGAAAACTTAAAGGCCTGCTGGAGAGTCACTAATGTAAATCCACATTCAAAGGCTGAAGAATCTGGAGTCTGATATCTGCAGGCAATGGCAGTGGGGGAAAAAAATGCCCTCACATAAGAAGGGTCATGTATTCACAAGCTTTCCCCATCTCTGATTTTCCATCCTGGTTCCCAGTCTATTGGATGGTGCCACCTACATTCAGGGCAGGTATTCCCCACAGGCCAGTGTTCTCTAGAAACAATCTCACAGACACGTCCAGAAGCCTGCTTCACCAATTTTTTAGGCTTCCCTCAATCCAGTCAACAACCAAGACTGACAAACACAGAAAAAAAAATGTTGTTGTTCAGATCTGGGATAGGTCCCAAAGGTCCATGGGTTTAAGGCCTGAACACTAGCTTGATGCTATTGGGGGTTGGTGGAAATTTTAAGAGGTGGTGTCTAGGGGAAAGTTTTAGGTCACTGAGACATGCCCTCAAAGGAGATTTTTCTTTTATGGTTTTGCTTCCCAGTCATAACATGAACACTTTGCTCCACCACAGGTTCCTCATCATGATCCGCTGCCTCGCCATAGGCCTGAAAGCAAAGAATCCAACTGAGCATAGATTAAAACCTCCAAAATTGTGAGCCAAAATAAGCTTTTCCTTTTTTTAAAGTTATCTCAAGTATTTTATCATGGAAGCTGACTAACACAGCTTCACTTAACAGCTAGGCTCCTCAGTCTCTTCTCCACAAAGCGACAATATGAATCTGAAGCCTAAGTCTTCCTCACTCTTCTAACTAAAACACTGCAAAGATTCCTCATTGAAGCTAAAGTCAAACACAAACTCCTTTTTAAGACTTGGGAAAACTGGGCTGCTGCCCACACTCAACTCCGCTGCTGCTCTTCCTCACAGGGCTCCAGGAATACTGGCTTCATCTTGGGGGCGCCATTCCCAATGCCTAGAACACTCTTCCCCTGAATGGCTCTTGGTTTAGTCTTCAGCCTCAATGCCCCTTCTGAGTGACTTCTCTCAAAGAACATTAAAAAATAGCCCTGTCCTTTCCCCTGACTCATTTTCTTAGCTCCCTATTGGTTTATTTGTTCCCTTCATAACTTTTATCCCAATTGGTACTGCTTTCATTTTTTAGCTTGCACATATTTTATCTGTCTTTCCAACTGGAATCTAAACTCTCAATGGAAAAAAAAAAAAAAAAAAAAACAATAACACTGTTCTTCCTGCTTACCATTTTACCCCTGCACTGAGAACAGCACTGGCACATGATAACAGCTCAATAATTACTAACTTGACAATTGGAAGAAACATCCAAACAGTTAAGTACTAGAACTACCAACCCAATGCATTTCCACTGGCCAAGTCCCTTACATCTCTCCCCAGATTAATTGCAATTTCCTCCTAATTTTATTCTTCCAACCATTCTTTTCTCTGCCATCAATCCCTTCCCTTCACTACAACCAGGGAAATCTTTTAAATGCAAATTAGATAATTTATACGTTCTATTTAATGTTATTTAATAACTTCCCATGGTAATGTGACAAAAATACTAATACCACCTATAATAGAAAACATTTATTGAGCTATTACTATCTGCCATACATTTATATTAATTTAGTCCTCATAAAAATTGTTTCGAGCTACATACTTTTAACCCTATTTTTGTAGAAAAGGAAGCTGAGGCACAATAAAACTGAAAGTCTTAACATAGCTCAAAACCTCCACACTTTGGCCAGTGCATGTATCCCCTGCCTTATTTTATACATCTCCACTTATATAAAATGAGTCACTATTAGCTTGTATTTATATATAAAAATGCCACATTTTTAACAAGAAACATCATAGGAATGATCTTTATCTCACATTTAAAACCAGACCAGCTAGTCTTTCACCTCTGTAAGCCTCTGGACCTCTGACCCTCTTCTCACAGAGCCTTTCCTCACACCTGCTATGCCACTTTGTAATCCCGTGTAGATCTAAGCACTGCCTGCCTTTTGGAATCCTGCTGCAGTCACTCCTCTATGATTATATTCCACATCATCCTAATCCAGAGTCTTCCTCTAAACACCTTCAATCTCACTGTGAATGAGGGCCACTTGATAAATGAACTATCTCTTATTAGTTACCTGTTTGGCTTCTTGAATTATCTACTTTTTTATGTACACCAACTTATCTCCCAGCAACAACACAGACACCTGAGAGCAGGGCTCATGTCTCACCCTCTCTTTTCCTGCACAGCCCTAACACCTCATTGGACATGTATGCCTTCCAAATGCCTAATTGGTATCTACTCTTTGGTTTCTCAATTGGTCTTCTTCCCATTTTATATGGTCATTTTCAGCAGAGAGTTAGGAAATATCTGGCATTGAACTCCCAAATACTCAGTTATGCAGAATGAATCATGGTATTTCCACCTCATACCTGAAATAACTACTATTCTACTAATTATACAGTGCAGTTAAGAAAAACATTTGCAGCTTTGTGTGCGTGTGTGTGTGCTTGGAAGTATTTTCACACAAGTTGTCATCAAGGAGGTAGAAAAACATTCAGCACAGCTCCCCAAAGCTGTGTTTTGCTAGTGTTTGACACATCATCATATACATATCTGCTATGCTTCTGATAACACAGCTTCACAGAGTCTGTCTCTATGATAATTTTGCACTTATATAACACCAGCATCTCACAATCTTCATGAACATTTCTTAAGTTTGTGAAAATTACATACATTTCAATTCCAAAATTGATTCAATTTATTATGTGACCATTAAGATAATAATTATGAAATAAAACAGTGTAACTTATGAAAATACTTTTTAAAGTTAAGAGGAGAAAAAAGTGGATTTTGGTCTGTGCTGAGATCACAAGTGTGGAACTTGCTGGAGGAGCTCCTTGATAAACTGTCCAGGAGCCACCAACCCCTAACAAGACCACATTCCCTTCAGGGGGTCTACCCTTCTCCACAGGCCATGTCTTAGACCACTTGGGCTGCTATAACAAAATACCATAGACTGGAAAGATTATAAACAACAGAAATATATTTCTTACAGTTCTAGGAGCTGGAAGTTCAAGATCCATAGATTTGGTGTCTAGTGAGGGCCTAGTTCATAGACAGCTGTCTTCTCACTCTAACCTCAGCAGTGTAAAGGCCTCCTTTGGGCCTCTTTTATAAGAGCAATAATCCCATTTAGGAAAGGTCTGCACTGTCACAGTTGAACTGTAAGTGACTATAGACTGAATATTTGCCAAATCCTATTTCTCTGAGTCATGTAGCTAGCCCACCCTATAATAACCTCTGAAACCCTCACTTTGGGATCACTTTCTGAAGGAAAGGAGAGCTGACCCCAATCGATTGGCCTGTGTGCCTATTTCCTCAATAAACTTTGCTGCTTCTGCAGAGTTGTCTGGGCTGCACTTCTTGGGGAGAGGTGCAGATTGGATGCAACAATACCATCACCTTGGGAGTTAGTATTGTGACATATGAGATTTGGAGGTACACAAACTTTCAGATGATAGGCTTATATGTTCAGGGAGGCCTGTGCCAGGTCATTCTCAGCCCAAGGATGAGTCACTACTAGTCTAAACCAGAGATACTTAACCTGGAAGCTTTGGAGGTATCTGTCTAAGCTCAATTCTCTACCTATTTTCCTCTCAAACCTCCCTCTCTCCAAATTTTACAGTTCTGGGGCAGGCCTCTAGCATCTGGTATGCCTGATGCTAGATTCTAACATACAGCCAGGATTTAGAGTTTGAGTCTGAGCCAGTGGTTCTCAAATTTTAACAAGCCAAGAATCACCTAGAGGGCTTATTAAGACCTGAGTGCTGGGCTCCACCCCCAGAGTTTTTGATTCAGAAAGCCTAGAATGGGGCCTAAGAATTTCATTCCTAACAAGTTCCCAGCTGATTCCAATGAAGCCAATCTAAGAACCTTGAGAACTCTGGTCTTGAGAGAAAGCTCCTCTGTAAAATTTTTTTTTTTAACATCTGGAATTGTGGCAATTTTGCTACCAGCCTGAAGATAGCATCAAATGCAGAAGAGGGAAGAGTTACTGAGCTTTTCCAAAAAGGGCAGAGGTAACCTTAAATGGCCCTGCACCTGCCCTACCTATGTAGTTATTATGTGAGTTAAAGAAATCTATTTTTAGCTGGGAGCGGTGGCTCAAGCCTGAAATCCCAGCACTTAGGGAGGCTGAGACAGGAGAATCGCAGGTTCAAAGCCAGCCTCAGCAATGGCGAGGTGCTAAGCAACTCAGTGAGACCCTGTGTCTACATAAAACACAAAATAGGGCTGGAGATGTGGCTCAGTGGTCGAGTGCCCCTGAGTTCAATCCCCAGTACCAAAAAAAAAAAAAAGAAAAGAAAAGAAATCTATTTTTCTATTCATTAGAGATGAGGCTTCTGTTGCTTGCTGTTGAAAACATCCTACCTGATTTCTAAGATAGAAAACATTGTGTTTTGTATGATTAAAATATATTTTCCCAATATGCTTTTTATACAATAAATATTAGAAAATAATATACTTGAATAAATCTGCACTATAGAATAAAAGAAAAGGAACATGACTATTTTACCCACTTATTCCATTTACATATTAATTCTTGGAGGTATGTGTTTATTTTCCAAAATATTTCCTCTTGAATACCTCATACAAAAGCAAGATATCAAATTTGAAACCTTTCAATTTTCAGAGCAAAATGACTATAGAAATGTCTCCAGTTGAAAAGTTTTTTGAACAGAGATACTGGTCTGATGTCAAGAAATTCATAGCATTAAAAGACAAATAGAAGAGCTAGTATTTCATTATGAGTATTGCCTTGAACCTCCTTCTGGCTTTGCCTGTTCTTGGCCAAATGGGTATTCCCTGTGCACCCTAAAGCCCTCTTTCATTTGCTGGTGTAGATATCTAAATCCCTTCCCTTATCCTGCAATCCTACTTTACCACTATCTTATTATTGTTGTTTTAAATTGCGCTTCGTGGGTCTGCTCGATGAGTTGGGGTCCTGAGAGACAAAGAGGAGTCTTCAGGGAAGAAGAAATGGGGTCTGACAGGACGGGGTTTTTTGGTGTGACGACCCATGGAGTCACTCCACCCAGACTCTGGGGTAAGTAAACAGTTCTACCAGAGTGAGAAGCAGAACCACCATTTATTCCAGAAAGTACAGAAGCTTATATACATTCCTGGACCAATCAGGCCCAAAGTTACAAACAATGAGGTGCTCTCGGTCAAGTTCACAGTCCATTAGCATAGAATGGGGAAAGATGGAAGGGAGGAGTTGAAGGTATGCAGAGTGCTCCTACAATTATGACATAGAAATCTGTTAAAGAAGAAATTGCCAGGGGGAATCCTAACACCCATCCTAGTCTTGCTGATGTGCCTTACTCCAGAGGATAGAAAGCTACATATCCACTTTCCAGTCTCCATCGCAACTGGAAATGCACATGTGATACTGCTGTGGCTAACAGAAGAAAAATTCTTCTATAGAGCATCTAGGAAATTTTACTTGCCTGATAAAAAGGCCTCAAAAAGTATCTCAAACTGAAAAATTCATAGGGAAAGAAGGGGAGATGGGATTTGCATAATATTTTGAATCATGTAGGAGGAACAATATTATAGAGATAAATTTGATTAAAATAACTTAGTTAATCATAACATTAATTGGTATAATCAATCAAAATTTGGAAGTAAAATATGGTGAGAAAGTGTGCCATGAGCCAATGACTGCCAGGCACATGAGTGATACATCAACCATGCCAAAGCCAATTTCTTCATTTTTAATAGCTATCACCCAAAAATTAACTACTTCTATCTTTTTGGGGGGGTACCTGGGATTGAACTCAGGGGTACTCGACCACTGAGCCACATCCTCAGCCCTATTTTGTGTTTTATTTAGATACAGGGTTTCCCTGAGTTGCTTAGCGCCTCGCCATCGCTGAGGCTGGCTTTGAACTCGCAATTCTCCTGTATTAGCTTCCAAAAGTGCTGGGATTACAGGCATGTGTCACCATACTCAGCTAACTACTTATATCTTATAGCCATACAAAAGCAGAGTAAATCATTGAAATCTATTGTGATACATTTTGCAATTAGGAACTTTCTGTTTAAAATTTCACCGAGAAACAATATATTTAAAACAAGATGTTTCACAGGTGTTTGCAGAATTGTTTTTCTTTTTGTGGTTGAGCTGGCTTTTTTCCAACATCCACTTCAGAAAATTTCCAGGGCAAAATTACTTCACTGGGAAAAAAAATTACTGCATTGGGCTCTAAGGAATAAAGCTTGTTACTTACATCATTAATTTTTACTGTGCTTAAGCAAAGCAAAAATACTATCTTGTGCATGTGAATTACCTGAATTCACTTCTTTTAAGAAGTGAGATTGTTATTAGGATAGTCTAATCTGAAAAGATAATGTCAGTTCTATTGTCCAGTTTGCCTATATGTTAAATAATAAGATTCTAAATTTAATAAACAATATGGAAATTTATTCAAGAAATTGGTAAAGTAATCATAACCTCATGCCCACTGCCTCCAGTAACTATCAAATTTCCACTAAAAGAAGCACTGTTTAAGAATAGCCTAGAGACCCTGTCTCTACATAAAACACAAAATAGGGCTGGGGATGTGGCTCAGTGATTGAGTACACAAAATAGGGCTGGGGATGTGGCTCAGTGATTGAGTACCCCTGAGTTCAATCCCCAGTACCGGAAAAAAAAAAAAAAAAAGACTAGCCTAAACTCTGGATAAGATGGTCCATACATTGTAAACTTCAAATCGCTCTAAATTGAGTTGGAACTCTGAGAGCTATTTAGCTTTACCACACTCTCTGATCACTATAGAACTGTTCGTAGTGAAGGAAGTGTGCTTAATAATTATGTCAGTCACGTACATTAAGCAAAGCTCAGAGAAACAACCCTGGGATATTCATTGTCATTTTACTGTGAGGATTATACTGATGGTTTATTAAATTTCACAGAACAATCTTTATGAAAACACAGGAAACATCCCATGGGAATCAATATCATGAATAGTTATCCTTTTGTGTTTTTTACCATAAGCACAGCAAATTGTATATTTCTATTTTTCTCTCTCTCTCTGCATTAGCTGCTAGGAGACTCAAAGGCAGACCTGTGGTCAAGTGCAGCCACTGTGCAGGACTTCACATACATCTTGTGTGTGAAATTCATCTCTGTTTTCATCTGTTTCTCTCTCACTTTACATTATTTTTAACTGGTACATAAAGCATAATTATTTTTATTTAAACAAATGCTTTTATTTAAACATAAATATTTTTAATTTCTTATAACTTACTCTGTTTTTCTCTTGATTTTTGCTTTGTTTTGCATATTTATACGTTGTTTCATAACACTTTGGAATAGGCCAGTGCAAAACTGCTACTGCCCAGGCTGGGGAGTATCTCAAGGCTTGTCAGTAAGAGAAAACCCCATGTCGATAAGCATACAACAGAGTCATCCTTATGTTGAGGATAGTAAGGTGGACTGATGAGCCACTCAAGCTCATTAACTTAGTGCCCAGGAAAAGGCACAAACATAATCCAGCACAAAATTCAAAGCTATCTTTGAAGATGGACAGACAACAAATCAAGAACTCAGGAAGCTGGGCATGGTGGCACATGCCTGTCATTCCAGCAGCTCCGGAGGCTGAGGCAGGAAGATTGCGAGTTCAAATCCAGTCTCAGCAACTTAGTGAGGCACTTAGCAACTCACTGGACGCTGTCTCTAAATAAAATATTTTAAAAAGTGCTGAGGGATGTGGCTTAGTGGTTAAGCATGCCTGGGTTCAATCCTCAGTACCCCAAAAAAGAATTCAGAAAAGCTACCCAAACAAAGGATTTACAGCTCAAACAAAAGACATACCCTGCAAGAATACAAGGCATCAAAGTGAGAATCAGAGCTGAGTCCAGGCAACTAATAAAAACAAACAACACACTGAACCAACGTGTTTTTCATGGTCAATAGTTCATGATCTGTTTTAGCAGCAAAGACCAGTCCCCAAGGATGGAGGTATGAGTAATTGCCTGAAGAGAAGGAACATAAAGGGCTGAAAAAAAAGACAGCAAAAAATTCCAATGGGTAGACGACCAAGAAGAGCAAAAGTGAGGTGGCTGAGGGAACAGAGACTAAAACCTAATGGAGTATCTTGGTTTGCAGAGATATTTATATCAAACCCTTATATTTCCTCAGTTTTCCCTCATTTTTTCTAACAATATGTGTAACCAGTCATCTAGAATCAGGGCATCCCCTTTCCTAGAGAAACACTGGCAAAGTCTTAATGGTCAATATTATTTCTATGTTCTTGCTACAGGTCACCATTCCACTTGCTTCATATCTCTCTGCCTCCAAGAAGAAAGAGGCGAGGACTGGATCTAGCCAAGAGGTGTGCAGAGCTCTGCATTTGCAACCAGGGCCTGCATTTAGAGCTCTGGCTTTAATAAGGATCATGACAGCTGGAGATTCTGTGGGTGATAATCACAGAACTCTCTAAGCTCCGGACAAAATGAGAAGGTATCAGATTGCCATCAAAATATCATCTTTTGCTAATGCAATGGTGTTAAAGAACATGGCCCTGAACTGCAGCCTACATGAGACCCCTCTGTCCTCTCAAAATGAATCTCATCACTCAAAGACTGAGCAGCTAGAGAACAGCAGCCCTCCTAGAAGAGGCTGAGTCTGGGCTTGTTTGAGTCTGCCTCTTGGAAAGAAATGGCTGAAAGACATACAAGAGGAGACAGAAGCTACTTACCATTACTTCCTCTAAGTGAAAATTCCTATTTAATAAACCAAGAGAAATGTGGAGAAAAGGGAAAACTGGTTCTTCCCTCACATTTTCTCACCTTTTCTTCTCTTGGATCATTTGGTTTGCCAATCAAGCTGTGGTCAACCAGAGGTGTGGCTGAATTCTAAAGGGATGAGAAAAGCCATTATCAGGGCAGTGCTGGCTCCTCCTGCATGAGTAGCTGCTTCCCCCATGTATTCCTTTGTGTATTCTTAGACTACTGGTGGCATTTCCAGTTTCTGTCCTAAGAGAGCTCTAAGAGGGGTTGAAACTTTAAAATTAACTCCATGGTCATGTTTTACCCAAAGCTGAAAACTTGCCTTCCATTCCATTTCCAATTTCAAATTATGCCTATTCCTACTATCCAAATAGCACAGTGAACATTTCAATAAGCCTAAATAACAAGGAAAAATTTTAGTGTAAAATATGCCTCTAATTTGAATAGTACAAATCTTCCCATTAGAATTTCCACATGAAAATCAAAGTCTAAAATTACAGGCCTTCATGAAAGACCACACAAATAAAAGTCCAAAATTCACCCTTCAAAATATCTTATTCAGTTCCACTTCAGCGTAAAGCTTCTCTTGGTTGAATGGGGTTTCTTCAATGGTAAAACCTGTACTTTCCTCTGGAATCCATGGAGCTCCGGCAGCATCTCCTAAAGGTAGTGACCATCAAGCAGCAGAGACTGCATGGTACACAGAGGAAGGAGAGTCACCAGAAGAATCATAAGAATAGAATCCCAAGGCTCGGGGACTGAAGAGAACAACTCTGCCGGCCACCTAAAGTTCAGTCTGTGCCTCAAACTGGGTCAGAAGTCTCCCATGAAGAGATAAATGATGGTCCCTATGGCTTGGGCCATGGTGGGAAGGGGGATGGAGCGATCCCATCAGTGCCTTCTCAGACACATAAGTCTTTCCTGCCTTCTTGCAAAATTTTGAAAATCACTGTGTCAACCCCCCAGTACATAAGGTCTTACTCAAGACTCTCGTCTTCCACATTCCATTTCCCTTTTGAGCCCTTTCTGCCTGGTACACATGCTGCATTAAGTCTGGGTTCATTCTGGGAACCTTGACCCTTGAGAGACAGCCTCCCTCACTGAAATCAGAGCACACCACATGGACAGCAGCCTTGTGTTCTCCACAGTCCTTGCTCTTGCTCTTGCCTCTCTTTTTTCTCACCTATGACAAGATCTGAACACATTTTTCCCTGAACCATAGTGGCCGTTGCCAGTGCCTCTTGCTCTTGAATGTCTTAGGCCTACAAAACCTATTTCTTCAGACAGGTTGCTCCGATATCTCCACACCTGTCCCAGAAGGATAGTCACTCTTGATAGTCTCCTGAACTGAAGCTTCCGCTGATGATTTTAAAGACTGTGACTTGGACAGCTGAGTGTGAACCAATAAGTTCTCTGATATGTATTGTTGAGAAGTCTTAAAATTCTCAACTTTTGAATTTTCCATCCAGAATATCAGTTCTATTACATCTTTCTTGATAGTAGTAAAAATATTTCTAAAGTGTCTGTTTTCTTGATGTGCAACTACTCCTTTGAGGTGAGCTCAGTTGGTTTTTATCATTCTAACCTGCTTCTTAAATTGATCCCTTTCCTTTCCTGCTTGAAATATAATAGTATTTGATAGACTTTTACCATCTTCTTATATTTTATTTTCCCTTTGTTTGTCATCTAATTCTTTGTTCTTCTTACATACTTCTTGAGGTTCTTTCTGGGGGCCTGCACATTCCTCCCTACTCCATCAATAGTGGAAGGGAGAAATAAAGGCATGGTTTCAATGAATGCAAATATAACAGGAAATTACATGTGGCTTTTCCTGGCATTGGGGGACTTTGGTACAGGTCTCAAAGACCTAGAAAAATAATACTGTCAAGGACTCCCTACACATAGGTACTAGAATACCTACACTGAGAAGCTCAGAGACAGAATATCTAGTTCTGCCAATGTTAATACTTGCCCACCTCCAGCTCATAGGAGGTGATGTTGCAGCTGCCAGGAGGAAAGACTGCCTGTAGGATTGTGATTGTACTATGAAGCATCTCACACTCCTTTGGATGATGCAATGAAGGTATTTCCCCATTATTTAAGACCAAGTGAGAGTAACTGTGATGGAGCCACTGGAAGAATTGCCAAATGTGCCCTGGTGTTCAAAGGAACAGAGATTGACTGTTGCCAATAGGAAACAAGGAGAAGTTAAAGTCAGAACCACCTGCCTAATACTAAGAAGAAAGAGGGCTTCACTGGGCATGAGTTACTTGGAAAGGAAGGCCTAGATTTCTCGTGGTCAAAGGGACAAATGATGAAGAGTCAGCCTTTGTTTATTTTAAAAAGTTTATCCCTCTTCCTATAAGGAGGAAAAGAATCAAGTGTAATGGTTAATTTCATGTGTCAACTTGACTGCAGCAATTTCAATGAAACATTATCCTGGATTTTCCCATAAAGAGTATTTTGGGTGAAATTAACATTTAAATTAAAGAGCAAGTTAATCAAATTGCTTCCCTTGTCTTCATCCAATCAGTTGAAGGCCCTACTAGAACAAAAAAGCTAACCTGCCCCCAAATACAAGGGAATTCTTCCTGCCTGACTTCCTTCAAGCTGAGACTTGTGGGGGTCAGTGTGGTATTTTTCCTCCCTTTGAGCTCAAAGAAAGTAGAGATTAGAGTTCAAGGCAGGGCCCTTTCTACTCTTGCCTGAGTTGAAGGGTAGTGCCACACATCCACTCTCACACACACAAGGACCCAATAACATTAGAACCTCACAATCTCCCCCCAAATGTATAAATTCTTCCCTCTGTTGATTCCCTTAGCTCAAGCCCAGTAGTCAATCTCTCATCTAACCAAACAGGAAGGCATATTGTAGCACCAAGAGAACAGAAGCCAATCAAAACATTTCTGCTACCACAGGCTCCAAGCCTGAAAGAGGCCCAAGCCACGGGCAGAGAAAAGATATCAATTGAATAAAGTTTGGAGTTTGGGTTATTACACTCAACTGAACATATTAATTATTGAAATGAGCCTATTCTTTGTCTCAGAAAGTTCTAAAAGGCCTCGGGTCTGCCTTGAGTTTTTTATCCAGGAGTGTAAAAGAACCAAATCAGAAGCCAAGTTCAAAAGGAGTGATAAGAAAGAAAAAGTTTGCTTTAGCATTTCAGTTTTCTGAAACCAACTTGTTCAATATAGCAGTTACACATGTACTCCTTAAAGGGACATTGATGTAGTAGGAGCAGAGAGGTTTAATAAGAGTAGACAACTTGGTTCTGATTATAATCTGAAGATGAGGCAAGACTGTGACACAGGTATATGTCTGTCCAATACTTAAAATGCTATATAATAAAAATGTCTAGGGTACTTGCTTGGAGCTGAATCACTGCCATAAACATGATGATATAAACACAACTTCGTAGGCATTAGTGCAGTGTGCCTACTGCTAATATACCCAGAAGGGTACTTCTTGAGGTGTCCTCAGGGCAACTTCTGTTTAGGACAGAAGAGTTCAGTTTGGAAGCAGAAATCAGACCTCATCATAATCTCCAGGTGTGCTTCAGCATTACTATATTTTTTTTCTGCCAAGATCTTTGGCATGGCATTTTGTCTTATATTTTTAGCAAATAAGCAGGTTCCAAATTGATCTTGCAGTGTGGTTTTTTCAGTGGAAAAAAAATTTGTACCCAACATTTTGTGTGTATCAATGAGGGAAACTTTGATGGGTGCTTTAAAATTTTTTTGCATGATATTAATAATCAATGTATGAAAAAATTAATATAACATATTACTTCAACTTGGTGTTTGCTGATAATAAAAAATAAATTAACTTAAACCCCTTATGTTTGAATTATCACTTCTTTATCTCAAGGAAAAGTCTCCAAGAATCACCTACAAAGACCAATGAGCTTATTTATTGTGCATGTTGGTAACTATTTGCTGAGAGGTGCAGGATGCTTACCACTTGCTAAGAGCCCACTTACAATGTTTTACTCTTACATTTTACTGTATAAAATGAGAAGCTTACACCATTAGTGTGACTTTTACCTAAAGACATTGTCTTTTTATATTGTGGGAATTATTCCTGTAGACATTCCCAGAACAGTAGGGATTGTTTATTGCTTTTAGCATACAGTTTATATACTCTGTTTATTTTCTGCATCATGCTATCATATCCCAAAGCTTTTGCCTTACCAAACAGGAACTAAAAGATACTAGAGATAGAATGGCTAGAAACTATTTTTCAGTTACAACTGAGTCATATTTATTAATATTTTCAACATGTATACTGACTAAATCCAAGTGATAAATTCCAAACAATAGAACCAGAAGGCTCATTATTGAATAAGCTATGAAATGTTATAATGACATTCACAACTCTATCTAGAAATAAATGGTTAGGTTGAAGCAATACAAGTAGTTAAGTTCCAGATTAAAGAATTCAACTCAAGTTAATTTGTGTAGCAATATTGAATTTTGTACTTTTTCATATGAATAGTTATTTGCTATGTCATTGGACAGCCCTGGGATTTACCATTTTGCTAGGGTATTTGAGGAGAGTGCTCTGAGGACCATAATCACATATGATGTATGTTCTCATTCTTGTTTTAGTTCTATAAAGATATTATGGCTAAAATATATTTTAAACTCATCCCTGTCCTTCTTTGAACCCTAACACACTTAATTCCAACAAAGTATCCTAAGCACAAATATTATTTTCTTATTCCTCTTAAGCTTTCATATTCATAATAACTTCATTTAACTGATTCTCTATCATGACTCAAGAATATCATGTATCTTTTTATAATAAGAAACAGATGTTCACAATCCCACCTTGCTCCTCTTTATCTATTCATTACCAAACCCACCAGCTTTCCATGGTTGAGCTGAACTCCTTGCCTTGGTTCCTGAAATCTATGACTATGATCAAGATATATAGGTTTATATTTAGGTAACATAATACTAGTAGTGGTATAAGCTTCTAATTTTTTACAGTAAAGCACAATATCAGAACATTGTGATTAGGCTCTCCAGATAAACTTAGTAAGATAGAATTAATAAGTCAGAGCTAGCTTGAGATCATATGATGGGATGGTAACTATATATGCTTGAGAAAAAGCTACTTAATTATAAGAAATCATTCCCTCCAGTTTTCCCCTAAAACTGAAATTTTGTTCAAAATAACATTTACCAGAACAAAACTGGGAGTAGTACAAGTAGTTAAGTTCCAGTTTACTGTACCTATTGAAAAACATTAAAAAGTGAAGTCATTTTAGCATCTAGTTGGAGAGTTAAAAACTAGAGATGAGGCCTGTGCCAGATGTGTCAGCTGAAGAACAAACATGGGATTGTGAACAAAAAGTTCAACTTAGAGATGAGTATGGCCATGGAAAATATGGGCAGGAAGATGAGAAACCCATCAGCCATGAGATGAGAAGAGAGAACCTGAACTGTCAGCTACCAAAGTGAGCCATTGGTTTAAAGAAGTGAATGCAATGTCAAGAAAGGCAAACTAGGTTTCTGTAACTATGGAAAGCAAATGTCTGGAATGCAAGAATCAGAGAGAATAGGGCAGTAGCTTTAATGAGCTGATAAAAGGAATAGAACATATCTGGCAGCTCTCTGAGAGAGGAGAGCTGAAGTTGTAGGGTACAGTCAGATGCTTCATTTATCACAACATTCATACAGCAGTCTCTTATCCAGTATAACAAGACTGGACCAATAAGTTTGTTGGTTGACAGAAAGATATAGTTCAACCACATAATAACTTAAAAATGACATAACAATTATATATTTACATAAACTCTCTTCTATTACCTGCCATATTGTCTAAAATATCAGCCCAAATCTCCTTGAAACATTAAAAGTGCTGGCTGACAAATGAGATTCCTTCACATAAACAATTTTGTCACAGAATAACCACAGTGTTTCATGTGCTACAATATCTGATATAGTGGGTGATCTGAGGATCTTAAAAAAGCTAAATTTTCTTTAATTGCAAAAATACTCATAATATTCTTTAAAATGATATGTAATAATACCACATTTATTTCATTTTGACTAAAAACATATAAAAGCATATTCATTCACCAGGATTTTGGTTTAGGAACAAAATTTTTTATTAGCATTATAATTCTGTGTTGTTTGACCATAACTGATAATACATTATCTATGATGTCCAGTTTCAATGTCTTTTAAGTGAACCAAGAACTTAAAGATACTTTCAATACAGTCCAGCAAAAAAGCCTTTCAGATTTTTATGACTATACCTATCCCATTCCCCAGCATTTATATCTGTTTTGCCCATACCTCATTCTTTTGTATATGTGCTGGCAATGTTTTATTTCTTTTCTTTTATTGGTGCATATTAGTTATGCAGAACAATAGGTTTCATTATGGCATACATGCATACAATGTAACACAATTGATTTCAATGCCCAATACCTCTCATTCTCTTTATCTCTTCTCTCTATTTCCTTTCTCTGCACTAATGGTCTTCCTTCTACATTTATGACATCCTTTTTTTTCTTTCTTTCTTCTAGTTTCCGCATGTGAGAGAAAACATATAGTACTCGTATTTCTGAGCCTGGCTTACTCTGATTAACAATGATCTCCATTTCCAACCATTTTCCTGCAAATGACATAATCTTTTTCTTCTTTACAGCTGAATAACACATCATAGTGTACATATATTACATTTTCTTTATCCATTCATATGTTGACAGACACCTAGACTGATTCTATAAATTGTTTATTGTGAGTTGTGCCTCAGTAAACATGAGTATACATCTATCTCTGAAGTATGCTAATTTTAATTCCTTTGGATAAATATTGAGGAGTGATATAACTGGATCATGTGGTAGTACTATTCCTTTGAGAAACCTTTATACTAATTTCCACAGTGTCTGTACTAATTTACATTCCTATCAACAGAGATAAGAGTTCCCTTTTCCCCAACATTCTCACCAGCGTTTATTATTTGTATTCTTAATGATTGCCATGCTGACAGGGTGACATAGAATCTCAATGTGGTTTTCATTTGCATTTCTCTGATGGCTAAAGATGATGAGAATTTTTCCATATAATTATTAGCCATTTGTACTTATTTTGAAAAGTGAGAAGTATCTATTTAGTTCATTTGCCCATTTATTTTAATGGGTTATTTGTTTTTCTGGTTTTGAATTTGTTTTACCTTCTTATATGTTCTGGATATTAATCTTCTGTTCAAAGAGTAGTTGGCAAAGATTTTCTCCCATTCTATAGGCTGCCTTTTCATTCTGTTATTTGTTTCCTTTGCTGTGCAGAAGCTTTTTAATGCCATCCCATTTATCGATTCTTGGGCTTCTTGCTATTACTTCCTGAGCTATAGAAGTTGGGTTCAGGAAATCACTTTCTGTACCTGGTCTGATACTTAGGCCTGTGATCAATTTTGAAGGGCCATTTATATGGAGTGAGAGATGAGGTTTCTTCCTTCTACACATGGATATACTATTTTCCCAGCACAATTTGTTAAAAAGGCTCTCTTTTCTCCAATGCATGTTTTCAGCACCTTTGTCAAGAATCAGATGACTGTAGTGGTGTGGATTTGTCTCTGCATCTTCTATTCTATTCCATTGGTTTATATTTCTGTTTTAAGCTAGTACCATGCTGTTTTTATTACTGTCATTCTGTAGTATAATTTGAAGTTGGGTATTATCATTCCTCCAGCATTACTGTTTTTGTCCAGGATTGTTTTGGCTATTCTGAGCCTTTTGTTCTTCCATATGAATTTTAAAATTTCTTTTCTAGTTGAATGAAGAATATTATTGCTATATTGGTGAATATTATATTGAATCTGTGGAATACTTTCAGTAGTATGGCCATCAGAACAATATCAAACCCATTAATCCATAAGCAGGGAGGTTTTCTCATCTTCTAGTCTCATTTCTTTTTCAGCATTCTGTAATTTTCCTTGTAGAGGACTTTCACCCTCTTTGTTGGGTTTATTCAAAGGATCTATTTTCTTTCATTCTATTCTATTCTATTCTATTCTATTCTATTCTATGCTAATGTAAAAGGAATTGTTTTCCAGATTTCTTTCTCAACAGGTTCATTTTGGCATATAAAAAAGCTGTTGATTTTAGTATGTTGATTTTGCATCCTACTATTTTGCTGAATTTGTTTGTCAGATCTAGACATCTTCTGGTATAGATTTTAGGAGGTTTTATTTTTCTAAGAATAGTGTAATATCTGCAAATAAGGATAATTTGACTTCTTCCTTTCCTATTTGTATTTTGTTAATTTCCTTCTCTTGCATAATTACTCTGGCTAAAATTTTAAGTACTGTATTGATTAGGCGTGGTGATAATGGACATCTTTGTCTTGTTTCTGATTTTATAGGAAATGCTTTTAGCTTTTTTCCATTCAGTATGATATTGGCTTTAGGTTTGTCATATGTAGTCTTTATTAGGTTGAAGTACATTTCTTTTATTTCTTCAGTACTTTTATAATGAAGACATGTCAAATTTGGCTTTTTTTGCATCAGTTGAGATAATCATATGATTTTCATCTATTTATGTGATGTAAGATGTTTATTGATTTGTGCATGTTTAAACATCCTTCTGTGAAAGAAAACCAAGTTCATTGTGGTACATGATTTTGTTAAATGTTATTTAATTCAGTTTGCAAGTATTTTATTTAGGATTTTTGCATCTATGTTCATCAAGAATATTGGCCTGTAGTTTTTTTTTTTTCTTTTGAAATGTCCTTATCAGGTTTCACTATCAGGTTGATACTGGCTTAATAAAATGAGTTTGAAAGTGTTCCTTCCCTTTCAATTTCAAGACATAATTTGAGGAACATTAGTATTAATTCTTCTTTAGAGGTCTGATAAAATTCAGCCATGAATCCATCCAATCCTAGGCTTTTCTTCCTTGAGAAGCTTTTTATTACTGCTATGGTCTCATTAATTGCCATTGGCCTGTTTAGGTTTTCTATATCCTCTTGGCTCAATTTTGGTAGGTCATCATTCTGTGTCTAGAAACGTATCAATTTCTTCCCTATTTTCTAATTTACTGGAATATAAGTCTTCAAAATAGTCCATTACAGTCCTCTGGATTTCACTGTTGTCAACAGTAATATTTCCATTTTTATCCCCAATTTTATTAATTTGGGCCTTCTCTCTCTTTTGTTTAGTTTGGATAAGGGTTTACTCCTCTTTTTATCTTTTCAAAGAACCAACTCATTACTTCATTGAACCTTTTCATTGTTCTTTTATTATTCATTTCATTAACTTCAGCTCTAATCTTTTTTATTTCTTCCCTATTACTGGTTTTAAAATTGGTTTGTTTTTGTTTTTCTAAGACCCTGAGATGCATCATTAGGTCATTTGTTTAAGATCTCTCTGATTGTTTTATGTAGGCATTCATAGCTATAAACTTTCCTCTTAGAACTGCCTTTGTTGTATCCCCCTGATTCTAGCATGTTGTGTTTCTTTTCTTTGAATTGGTTATTTTAGTTATAGATTCCTTCCCTCAACTCTACTGATCTTTCTGCTATTTATCTATAGTTTTTTTTAAAATTAGTGTCTTGTGGATGTATATGATGGTGAGATTCACTGTGGTATAGTCATAAATGTACATGGGAAAGTTAGGTTAGATTTATTCCACTGTCTTTCCCTATCTTATCTCTCCTCCCTTCCCTTCATTCCCCTTTGTCTTCTCCACTGATCTTCTATTCTTTTTTTAATCCCCTGCCTTATGTTCTGTTTGTGTTTTAATTTGATTCTAAGAATTTTTAAGTTTATCCCATGATTTATTCAATGACTCCATTCATCATTCAAAAGTTTATTGTTTGATCTCCACGTGTTTGTGGCTTTTCTTGCTGTTGATTTCATTTCATAATGATCTGAAGATGTACAATAAATTATTTCAATTTTTTTGTATTTAAAAATGACTAAGAAAAAGCTAGAACTTGCTTTATGGCTTAATCATTGGTCTATTTTGGAGAAAGTGTCATAAGCAGCTGGAAATATGGTAAGTAGCTATTGTTGGATGAGATATTCTGTGGATGTCTATTAAGACTGTTTGATCTATAGTAAAGTCTACAATATCTGTTGATTTTCTTGCCAGGTGAGGAGTGTATTAAAGTCATCCACTATTATTTTGTATTAAGGCCTATCTGTCTCTTTAGGTTGAATACTGTTTGCTTTACGAAATTATGTACACCAATTTTCAGGTATAAGTATTTACAATAATTATTTCTTCTTGTTGGACTGTTACTTTTACTAATATGTAATGACCTTCTTCATCCTTTGACTAATTTTGGCTTGAAATTTACCCTGCTGGATATGAGAATAGCTACTCCTGATTGTTTTCAGGCTTCATTTTCATGGAATGTCATTTTCCATCTTTTCACTCTGTGAATATTTTTCTCCATGAGATGTGTATCTTATAGACAGTATGCACTAGGTTCTTGGTTTTTTTTTTAATCCACTCTACCATTCTATGTCTTTTATTGAGAATTAAGACTATTTGCATTCAGAGTTATTTTAGAAAGCTGTGTAGAACTTCCTGTTCTTCTGTTTTATTTTTAAAGTTTGATTTGTCCTAATTCTCATTTGTCTATCTACTCTTATAATGATATGTATTTTTTCCCATGCTCTTTTGGTTATTTTTACCTTGTTCTTTTGTATGCAGGATTCCATCAAGTATCTTCTGCAATGCTAGCTTAGTGGTCACAAATACCTAGTTTATGCTTATCTTGGAAGTTTCTTGTTTCTTTTTAATTCTGAAAGATAGCTTTTCTGGATATAATAATCTAAGTTGGTAGTTTATTTTTAAGGACTTTAAATACATCTTTTTATGTCCTTATGGCCTTCAGAGTTTCTTCTGGGAAATCTGATCTGATAAAAGCAAATCTGACTTGGCACTTCTCTCTTGAAGCTTTTAAAATCCCTTATTTGTTCTGAATTTTTGGCATTTTAACTATAGTGTGTCTTGGAGAGGTTCTTTTCTGATCATGTCTATTTAGAGTTCTAAATGTCTCCAGTACCCGCATATCCATCTCATTCCCAATATTAGGAAAATTTTCTGTTATTTCATTGAATAAGTGTTCTATGTCATTAGCCCACATCTCCACTTCTTCAAGACCTATAAATCTTACACTTGGTTTTTAATGGCCTAGAGCTCTTATATATTCTGTTCATAGTTTCTTTTTTTTTTAATTACTGTTTGAATGTTCTAGTTCATCTACCTTGTCTTCACACTCTAATATTCTTTCTTCTGTTTGATCGAGTGTGCTGGTGAAACTCTCTACTGAATTTTTTATTTGACTTATCGAGTTTCTAATACATAAGATTGCTGTTCAGTTCGTTTTCAGAATCTGTCTTTATTTAAATGCTCTTTCATATCCGCTATTGTCTTCCTTGGTTCATTCCTTAGTTTTTCTAATTCATTGACAATTTTAATAGTTAGCTTTTTAAATTCTTTGTCTATCATTTCCTCCACTTTGTAATCTCTGGATTTAGGTTGAGGGTGGGGGTTGTGAACTTTTGGAGATGTCTTATTACGTTTTTTTCTTCTTATTTCCTGTTTTTTTATGTGAGATTTGCACATCTATTAGGATGGCCTTCTACTATCAGGTAAGAGCCCTTTTAATAAGATACTTTCTCTTTACAATGTGTCCTGGTTGGGAGTATATCTCATATTCAAGCATCCACCCAATGTGTTCAAAGTGCTATGTTCAATCCTCAGGACTATTCCGAGAGGAGAGAATAACACCAGTAACAGCAACAGCTTAAAAGCAAACCAGATGCCAGCATATAATAAAAACTTATTGAAAATGTTCTCTACAACTCCACAAATCAAAGAGAAGAAAAGAGAAGTAATAATATAGAATAGGTGAAAAATTAGACAATAAAGAATGTAGAATTTACATTTAACTGTACAGAACATAAAAAGAAAACACCCACACCTAATTCTACAGTAACAACTTTTATGTGCTATATAATTAGATATTTAACTAAGTATCAATTAAATATTATTTAGGTATAGTGGTTATTTGAAGGAAGCATCTTACTTTCACCTAGTATTTTACACACAAAATAATTTAGCAATGATCCTTTTCTCTTCTGCATTCTTATTATTGGGTGTGTAATATTGAATTAAATTCTGAAAGTAGAAGGTTAGAATTATAGTATAACTAAGATAGCAGTTTTGAGACAGCTTACTTTTGTTAAGCATACAACTCCATAGAGAGCATGATTATTTTGGCAAACTAGTTTAATGGCAGTTAGTTAAGAGATAATAATTTCATAGTGTAATTTCTAAGTTCAAAGTGTATGTTTAGATTGATAGAAAGGCCATGCACAGGCATTAGAAACAAGGTTTACTTATCAAAAGAATAGAAAAGAAAGCCAGTGATATGCTGTCATGGCTTGGATGAGTTGTCCCCCAAACATTCCTATGTTAATGCAGGAATATTCAGAGGAAAAGTGATTGTATTGGAAGAGCTGTAACCTAATCAATCCATCCTAGTTTGAATGACTGGGTGTAGGCAGGTGGGATTTGGCTGGAGGAGGTGGTCACTGGGGGCATGCCCTGGAAGGGTCTATCCTCCCAGCAGCCATTTCCCTCATCACTCTTCCTGGCTCTGCCATGAATTGAGTAGCTTTCCTTGATGGGGCCCTTCCCCCATGATATGCTGTCTCACCTTGGGCTCAGAGCAATGGCATCAGCTGTCTATGAACTGAGACCTCTGAAACCATGAGCCCCTCCAACTGTCACTACCTGAATATACAGTGAGTGAAAGAGTCTCCACAGCTTTTCTCCAAATTAAGCCACATATGTATAAGCCTTAGATACATATTCATATACATGTGGATATAGCAGTTGTATAAAAAACTAGTCTAGATATGTGCTTAGGGCTACGTTATCTGATCCAGGTGCAACTCATCAAAATAAAATATTACAACAAATTCAGGTACAAAAAACATATGAAGTCATAGACACCATTGTCATTTATCACCCCTGACCTCCCTAGGTTAAAACAGCAGGGATTAGTATTTTTGCAGAATTCAGAGCTGCTAAAAATAGAACAAAGATCAGTTAAACAGCTGTCTATGAAGGTCATATAGTAGATTCTTACACCAGTCAAAGGTCTTTTGTACAAAGATATTCATTGAAAAAGTGTTTCCCAGTCAAAACACTGGAAAAACACTTGGCTAACTTCAGTTAAACAGGGTTTGTTTTGGTAATGCTTTATATTTGTTGTTAGTGAGGAGGAGGAATATATAAACAACATTCCCTAAACTAATTTCAAGTCAAACCTTTCTTTTCTTTCACTTTACATTTCCCAAGATCAGGATTCTTTAGAACACTACTTGGGAAATGCTGCTATTATCTTGTATACTGTGATCCATGTGTATGGTTGTTTTGGCTCCTGACTCTTAGGACAAAGCCTATTTAATGTATTCCTGGGTTTCATGTTTCTTCTTAAAGTGGAACTTGCAGATATTTGTCCAATGACCTGCACCTTGAGAACCAAAGGGAACTCAAAGAATCAAATTCTCTCTCTGTCCTTCAGTTGTTTGTAAGGCAGTTAGAAATACATGCAATGGACAAATGAAAGTGTGATTCATGGTAATAACAAAATTTGTGAATTACCAGATATCTCTGTGTCTCATATGCTGCACTAGTTTTCTTATATGTGCGATCACCTATACATACCCAAACACTAGTAAGTATTATTATTATTTCCATTTTCATATGGGAAAATTGAGACTCAGAGTGCTAAGTCCCTTGCCCAAAGTCACACAGCTAGTAAGAAGCAGAGATGGAATTCAATTGTTCTAATAAAGCACTGAAATTCTAGTAAGCTACTGGAATTCAGTATTTTCAACAGGTTTCCTAGGGATTCTTTTTATCAGAAAAATTTAGGAATGCTTCTTTAGTCCTGATTACTCCAAGTGTGGTCTAGTGATGTGCATGGGCATCCACTTCCACATCCACACCTGAGTACTTCTTAGATATGCTGTATCTCGAGCTCTATGTATACCTACTAAACAGAATCTCCATGTTAACAAAATGTTCAGGTAATTCTTCTACAGCTTAAGGTGTGAGAAGCACGGTGCTTCTACAACCTTAATGTACAAATGGATCACCTGGAATCATGGTAAACTTTAGATTTTAATTCAGTACATCTGAGGTCTGAATTGGGGTAAGATTCAGCATTTTCAAAAGTTCCTAGGTGCCTCAGGTTGCAACAGCCTAGACTAAGGATCAGTGTAATGATTAATACATGTTATTAAACAGACAACAAAAGATGACTGGGCAGAATATAGATTAACAGAAAATGGGTCTTAAATGAGCTGGATTAGTCCCCTGAGTGTGTTAGGGAATGTCAACACATTTTAGCAACTTTAGTCCTGCCCCCACCTACAGCCACAACCCCATCACTTCTCTCTTGAATGCATGGAAAACTTTCCTGCTTTATTTCTCCCTCTGGTAAAAAGCTTCTGACCAGGAAGTGTATCACTGGAAAGGATCCTCTTTGTTCATAGTATTCTTCCTATCCTACAAAGTGTTTGCAAAGTATTTTCTATTTCCATCATGCCATCATTAATATAATGCATATAACACTAATTTGCAGAGCAAGAGATGGCAATGATTAGTCTTACACCTGTTATAACATTATTTCTGAATTTTCAAATCTCTCAAATTTATGTTAAAAATAAATTTTGTACAAATATGTAATAACAAATCCCATCATTATGTACAACTAAAATGCCCCAACAAAAAATATGGGAGAAAAAGAATAAGTTTATAATATCAAATCTTCAAACTAAGCCTCTACTTGCAGCACCATAAAATGCCAAAAAATTGTCCTTTTTATAACCTATCTGTAAAGCCAGAAGACCAAAAGGAGACTAATTAAAACTGCTAGGCAAGGCTTTATTGGAAATACATGCTCTCGGGCTGAACTCTCCCATCCACCAGAGTGTGTACAGGAGAATGGCACACATGTTCCTGCGTACAGACAATTTTAAAAGGCCCGGTAAGGAAGGGGAGGGCTTAGAGGGCAGGAAGAGAAGGCCAGAATCCTTCCTGGATAAGTCAGGAAAAACCCGCTGATTGACAGGAGGTGCGTCTACTGGTGACGTCAGCGTCTGGCTGGCCGCTCGGTTCTGCAGCTGCTCTGACCTGTCCTCCTAATTGGACATCCTGGACGCTGAACCGACCTAACATTATCTTATAATGTTAACCAGTTTTAATAAATTCCCTTAAAGATTTTGTTTCAAAAGGAAGAGTATTTGTGTAACATGATGCTGCATAGTTCTCAGTGAATAAAACTGAACTATATATAACTTAAAAATCTACATTTTATTATCAAAATTATTTATTGTGAAGACTAGCTGTCATTTTAGCCATAAATTCATAATTCCTATTTAATTAAAAGATAAAGTACCCAAAATTAACTGATAGTGTTATATAAAAATGAAAAAAAAGAAGTAGTATTTATCACCATACATACCTGGACATTTGAAGAAGCTAGGAATATTTAATTTGCAAAGGAAAACACTTCACATTCAATAAAAATAATATATCAAAGCATATGCAAATATAGTCCCTACTGAGTAAAAAAATAAGTCCAGTAAAGAATTACAAACATGCAGCATTTCATTTCTTGGATGAACATTATTATAATATCAGACACTTCTACTTAAACATTTGTATTTTCTGGAAATAGCACGTCTGTGCATCTTAACAGAAGATATACATTACTTGGTATATAATTTGCTGAGTATAATTCAAAAACTTAAGTGAAATTTCTACAAGAACTATTGGATCAGATGGCATATCATAGATCCCCTCTTACATTTGTCACATTTAAACATCCAGTAATCTTCTGAGTCTTTGGCTACATTTTTAAAATGACTCAGTCATAAAACTCCACATCAGCCTTATTCCATCTTGCTGAAATTGCTTTCAAACACTATAGTTTTCTATTACCATAATAAATTTCTGAGATGATTAACTTATAAAGGATTATTTTGGCTCACCGTTTTAGAGGTCTCAGTCTATAATTTGTTTACATGGTTGCTTTGGGCCTATGGTGACCCATCAAGGTAGAAGTACTTGATGGAGCAAAACCGCTCACTCAACTGGACCTAAGCAAGGCCAAGGGACCACCCCCAGTTCCACGCCAGAGTCCCTGCCCACCGGCATGAGCATAGGCCGAGGCCCAGGACCACCTTCAGGGTCCTCTATGGGAGCCTAGCCAAGGTCAGACCCCAGACTGCTAGCCGCCAATCACAGGGGAACCCAGACCCAGGCAAAGGACTGCCTTCAGGGAACCCTGCAGGAGACCTGGCCTAAGTGAGGCCTGGGACCACCCCCAGTTCCACACCAGAGCCCCTGCCAATCAGCAGGAGCACAGACCAAGGCCCAGGACCACATTCAGGGACCTCTGTGGGAGCCCAGCCAAGGTCAAGCCTGAGATTGCTAGTTGCCAAACACAGGGGAACCCAGACCCAGCCAAAGGACTGCCTCTGGGGACTCCTGCAGCTGAGGCCCAGGATCACTCCCAGATCAGCACCAGGGCCCCTGCCAATCTGCAGGAGCCCAGCCCACCCTGGAATCCCTGAGGGAGTCTAGGCCAATATAAGGCCTAGGACTCCCCTCATAGGTCTGTGTGAGAGCCCAGGCCCAGGACCACCCCTGCACATAGTGGGGTACCACAATGTTGCTCCCTTCCTATATCATCTCATACACTGCAGCCATCCCCATAGTTCTTCCCATGTATTAGGTTCTACCTTGGTTCAACAGACAGGACCTGGAGGCAGCAGCCCACCAAAATGCTGTATCTCCAATCAGCCAAAAGCCATTGTAAGTCCCAACCTTTAAGCCTTGTCTCTGTAAGTGTTTGCATCCATCTTGGGCCACTCCCACTGCCATCTTGAGTTACCGCCACTTCCGCTGCCACCATCTTTAGTGGCAGTAATGTCCATCTGAGGACACCTGCTGGGGACTGGAAATGAACTCCAAGATGAGATATAGGTAATCTGTAGTGTCACTATAAGATTATAAGATAGAAACTGCAATACCTCAGATCGGTATTGCAAGAAAGGAAGATACATAATCAACATGAAAAAACAAGGGAAAAAAGGGCCCCAAATAAACCAAGATACTACAATAATAGAATCCATTGACAGCACAGTTGATGAAATGTCAGAGGAAGAATTCAGAATGCACATAATTACAATGATCTACAAATTAAAGAATGACTTCAGTGAGCAAATACAGACAAAAATTGATCACTCCAACAAAAAAATGAGAGCAAATAAAGGCAACCATTGATCACACCAACAAATACATAAGGCAGCAAATACAAGTAATAAAAGAATATTTCTTTTTAAATTTGTTTTAGTTGTTGATGGGCCTTTATTTTATTAATTTATTTATATGCGGTTCTGAGGATCAAACCCAGGGCATCATGCATACCAGGCAAGCACTCTAACACTGAACCACAACCCAAACCCCACAAAAGAATACTTTAAGAAAGAGCTAGAGATTGTTGGGGGGAAATCAAAAATTTTTGAAATGAAGGAAACAATAAATCAAATAAAAAACTCTATAGAAAGCATCACCAGCAGACTAGATAACCTGGAAGACAGAACATCGGATAATGAAGACAAAATATACAATATTTAAAATAAAATTGTCCATACAGTGAAGACAGTAAGAAATAATAAACAGAACATACAAGAATTAATGGGAAAGCGAAAGACCAAATGTAAGAATTATCAGGATAGAAGGCAGCACAGAATTTCAAACCAAAGGAATGCACAACCTCTTCAATAAAATAATATCCAAAAATTTTCCAAACATGAAAAAATGAGTTGGAAAATCAAATACAAGAGGCTTACAGTACACCAAATGTACAAAACTACAACAGATCTTCACCAAGGCACATCACCAGCATACAGAATAAGGATTTTAAAGACCGAAAGAGAGAGGAAACAGATTACATACAGGGGGAGACCAATTTGGATCTCAGCAGATTTTTCAACCCAGACCCTGAAAGCCAGGAGATCATGGAAAAACATATACCAAGCACTGAAAGAAAATGGATGCCAACCAAGAATCCTATATCCAGCAAAATTGAGCTTTAGATTTGATGATGAAATAAAAACCTTCCATGATAAACAAAAGTTAAAAGAATTTACAGCAAGAAAGCCTGCACTACACAGCATTCTCAGCAAAATATTCCATGAGGAGGAAATGATAACCAACAATGAAAATATACAAAGAGAAGAACTACATTAAAAAAAGAAAGGAAGAAAAAAAGGCCAACCAAAGGAGAAATCAAGTCAAAGTAAAAACCAAAAATAAACCAAAATGATCAGGATTACAAATCATATTTCAATAATAATGCTGAATGTGAATGGCCTAAACTCATCAATTAAAAGACATAGACTGACAGACTGGATTTAAAAAAAAAAAAAAAAGACCCAACAATATGCTGCCTTCAAGAGACTCATCTCACAGGAAAAGACATCCACAGACTGAAAGTGAAAGAGTGGGAAAAAACGTATCACTCACATGGACCCCATAAATGAGCAGGAATTTCCATCCTAGTATCAGATAAAGTGGACTTGAAATCAAAGCTAGTGAAAAGGGATGAAGAAGGTCATTTCATACTGCTTAAGGGAATCATACATCAACAAGACATAACAATCATAAATATCTATGCCCCAAACAATGGGGCATCTACATATATCAAACAAATCCTTCTCAACTATAAGAAAGAAATAGACCACATCACAATAATACTTGGTGAGTTTAACACAGCTCTCTCACCACTGGATAGATCTTCCAAACAAAACTAAATAAAGAAACCATAGAACTCAATAAAACTATCAATAATTTAGACTTAACAGACATATATAGAGTGTTCCATCCATCAATGAGTGAATATACTTTTTTTCAGCAGCACACGGATCCTTCTCCAAATAGACCATATGTTATGTCACAAAGCAAGTCTTAGCAAATACAAAAAAAATAGAGATACTACCCTGAATCCTATCTGACCATAATGGAATAAAATTAGAAATCAATGACAGATTAAAAAATAGAAACTACTCCAACACCTGGAAACTAAATAATATGCTATTGAATGATGCATAGATAACAGAAGACATCAGGGAAGAGATAAAAAAAATTCTTAGAGGTAAATGAAAACTTCAATACAACATAACAAAATCTCTGGGACACCATGAAGGCAGTGCTAAGAGGAAAGTTCATTGCATTAAGCTCATTTATTAAAAGAAGTAAAAGTCAACAAATAACTGACCTGACTTGACTCTTCACTTCAAAGCCTTAGAAAAAGAACAAACCAACACCAAAAGAAGTAGATGATAGGAAATACTTAAAATCAGGGTTGAAATCAATGAAATTGAAACAAAAGAAACAATTCAAAAAATTGACAAAACTAAAAGCTAGTTCTTTTAAAAAATAAGCAAAATTGACAAACCCTTAGTCATCCTAATGAAAAGAAGGAGAGAGAAAACCCAAATTATTAAAATTCATGATGAAAAAGGAAATATCACGACATACACTACTGAAATACAGAGGATAATTAGAAACTATTTTGAAAATTTATACTACAAAAAAATAGAAAACGCTGAAGACATTGACAAATTTCTAGAGACATATGACCTACTCAAACTGAACCAAGAAGAGTACATACACAACTTAAACAGATCAGTTTCAAGCAAGGAAATAGAAGATGCCATCAAAACCCTGCCAACCAAGAAAAGCCCAGGGCCAGATGGATTCTCAGCCAAGTTCTACAAGACTTTCCAAAGAAGCACTAATACCAATACTCCTCAAACTATTTCATGAAATACAAAAGGAGGGAACCCTTCCAAACTCATTCTATGAGGCGAGTGTCACCCTGATTCCAAAACCAGACAGAGACACATCAAAGAAAGAAAATTTCAGACCAATATACCTGATAAACATAGATGCAAAAATTCTCAATAAAATTCAGACAAATTGCATATAAAAACATATCAAGAAAATAGTGCACCATGATCAAGTGGGGTTCATTCCAGGGATGCAAGGTTGGTTCAACACAGAAATCAATTAACATAATCCCATCACATCAATACACTTAAAGACAAGAGTCATATGATTCTATCAATCGATGCAGAGAAAGCATTTGACAAAATACAGTATGCTGTTATGTTCAAAACACTAGAAAAAATATGGGTAGTAGAAACATACCTCAACTTTGTAAAAGCTATCTATGCTAAACCCAAGGCCAACATCATCCTAAATGGAGAAAAATTGGATGCATTCCCTCTAAAAATGGGAACAAGACAGGGATGCCCTCTTTCACCACTGCTATTCAACATAGTCCTTGAAACACTAGCCAGAGCAATTAGACAGATGAAAGAAATTAAAGAGATATGAATAGGAAAAGAAGAACTCAAACTATAATTATTTGCAGACAACATGATTCTATACTTAGAGGATCCCAAAAATTCTACCAGAAAACTTCTAGAATTAATAAATGATTTGAGCAAAGTAGCAGGATATAAAATCAACACCCATAAATCAATTGCATTTCTATACATCTGTGATAAACCCTCTGAAAGAGAATTTAGGAAAACTATCCCATTCACAATAGCCTCAAAAAAAATCAAATACTTGGCAACCAATTTAACAAAAGAGGTGAAAGACCTCTACAATGCAAACTACAAGACACACTGAGGAAAGAAATTGAAGAAGACCTTAGAAGATGGAAAAATCTCCCATGATCCTGGATAGGCAGACTCAATATTGTCAAAATGGCTATACTACCCAAAGCGCTATATAGATTCAATGCAATTCCACTTAAAATCCCAACATCATTCCTTACAGAAATAGAAAAGGCAATCATAAAATTCATTTGGAAGAATAAGAGACCCAGAATAGCCAAAGCAATCCTTGGCAAGAAGAGTGAAGCAGGAGGCATCACAATACCAGATCTTAAATTATACTACAAAGCTATAGTAACAAAAACAGCATGGTACTGGCACCAAAACAGACCAATGGTACAGAATAGAAGACACAGAGACGAACCCACTTAAATACAGTTATCTTATACTAGACAAAGGAGCCAAACACGTACACTGGAGAAAAGATAACCTCTTCAACAAATGGTGCTGGGAAAACTGGAAATCCATATGCAGCAAAATGAAACTAAACTCCTATCTCTCACCATGCACAAAATTCAACTCAAAGTGGATCAAGGACCTTGGAATTATACCAGAGACCCTACGCCTAATAGAAGAAAAAATAGGCCAAAATCTTCATCATGTGAGATTAGGATATTAATTCCTTAACAAGACTCCTATAGCACAAGAAGTAAAATCAAGAATCAGTAAATGGGATGAATTCAAACTAAAAAGTTTCTTCTCAGCAAAAGAAACAATGAAGTGAACAGAGAGCCAACATTCTGGGAACAAATCTTTGCCACATGCACATCTGATAGAGTGCTAATCTCCAGGTTATATTAATTGCCAGGATTTATAAAGAACTCAAAAAACTTAACACCACAAAAACAAATAACCGAACCCATTGTTCATGGGCCAAAGACATGAACAGAAACTTCACATAAGAAGCTATACAATCAATCAACAGACATATGAAAAAATGTTCAACATCTCTAGCAATCAGAGAAATGCAAATCAAAACTACCCTAAGATTTCATCTTACGTCAGTCAGAATGGCAATTATCAAGAATACAAACAACAAGTGTTGGTGAGGATGTGGGGGGGAAAGGCACACTCATACATTGCTGGTGGGACTGCAAATTGGTACAACCAATCTAGAAAGCAGTATGATGTTTCCTTAGGAAAACTTGGAATGGAACCACCATTTGAACCAGCTATCCCACTCCTTGGTCTATACCCAGAAGACTTAAAAACAGCATACTACAGTGACGCAGCCACTTCAATGTTTATAGCAGCTCAATTCACAATAGCTAAACTGTGGAACCAACCTAGATGCCCTTCGATAGATGACTGGATAAAGAAACTGTGGTATATATACACAATGGAATATTACTCAGCAATAAAAAACCAAATGCCAAATATTTTCTCTGATAAGTAGATGCTGATCTATAATTGGGGAAAGGACATGTGAAGAATGGGGAAACTCTGATCAAAGAGGAAGTAGGGAGGAGGGGGCATGGGGACAAAGAAAAAAACAAATTTACTAGTAAATGTCAAAGAATTTTATAAATTAAAAAAAATAAAAACCTGTTCACTCATGGAAAAAAAAGCATGCCTCACAATACTGGAACTGACTTAAGCAGGTTTAAATCAGAAAGAATCTGAAAGCTTTTTTGCACAGGTGCTGATTGAAATGAAAATTTCACACAACAATTGATTTTATCTGGAAATTTTAAGTCTACAAAAAGAAAATTGAAATACAAGTAAGACTGGGTTTTAGAGTGTTCTATTGAATGTTTCTCCCTGTGATGGTTGCTGTAGAGTAGGCATCCTCAAGCTGTAGAAAATTCCCTAGCTTCAACTACAGAGAGCAAGGCCTCAGAGGTAATTTATCCAAAGAGAAGAAGTGCTATGAATTAGGGCTGGTCAGTGGTCATCACCTAAGCCAACGAATCTGCTCCCTTGATAAAGCACTCTCCAGACACCAAAGCTTGGCAGTTACTAAAGTCAAGTGTCCACATGCTGACCCAGCTCCCATGCCTCCCATTGCTCATGAACCTGCCTCCTCCATGCCTCCATGTAGACAAAAGTAAGTGAAAGAAGAAGTGAAGCAAGCTAAACAAGAAGGACAATAAAACATTTAGTCAAAATTTACACCTGAAGCTTAGATTTGTTGTGATTTTTCACTGGAATTTGATTTTAGTATATTTCAAATATATGCTAACTCTAAAATCTAAACAGAATTTCATGAAAATGAATACAAGGAAATTCAAATGGCTAAAATCCTTTTGTATTCTTATTACAGTGTAATTTTATTTAGGAAGATTTGTGCTAATAAAATGCCATTTCACACAGAAGGTCTGAAGATCGGAGAGCAGCAGTTGCAGAGCTGTGAATAGAATCATTTTTGGAAGAGCGATGCTCATAACAATTCCAACTAGGGAGAATAAATGGCATATTTGTGCATGTTCGTGGTCATAATCATCACTCTGTCTGTTGTTGCTGTTTGGCTTTTGCATGCACAGATGTCAAGTATCTCTTCTTTTCTCTGTTAAATCTGTGGTTCTCAATAGGATACATAACAAAAGCAGATCACTGAGAGAATCCAGAAAGTTATTTGATATACTTCGGGAGATTTTTAAATTAAAACACCCTCTCCCTACGTGTGTCAGAATCAGAAGCAAAGAAAGAGGAAAGCATCCATAATTTGAAAAAAAAAAATTCTAGATGATTCTATTATGCCCCAACTCCTATTTAAAAAAAAAAAACGCACCATTTGAAGTACTGGAGGATGACCACTTTTTCTGGCAATGAAGGGAAGGAAAATGATGATATTATAGTCACAGGACTGAGGATTTTAGAACTAGAAGAAACATAGAGGTGACTATGCCCAAATCCCTCATTGTCTAGTTGAAGGAAATCAACATTAGAGAGGTTTGATTATTTAATGTTAGAGATGATTTGATTGTACAATTAAAATAGGGGGTTTTTTTCTATAACAAATCAATGCCAAAGAGAGTTGAATCAGTGAATGTTTATTTACTGTATCTTTCAGCAACAATTGTTGAGCATTTACTCTCTGATAGGTATTGCAATTGCATACACCATTTGTAATCCTCACATGTACTCTACACTCTGTGAAATAATTATTTTCTCTCTATTTTACAGGTTGGGTAGGAAAGAATAAAGGCACAGAGTGGTTAGGTAATTTTCAGAAGATCACACAAGTGGTATTGGTAGAGGCAGGATCAGAACACAGATCATCTAACTTCAGAGCCTGCACACCTAATCACTGTCCTTCATTCCTGTTTGCTACTTAGTGTGTACCTGGCACTCTCCCAGCTTCCACAAATACAGTTGCAGAGAAGAACATTCAACTTTCATAGACCTAATATAAAAAATAAAAAGATATGTCAATTATTAAATGTAACTTTCATGTTTTGTTAACAAGATATGGTATGTAGGAACACCTTCATCTGTGAAATCATAAAAGAAAGGACATCTAAACTGAGGCTGAAAAGGGGTCATACATGTAAATATAAAGCATAGGAAATAGTATGTGGTAAGACCCTGAGATAGAAGAGTTTAGCCTCCTTATGACACTAAAGAGCCAATGTGACTGAACTATAGGTGCTGTTCAGAGAATGATGCCAGAAAAGGTGGGAAAAGTGAGTGCCAGAAATACAGAGTCTTATGGTCCACTTTAAAGAGTTTGAAATGATTTCTCAATGGTTAGTGCAAATGTCTTGGGAGGGGCAGAGACACACCTCCTGCTTCTTTGATGCATAGGCCACCTGAAGATAGCATGTCATTTGTCTCCTCTTCGCTATCATCTATGAGGACCTTTGTCAGCCTCCCTTTCTCTGTGTGGTCTTCCTTTCCATCAAAACTGCTGTCTCCATTCAGAATGGCTTCGACATTCACAGGAGTACCTGTGATTTTCTTAAAGAGATCACCTCTGATGTACTTCACATCACAGCACCCCAGTCACCCACACTATGGTTATATCCTAGGCCCTATGTCTTATCATTGGAAATTGCTCCACCTTCAAAATCTCAATTGCAAACATTTCATTCTTCACTTACCACCTCCAGGACTCTAAATTACTTATTTAATATCCCCACTGAAAAAAATCTGAAACCTTATTCAGACCTTCATTCCTGGGACTCCATGGTTTTCTATCAGCCCATCTTCTTTGCCCCATCTCCCTAAATGCACGTGCCAATAGAAAATAAAAGTTCTGGTTGGTGCCAAATTTATCATGGTTAACTAAATAGTTGAACACTGTTGGAGAAAATCACACATGTAAGGTGACCATTTCACATACCATTCCTGACCATGCCTCCCATGGACCTTCAAAACACCAGCATCTGACTGTATTTCCCAGTGATTGTGCCACTTCTCCCTCAAGATGATGATTTCATACTTTTCCCTCACTCTTTGACTTTTCCCCATTCCTCTCACTTGGTGGCCTCACTTCATGTTTTATGGAGGAAATAAGAACCACCATACAGGAACTCATTTATCTTCGTATCACTCAACCCATAAACCTTCCTGCATCAGCACTAACTTTCTACCCTTCCCTCTTTTAAGAATGGAGAGTGTGCCCTTCCTCCTATCAGAGTACAAACCTTAGTTTGGGGGATCCTGTCTCTCTTTCTCAAGGGTTTCACTCTAGCATTTTTCCCCTCTGCCCCAATCATCAATCCTCCATTTCTACTGGGCTATGCTCACTAGCTTATAGTCTCTAATATGTATATATGTATGTGTGTGGCACCCAGAGACACTCTACCACTGGGCTACATCCCCAGTGCTTTTAATGTTTATTTTGAGACAGGGTCTTGCTCAGTTGCCCAGCCTGGCCTCAAACTTGCTGTCCTCTTGCCTTAGCTTCCCAAGTTGCTGGAATTACAAGTGTTTGCTACTTGTATCCAGCTCTAGTGTTTATTTAAAATAAAAAAAAAATAAGAAGGAAACAATACACTTAATGTCTCCTTCTCTAACCCTCTAGTAGAATTCAAAATTTTCCCCTTCCTCCGCCCCTGGTCACTCCTTCATCCTCTAAGCTGTATCTACTGATCCTATGAACTACTGATAGAGCTTATCAAAGTCATCAATGCTAACACATTGACAAATCTTTCAGTCACTTCTCTTTCCTTGTGTTATTCACCCCTATCATTTGATATGGCTAACTACTCCTGACCTGGAATAACCCTCTCCCTTGTTTTTGTGACAACAGACTCCCTCGGTTTTCCTCTTACCTCACTGAGAGCCATTCTCAATCCTCTCTCTGTCTAGGTTCTTTTCCATCTGATGTTTGATTCTTCCTTCTCTACCTTTCCTAGTCTTTTAGTCAGCTTTGCATCTCTGTGATCAAAAGACCTGACAAGAACAACTTAGAGAAGGAAAAATTATTTTGGCTCACAGTTTCAGAGGTTCCATTCACGGTCAGCCAACTCAATTTCTTTGGCTTGATGTAAGGGAGAACATCATGGTGGTAGAGGAAAGAAGCCCAGAGCATGGCAACCAGGAAGTGGGGGGTGGGGGGTTCTCAGCTCATCAGGGGCACAATATAAACAACAAAGGCATGGCCCCAGTGACATACTTCCTCCAGCTACACCCTACCTGTTACCACCCAGTTAATCTATATCAGTGGATTAATCCACTGACTACTTATCACTGTCATAACCTAATCATTTCAACTCTGAACATTCTTGCATCCTCTCAAACATGAGCTTTGGGCCTATACCTCATATTTAAACCACAGAACTAACTCATCTAAATGTAAGGTTCCCAACTACTCTGTTCTAAGTTTCCTTCTCTCTCTCTCCCCACTCCCTCTTTCTTTCTATGATAATTAAATAGTATTCATGTACTGATGATTTCTGAATTCACATATCTAATACCCAATCTATCCTCTGAACTTTTGACTTGTATATAAATTGCCCACTTGACATCTGGCAAAGAGTAATAAAATTGGAAATTTGTTAAGGGCAATAAGACAGATTTTATTTAGACACTGGAGAAGAGGAGAGAAACTGAGTGCAAACTGATCTCAATTCTACTAAAACAGAAGGCAAGAGACATTTTAAATACTGAGATGTGCTAAAGGAAAAGGACTAAAGAGTTTAAGGGAGGGGTGTCAAAGTGATTAGGGGACCTGAGTTTGTTAATTAATGGTTATTTAGAGGAGATATAAACTATTCATATCTTTAGGACTGAAGGTAGTTTTGCAAATTAGAACACAATGTCCACGAAAGTCAGGTCTTGGGCTAGGGATATAGCTCAGTTGGCAGAGTGCTTGCCTCACATACACAGGCCCTGGGTTCAATACCTAGCACCACAAAACAAACAAAGTTAATTCTTATCCTCCCGCAGGAATTGTAATAAGGAAAGCTATCTCCTTGGATATTTGCATTCCAAACAGATCACTCCCAGGTCCTTGGGAAGACATTTCTGGGTGGTAGAAGATTAACTTCTAAAGGAGACAGAGAAAAGGTTTAGATTCCAACTTTTCTAAAGTAACTTATTCTAAAAAAAAGGGAGGTCAGGGATCTACAGTCAGGTTTGGACTGGAACAAATAGTAAATTCTTGCAGCACTATTGAGTTTTCTCAGGCTGGCATTTTAAAGGGGCTGGGGTCTTAGGGATGTGATGCGGGCTGATAAAAGTTATGGTAGAGTTCAGTCAAGTTTCTTGTTACAGGAAGTTGAATGGAGTCATTCCTGCCAAGAGTTCTGCAACTCTCACATCTTTATTTGATATTTATTGGTATCTCAAAATTCATCTCATCAAAATGCACCCCTCCATTGTTTCCCAAATACGATCCTGTCCCTCATTATCCCATTTGTTACTACATCTTTAATTCATGTCTTTTCCTTACCCCCACTCACAGCCCCATAATCAATTAGCAAATTTGGCACTTGATCCATCTGGTTGTTCTCTTCCTCTGCACCACTATCATCTTGGTCTAACGCACCATCATTTCTCCTCTGAGGAGCTCTGATTTTATATACATACTTGCAAAGGGAGGCATTATTGATTAGGTCAAGTGTCCATCCATGTGTGGCCATGCAATATCTACAGGAAACTATGAAAAAGTGATTTATATTTCCAGAGTAAAAGCAAGTTCATTTAGGTTTTAGGATATGAATTGTGTTTTCCTAATTCATGGTATTTCCTCTTTCTTCAATTGTTTCCAGGAATCCTATCTAGTATTACCTGTATCTTTTTTCATACTATCATACAAAAGACTCTTGCTGGCCCTGCCAAGTGCCATTGGTGACTCTATGTGTAATAATATAATACTATCTTCCAAGTATAACCTGACTGCCTCTTTCATAACTATGGAATCTGTTTTTGCATTTATTAGTGACCATAAAATGTACACAGTATACAATGTACAATTAATACATGATTTTAAAACACATCATTATTTCAAAAGTTAAGACCATTTTAAGAGAGTTTTTGTGTGAGTAAATCCCCATAACACCTTATTTGTTAAAGGATAATAAAACTAATTATCATTCACATAATCTTTGCACTTATGAATTCTAATTCCTACAGTGAATAACACTTCATCAAAATAGCTCTGACAATTGACTCAGGTGGAAGAATTCTTCTGAACACTTAAGACAGAAAAACAGCTTTTTGCTGTATTGATAGAGTTTTGAGCCTTAGTCAAAATAATTGAGATTTTTACAAACAAAAAATTAAAAGGAAAGACACAATGGAAATTATCTTTGATTAAAATGTGAATTTCATATTGTAGTGGGTTTTTTATTTACAGAAATACATTAAAATACTTAAAGATCAAACAGCATTTTAGTTTGATAGCATTTGTTGACTTATCTCCATTCAAGTGGCTAAAACTTAGCACAATAAATACAAAATTGATTTTTCATTTACATTTTCAAAAGAAATAATTTGGGTTACTTTGGTGTTACATGCAAAATCAACTGCTTTAACTGAAAAACAATGTCTCTAAAAATATCACTAAATTTCATCCTCAAAGTATAAAAATGATAATAGTAGAAACCTTACATATATTTTAAGCATAGTTAATCCATACTTCTCTAAATACTTATTTATTAGTTTGTGGGTCTAGTAGATTTTTTATTGCTTCTCTAACTTGCTTTCTATTGGCCTTGGGCCAATTCATTCTAATAAAGCAGCTAATTCAAAATGAACTAAGGTAAATAAGGAGGTCTAGGAAAATTCAGTCAATTAGCCTATATTTTCTAGTAATAATTCAATTGAGATTAATGGTCAATAAGAGGTTTTCATTTACATGTACCAAATTTCTTCCATATTAGCTTTGATCCTTGGCTGAAACCAACTAAGAAATGACTATAGTCAGGAGTTTCTTTATGAAGTTAGTATACATTCATAATGTGTCCAGCAACCTCCTTCCTAGGCATTTATCCAAGAGAAATAAAAGCATATGTCCATATAAAACCATGTACCTAATTGTTTATATCAGCTTCAGTTATTTTCACTAAAAACTGGAAAAACAGAAATGTCCATCAACTGGTGAATAGATAAATATATTGCATGTAATGGAATACAGCTCAGCATTAAAAATGGTATACCATGTTGCATGCATTCAACAATATGGATGAAGCTTAAAGATATTATGCAAAGTAAGGGAAGATAGACCCAAAAGTAAGGGTACATACTGAATAACTCAATTAAACATAATTTAGGAAGACACAAACCTAGACCAGAACAGATCAGTGGTTACCAAGGTCTGGAAGCTGAGACAGAAGTATAATGATGAAAGGTCACAGAACTTTTGGTAGTGATGAAATAGCTCTACATTCTGATTTCAATGGGATTTACAGAACACAGCATACATTTGTCAAAGTTCATTAGAACTGTATATGCAACAAGGGCAAATTCTACCATATATAAATTATACCTAAATGAATTCACTTCTTTAAAAAGTAGAGAATATTGTCAGTGACCTCAAGGAATTTATGGATGGTGGATAAGCCAAGACCAGATGAAAAGATGATTCACAAGAACAAGAATATATACATATATTTAAAGTAAAAGGCCTTATAATACATGTGCTATTATAACCTTCCCTTATGTGATTTCTCTTGGGGATAGTCATAGGACAAGTGGGATGTAAGAATTGTCATGTTAGACGTCATATTTTGGGAAGCAATGTTAATTGGGGTACTTTTGATGTTTGGAGGAGTGAAAGAGATTGAATTTTCCAACTATAGTTAGTGAAATCTAATCAAATTATTAATACCTAAAACAACAACAAAGTCTCTAGAATAAAGGATACTTATCTTTACTTCAGAATAAAGGATACTTACCTTATGGAAAGAGAAGGAAGGTATTCTTTTCTAGATTAATCTTATTGTAATTAAGATTAATCTGCTGGTATTTTACCACAATGATGCAATTACCATATTTATTACCTCTGAAACTTTAGTACAGTCATTCCCTGAGAAGAGGACTCAAATCACTATTTTAGATTAGTGATTTCCAACTTTTAACTAAGCAATGCATTTAGTTATATAGGTTTTCCTTTTCTCTCCATAAAAAATCCTGGTTTGCCTGGTGCATACTGTCTTGGTTTACCACATTGTAAAGCAGTATGGAGGACTGTCAGTGACCTCATTTCTCCAAACATATGTCAATGCTTCCCTTCCATTCCCCTTCTCTACAATCTATCTACTGTAGCTATTAAACACAGAATTGCAGGTCTCAAGGTGCTCACCAAGAGATAATCTCAGAGATACTGCCAAACACCAAGAGATAGTCTCAGAGATACTACCAAACAATGTCATCCCAAAATTTAAGCAAAGAAGATTACTTTGAGAATTGCCTCAATTCAGAGTTTTCCAAATACCTTAAATAGACCTGTAGTAGGAAATACATATTGCTTCATGACAAGTACACAAAATGGTAGTAAACATTGAAACATTTCTCAAAACACTCTGATTTTTCTGTTCCATCCTATTTCCATTTATTCTTTTCTTTTTTAAAAAAAAGTTGGTTGCAACCCATTAAATTAATTTTAGTACCCACTAGCAGATGCAATCTATAATTTGATAATCAGTGTTATAAAATGTGTGAAACTTAGCATTCATTAAAATATTACATAATCTGAATAAGAGTAGTTCATTAGGGACTATTTGCCCTTAACCACATTATAAGTGCCCACCATACTCCCAGTCCCTTGAACCTGAATTTATTGAGTTGTGTTTTGGCTTAATGCTATAAGGCCATATGAGTGATTCTGTGTTAATTTTTGAGAATGTTGTTAAGGACTTTGTTTATTGCATTACACAGTGCCCTTCTATAAGGACCAAGCATAGAAAAGCCCTTCTGGTCTCACTGTCAAGAATGATTACCCTAGGTTTTTAGCTTATTTTTCCTTATGGAAAAACTTGTTTTTCCTTCCTGACATTGTCAATTAGTAGCTTTACTTAGTTTCACATCCACCACCTACTTCTAATAAGTACATGGGATTATGTGACTACAGTTTAGGTATTTAATCTCACTCCTGATTTCATTCTACTTTTCCTATGCTTTACTTTTTCCTTTGTTTCACATGTCTTACTAGTCTTATATTTACTGTAACTTACAGATATAAATAGATGTACAAGTATCTTATATGCCACTTTAAATCTTAGTGAAACCAAAGAGAAAGGGAACAAAGTGAGGGAGAGAGGGAAAGAGAATAGTTTCCTTATATGGTGATAAGACTCAAGATTTTTAAGTCTTATTCCTTACATGTTCAAACTGAAATTCTACGAAGACACAAATTCAAAACACTTTGTCCTAACTGTATCAAAAACAATGATTAGGAGAGAAACCATTTTGTTATTATCTTAGTTCATATAAATTGACTTCAGAGTTTTACTTAAAACTAAAGTTTTCCATATGCAACTATAAATACCACCTGGACTATTAAGAAATAACTCCGAGCAAAATCTGTAATTGTATACTATTTGCCATAATGCCAAAGAGTACAGTATTTTCTTCATGGCTAAGAGACAATCAATGAGAAACATCAATGAGACCTAAACTAAAAGAACAACTTCTTCTGAGAGAAGAAAATAACATGTATTTTACCAGTGGCCAAGGTGACTGTAGCTTCAAATACATTTCTAAATTTGAAATAAGTCAGGATATTAGAAGATAGATAAAATCACCTATGAAAATGTGTTCTTGGCTCTCTTTTTTTCAGCCCTCCTTGAATTAGTTCAAAACCAAGGAAATTATTTGGTAGCATCGACAATGAAGTAAAATGAATTTTCTGATGATGCTTTGGAAAATCAAATCAAACGTAGACTTGTTTAAATAACACCCTGCCTGAAAAGTTGATTTATTAAACCCATATTAGCTGAATAAAACAAATCCTACCATCCATCCTGCTCTTTTTCATCCAAGTTCAATGATTTTGCTGTATTGTATTTGTGACTTTGAAGATACTGTATGTCAGTGATAGATGACAATACAATTTTCTTTGACAGCCTGTCTTCAGAGTTGATGAACTATTCTGGTGCTACTTTAATTTCACTCATCCACCCATCTTATGTCAGTCCAGTTTGTTTCTTTCTTTTTTAACGACCATATGGTGATACATACATGAAGGTAAAAGGGCAGATGGAGCAAAATTAATCTTATAGAGTAACTTAAGGATGAAGGCATTTTTAAATATTTGGTAAACAAGACTCTCAATAAACAGCAATGAGAAAAGAAGTGAATAAAAAGATTGTTATTATGATGACAATATCAGATTAATTACTTGAGAACTTTAAAGGAGAATGTTAGTAGGACTAGGTTTTAGTTATGCAGAGTAATAATGTGATAGCTGAAATAGAGCTTTGTTGGAGAAAAGATCAAGTAAGAAAATGAAAAAGGATTGCTTCTGCCATCCTATAGCTCTCTCCTTTTGGAATCATGCCTTGGGATTCTTCTCTGATCTTCCAGTCTTCTTTGCCATTCTTCAGTCTCCATTGGCTTTAACTTGCCCTCACCTCAATCCAACCTCAAATGTTGAAGTGCCTCAGCACTAAGTCCCTCAGCCCACTTCTTTCACAATACATGTCTCACCTAAATCACGTCATAAGGGCCAGGTATTTTACTGGCCCTTAATTTTTAATTTCCATCATTGGCTTACCTGTGCTCTAGAAGGAAATGAACATTCCCTGCCATGGTCTACAAGGACCTGGGTGATGGGTCCCTAACCAGTCCTTTAATATTTCACACCACTCTCCCCACACTTTCTGTACTCTGGTCATACTTCCCTTTTATCATTTTTTGTATGCATTTTTCCCATTTCAGGGCATTGGATTCCTACTCTCTCAAGGCTAATTTTTTTCTCATCCTTCAGTCTTAACTGACATGTCCTCTCAGAGAAGACTTCCTTGTCCACACAATTTAGAGTTGTAGTTCCCTATTCTCTATCACAGCACCCTTCTTACTTTACTTTTTATTTTCAGTCATGAGTCTCTCTAGAGGAGGCTCCATATCTGTTTCATTCATGCCTCACAGTAGGTACTCAAAAAATATTTGTTGCATGAAAACTCAGTTAATAACACTATTCCCTTGTGTCATGTGAAAATGTTTGCTAACATATAAAACTACCTCGCTATAAAAAAAAATAGACATTTATCTAAAACACCAGGTGAAAACAATAAATTTAAGGAACTAAATCATACTCTTGATTTGACTTTTATATAAACTTGGCTATGTATTTCTACAGGAGAAACAAATGATTTTAAGAAATAATTAAAAGTAGGATTTGAAGCAAATCTCTGAAAACCACACTCCATTCATCACACTTTTTTAATACTGGAACGTTTTTGAGTCTGTGTCCTGGATACTGTCATAGGTATGTTCCTTATCTTGCCACACTTAATCCTGACAACCATCCCATGCCTTAGAAACCATTGTGCTTGATTAATAGATGAGAAAACTGAAGCTCAGAATTGTTCAGTGACCTACTTAAGATCATACAAGTAATTGGGACAGAAATAGGATTCAGATCAGCTGCCAACTCTATAATAGGCATCATCTGAAAACATGCATTTATTCCTAATAATAATGTTAAAAATAAATCAATAAATGCCAATGCCATTTAACCAAAATTTTAAACACTGAATCAAAAAAAAATGTGTTCACTTTGACCTACATCTTGGAAGAAAGGGAAATATATTGGTTGGGCCATGTGGCAAGCACAGGACAGAACTCATAACATGCCAATAACCATTGGTCATTTCAAGGATTCATTGAATTTTATTCTATCCCAAGATAAATATTTTTTTCACAAAGCTTATAATTTTATTTTTCCTTGCATGAAGTATTTTAATATTTTAATTATATGAATACCTATTCCTAACATCTTTTCTAGGATATTTTTCAATGGCAAATAAACTACCTTCTCTTTATAAATTTAATCTTTCATTCACCATTGAATTATTATGGACATAATCCTTTATTTTCCTAGAACTGTATTTCTATGCCCTGTTCTGTATTAGCAAGCTTAAATGTGCATATAGAATACATGCATCTGACTGGTCAAGATGGAGCTGCTTCTTCACATTTCCACATTCTAATGAAGAGATAAGTCATCAATAACCAATTATAAGTTAAGAGTTCCATCTTTTTGTCTCCTCATAGTTCCAGGAACATTGTTGCCATTTATGTATTATTTGTTGAATGAGTGAATGAGTACAAATGAGCAGAAAGAGCCCAGCGCGGTGGTACACGCCTGTAATCCCTGCACTTTGGGAAGGCTGATACAGGAGAATCCCAAGTTCAAAGCCAGCCTCAGCAATGGCGAGGTGCTAAGCAACTCAGTGAGACCCTGTCTTTACATAAAACACAAAATAGGGCTGGGGATGTGGCTCAGTGATCAAGTACCCCTGAGTTCAATCCCCAGTACCAAAAAAAAAAAAAAATGAGCAGAAGGAAGAGATATATGGAATTTTATTTTAAATATCAACCACTTCTCTTTATCCAAAGTCTGTTGATTTTTTTGAAAGCTATCCTTTTTTCACATAATTAATATTTTAACACTTAGTGGTTAAACAAAATTTTATTTTATAACTTCATACCCAGTATAAAAATCATCCATCCCTTGTTTACTATACAAAATAAGAAAATGCACATATGCAAAATAAAGGAAATTGAAGAGATCAGTAATGCCCCTTTCATCCCAGTACAAAATTTGTCATTTCAAATTATTTCTTTTCTAAAAACACAATGTTAAACATACAGATATAATGAAAATCTTCATTTTCCAATTTGGCATTGTTAATCCTTTTACTGACAATGATATTTGCTGTGAGCTATTTATAACTTACTATGCATCACATACTGAGATAGTACATTGTATACTGAGATAGTACATTCTACCATGTGCTCTTCATAAGGACCTCTATAGTAAGTATTGTCAACCTTTTTAAAGATCAGAAAGCAAAATATTAGGAAGATTAAATGATTCTATAGAGGTAATTCAATTCTGACATGGGGCAGAACTGGAATTCCAGCTTAGGCTAGTCTGACTAAAAAGTTCACACTGATTCCACATAGGATTTGGCTCCCTATATGATATTGCTGATGTTAAATCATTTCAGACATAGAAAAGTGGAAGTTGTTTGTTATTTCCAAATAAAATTCATTTCATTATCACTCTCAAATCAAATCCCATGATAAATAAACATCAAAATATCAGTTAAAAGCAGATACAAGAGAATGGGTGTTCAAATCCTGATTTCCATGTTGACAAGCGGGAGACCTTGGATAAATCATCCTAACTACAGACTTATTTTCCTGTTGAAAAAATAATATTGCCCTATCCTGCATATTTCATAGGGATTTGTGAGAATCAAATGAAGTATATAAAACTGCGAAGGATATAAAACATGATTATTATATATAACCCTTATAAATATGAAAAATCCAACAAGCCACATTCCTAAGTTTCAAATGTGAAAAAGTAGCAACTAGCAGAAACTAGTGTGTATGACCCTAAAAAGCCCTCCACCGTGCTGTTAACTCAGTTTTGGATAATCGTGTCAAGGCCAAAGCCAATCCTTCAAACTCTATAATTAGCATTTCTGACTTGGCCTAAGGACCAATAGCCTAAATGTAACCAGATGTTTCAAAATGCTTACACAGAAATTTACCTTAATCTGCAAAACTTATCATAGAGCTTGAGGCTATTTAATAAACTATTATTGCTATACTATCTGAAAGTCCTAATTGGAATTTCAAGAAGCTCAGAGAACTCTGTGCAGCCTTCATAAATTTAAGGAGAAATAAATATTTTTACTGGCAAAGTATCAAATGTCAAGAACATGTGCCTACCCTCACAGCAGCTCCTTTAACAAGGTCTTAGAAGAACTCTGAGCTGCCCTTAAGTATTAATGCTCTTTTCTATGCAGTTTTTCCAGAAATAGTGGTTATTCTCATATGAAGAGACCATCTCTTCTCTGGAAATATTTTCCAATGGGACTTATGTTCAAGAGTTTTCTGCCTTCTCATTCCTTTAGCAAGTGAGGTAATACAAGTGCACCTATTAGACAATAGGAGAAGCACTGGGCAGAGAAAGAATCTTTATGACCATTTCCTCAAATAGACATAGAAGACACTGTTCTTTCTGTTCTTTAGATCCAAGCAATAATTGAAAGAAGTTAATTAGCACATAACTCACATGATGATATATCTTTCCCTTACTGCTGCAGTAAAAGAAGATGCCTTCAATAACTAACAGATTTAGTTAACTAAAGAATTTGTATAGCACATTGATTGAATTTTAAGTTTAGTTTGAAATTGGCATATGTGTTTCTCTCCTAAATAAGGTAAGTCTCAAAAAACTAGAGTATGTTTTTAAAAATTCCCAACCTCAGCCCATTCTTTCACCATGGTTAGTCAGAACATCTTCCACTCCATAACCATCTCCAGAACATGCTTGTGTTCACTACCCTGAGCCATGACCTGATCTCCAGTTCCTTCCATAGCAATATCTCCCACCTACCCCATACTGCATGCTCTTCCCATCCCTCCTCCTCAGAAGTGGGTAGGAATCTCCTCCTTTTCAAGGTGGCCCTTTCCACTTGGAGTTCCCTTACTTTCCGTACCCTCTCTTTCCTTCCTCCTTCATCTTCACGTGTTCCCTTCCTGTACAAAATCAATCCGAAACAAAGAAAAAAGTTTACGTGTTTTATTTTATTTCCCCATTAAGTTACAATTCCATGGTATGTTTCTTCTTTTTTAATGTTTTTTATTTGTTGATGGATCTTTATTTTATTCATTTGTTATTTATATGTGGTGCTGAGGATCGAACCCAGTGCCTCACGCGTGCTAGGCAAGCGCTCTACCACTGAGCTACAGCCCCAGCCCCATGGTATATTTCTTGACATCAGCCCTTGAAAAAGTTATCTCCACTCATCCACTTGTTTTCTGAGCCTCTTAGCCATGTGTTGTTAACCCTGCAGTCAGTACCCCTCTTCATTAATCTTCTAAACATCCTCTCTTAAAGGTCTTTAAGGGACTTCTAGTCTCAAATCTAACTCATTTTCTTAATTCCCAGCCTGCAAGACCTCTTGGAAACCTAACGCTATTGATCCCTGCCCCCTGGATAGTATCTTTGTGACTTTTTTGAAAATTTCCTAATTCTAATTCTTCCTTGTCATTCTGACCTTTTTATCAGTTTATCTCATTCCGTTTCTTCACCATTAGATGTTCATTCTTCTACAGTTGCATTTTCAGATTGTTTGTATATTCTCATTCTACACGCTATATAATAACCTGGATTTGTACTTCAGTTTTCCTATTCATGTTTATCACCTGCACATCTCTAATATATCCCAATTTCTCTCCTAAACTTCAAATCCAAATTTCCATCTCTGTGCTGGACATGGTGAACAAATATCCCCATGTACACCTCAGACTCAGCACAGAGGCATTATACTTGAGTAGGGTAGACATTGGGTTCAGTGGTAGACAGGCAATCACTGCAAACTATGGCCCTGCTTTTTTATGAGCTGTTACTTTAAAGAGGAATTAACTTCTCCCTGTCACATTTGTTCATCTATAAATGGTGTAGACAATAATAATCTTATGGGGATTAAATAAGATTATGCATATAAAATGCTTAGCACAATGCCAGAGTTGTACTTAATGCTTAACAGACAACTGCTAATGTTGCTATGATGGTTGTTTCCTCATATGAAAGTTATAACAACCAGGCTGACTTTTCCTATTCTCTTTTCTGTCTCTCTGAATAGTATAATAACCTACCATTTATACTTTCTGGAATTCTCACAGTTATCTTTATCTCTTCCCTCTTCTCCAACAGCCCCTTATCTAATCAGTCAGCACATGTTGTCAATTCTTTCTCTATACTCTTTCCCATAGGTTTCTATTTATTCAAATGTGAATAGTTCAGGTTCCTTACCCCTGGATTATTGTAGGTGACTCCTAACTGATGTCCTGTAATAATCCACCTCCAACTTAACCCACGGTTAGTGCCTAAAGAGCAAGTGCTCTTGTTCCTCCAAAATCAGACCCAAGTGCTCCTTCAGCTCTCCACCTACCTACTGAGCCCTCCTGTCCCCTTAAGGAACACCTTTCTAATCTAACTGGAAATGCATTTACTGACCCACCTCCTCCACAAAGTCTCCCCCAAAGTATGCATAGCTAATATTATCTGAAAAAAAAATATGATCTAAATTTCTATGTGTATTTGTATATGGAATGTAAACATCTTGGATAAAAACAGGGCAACATGTTAACAGTGGACATTATAAGGTGCAATGGTCTAGAGACATATTATGAAACTTCAAGAAATTCTTATTTTGTTTTATATTTTCTAAATTGTTCAAAAGAGATATCTATTAAATATTTTCTATGCACTAGAGTCTTTGCATTCATTAACTCATTTAATCTTAACTACATAATAACAGAATCCTCTTATGTAAGTATTAGTGTTTCCTTCCTGTCATTGAGGTACGTGGGAGTGAGGCAATGTCCCAAACTCACAGGACTGGCAAGGGCAACCTGGCCCCAGAGCATGACTCCACTGAACTATATAAAAGATTTTGATAATTAGAAAAAAGAAACCTTAAATTGCCTTTTCTTTTCTTGTTCTTGCCATCTGCCTACTCTTACCCAGCCCCCAACAACATCAAATTCCAAAACTTCCTTCCAATTTCCTTCAGAAAGAACAGCCTCAGCGAGCTATAAAGGAGAAAGTAATATGATTAAGAAAAATTGCATGAACTTGTGAATTAGCAATTGCTATCCTGAAGTAATTACATCTTAAAAGGGATGCTTGTTAACATAAGTGAATCCCTGATTAGTGCAATTGCTGTCTCTATGACAAAGTGACCATCTACTACTGCCAGTGTGTGGAGGGTAGAGTATCTTGGGAAAGAGATTTTCCAAAGAGATTTTCTCCTAACTGTTTAAAATATACAGGCTGCCTCATGCCCAAGGTCTCCTTCAATTTCTCACACCCATCGTTCCCACACAAGTTTAGGTCAAAGAACCCATAGTCTATCACTCTGAGGCCTGTGTGAAAGCCCCTTCTACCACTCTGATGCTGCAGAGAACCATGCTAAGAAACGTAGCTTGCACCAAGTTGTATCTGGTTGGAATGCTTGTGTGTTAATAAGTACATAATATGAAGCAATAGCTATGTTATATTATTATATTTATTCTGTTAAATATTATAATAATATAAATATTATTATATTTATTCTGACTGTTAGTAACTTCTATGAGAAAAACTTTCCAGGATAAAGATCTAGGCTAACTTCCTTTGGACCTCTCATAGCTCAGGAGATGAGTTTTATAGCTATGATTTTTTTACTTGCTCTACATTGGTTGTATATTGATGAGATATTTATATTGAGGATTCTGTTTCATGTTTGTGACCTCAAAAGAACACTAGAGATCATATGACATTTTCTTGCCCCTACCTTACTAGGAATTGAATATCCATAAAGAACTTAGTATGGTCGAATCCTGAGAGAGATTTGGTGGACTAGGCACAGAGGTATCAACAGTTGCTAAGTTGTATTTGTTGCCTGGGGAAGTAACTGGGCTGAAACAATGCTAAAAGCTCATTTCCATTTATTTAATTAAATTAAGTATCAAAGGGTGATGCAAATGAGACATTGGCCAGAAGAACTCTGGTAAGAACATTATAAATATCTTTCAGATAGATAGATGAATCAATAAATCAGTCAATCAGTAAATGTCCTTTGGAAAAACTAGTTGTAAGAGAGGATATATATTTCTTTCATTCGTCTAAGTTCATGGCTGGGACTCCTATAATAAAAGATGGATTAATAAAAGAAAAGCATAAAGTTTTATCTAACTTTTACATGACACAGGAGTCTTTATAAGGAAATAAAGACCCAAATGAAGACCCAAAGAAACAGTTAAACCAGAGTAATTTATATAGTAGAGTTGATAAAAAGTGGACAGTCATGGATAAATATGATCCAAATAGAATATGAGTTAAGTATAGAAAACTGGGAGAACCCAGCAAGGCCAGTTCATTCAGATTCCTCTCCGTATTCCTTCATCTTCTGAAATAAGGATGCTCTTTTCTACAGTTCTGAGAGAGCACTTCTCACATGAAACTCTTATGATCTCGTTCAGGGAAAAGGATGGAAGAAGGCCAGAGAGACCTTGTAGCTTCTACAAATGCCTTCAGCTTAGAATATTCAATATGCCAAGGTGCCATATTGAATGTGGCAATGATATAGAACATAGTGAGGAAAATGCAATCAGAGGAAAAAAAGAAACAAGTTACATTCCTTCTTCCTTCTGAGTGTTTTGGAGAGAGTTTTGTTGTTATTGGTATCCAGAGAATTGAGCACAGGCAAGAGCTTTATTCCACAGGGCAGTCTTCTGCACAGCGGCACCAAATGTAGTGGGAAGAGGATAGCTGGATGGAGGCAAAGCTGAGAGAGAAAGAATCTCAGTCATTCAAGGATCCCACACGTCCAGTGCAGTCCAGAATGTGCCACAAGAGTGAATTTAGACGTGTGACCTACAGTCTTGCATACCCTCAAAAAGGAATATCAAGCAGAGAGGTGAAGAGGTTGGGCAGGCTGAGATTGCCCGGAAATTTTGAGTAAGAGTTTACTCCTGCTAAATGTTTGAAAGTTATATTATTCTATACCCTTTTATTATTTAGAAACTTTAAACAAGTTCATCATGAGAATAGCCATGGCAGAGACATTTCCTACTCAGCAAGTATTCTTTGCTCCAATACATTTCTCACCACTTTACAAGTTAGGCATAGCCACATGGCCAGTTCTGGACAACAGGCTATAGGCAGAAGTAGCCTTTGTCACTGCCAGGCAGAAGCCAGAACCAAATGTGATCCTTGCCTCTCTTCCCCTGATGCATAAACTGAGGAGTCTACTACTTCCATCTGGTCAGGTACAAAACTGCAACACCTCCATTAGCCTGAGCCCCTACAAGACTGAATGGAGAAGATCCTCGCCATCACCATCTCCTATCCCCATGCCAGACCCCACACTGGACAGAAAGAAATTTTGCCATACTTTTGCATGAATGTACATTATATTAAGCTATCAAGATACAAGGGGCATTCGTTACTGCTGCCATAGCCTATCTAACCTTGACTGGTACAACGGTTTCCTATGAAACTATGCACAGATGATCCACATATACAAAGAATACATGTATAAGTATGCACACATGTAGAGACACAACATACACACTCATATACTTCACAGGAGGAACAGTCATTGGAAATTTAATCAAGGAGAGCCCCTTACTACAAAGTAGCAGGTGTAAAGAGAAGGCAGCTGTAGAACAGCAGCTTAGAGATCATGCACTGCACAATCAGAACACAAGGGACATGTTGCTTCACATCTTGAGCATCAGTTTCCTAAACTGCAAAATGAATGTTATCATAATACTATCTACCTCAGAGATTTGTTTTGGGGGGTTCAGAGTAAGCATGTCATAAATGCTATCATTAGTGATCTGAGAGACATAAGAAAAGCCACATCATAAATATATCCTTTTGCATTCTTTTGCTTTCATGACCTCTTTCTCTCTCTCTTTCTTTTAAGAAAGACAAAGAGTGGAAGGTGGTTTGGGGAAGGAAGAAGGGAAGTACTGGGAAATTAAATGGAACAAATTATGTTGTACACATGAATATGTCACAGTGAACCCCACTGTTATATATAATTATAATATACTAACAACAACATAAAAAAGAAACAGAGCTATGGCTAAAAATTTTTAAATGTAACTGATAAGTATTTTAATTTATGCTATAATTTATGTCTTTTTCTCTGTGATTTGTTCCAAACTCAGAACCAGCCCTCTGCTTTTAAAAAATCTACCAGAATCACATTTTTTAATTATAAATATTTTAGCAGATCTCAGACTTTGGGTTTTTTTTTTTTTGAAGGAGTAGATCTTTTCAGAAAATAAGAACAAATGATAGTGACTTACTATACCAGTTAATGACTATTTCCAGAAAAATAAGACTACAACAAGAACCAGAGTGCAGTTTCAGATAAAGTTTTAACTGTAAAATGAAACTTCCAGACATTCGTACAAGCCAGTTCTCCAACTTAATGTCATATCTCATATATTGTATTTATCAAAAACTTCAGCACTGATGAAAAAGTCAAAATTTTCAGAAGAGCAGGAGTGGTGCCAGCATTGAGTGATCTAGATGCGACCCTAAACATTATTTCAGTCCTTTTTTCTGTGGTTGTTTCCATTACCTGTGTACTTCATTTCCACACTGGAATGAGAATGAAATAATTTTATTTTTGCCATTATATAAAATTGAGAAATTGAATCAAGACCATGTTTTTGAAGGAAACTCTAAATGTAAAATGTGATTGATTAACCTTGAAGTGCCCACTTAAGGTAGGTATAACAGAATGCACAAGCCATTCCCTCTACCCAGAATGTGTCTCTGTTCCTGGCCCACTGGTAACCTCTCCTTACAAGAGCTAAACTCTCTCCTCTCCCCAGCTCTTCCTTTTCTCCTAACTTTGCCCTTCATGCCCTGAACTAGCTGGTCCCTCCTTTCCCTCTATCCTGCTATAGCTTTACGGACTTGCTCAGCTTCCCTGCCCAACACGCTTTATTTATATCTCTCCCCCACCATCAGAGCAGAGTTCATGTCTTATACACCCAGGCAGAGTTCATGTCTTATACACCCAGGAGTCCCCAAAACCTAACAAGGCTCTCAAATTTCTATTTTTTTTTGGTTTTTTTATTTTTTTAAATTTATTTACTTATTCTATTTAGGTTTACATGATAGCAGAATGCATTTTGATTCATTGTACACAGATGGAACACAACTTTTCATTGCTCTGGTTGTATGTGATGTAGAATCACAACATACATGCAGCCATACATAAAGCTAGGGCTATGATGTCCATCATATTCCACCATCTTTACTGTCCCCCTGCCCCCTCCCCCTCCCACCCCTATGACCAAAGTTCCTCCATTCTTCCCGTGTCCTCTCCCACATTATGGATTAGCATCTACTTATCAAAGAGAACATTCAGCATTTGGTTTTCTGAGATTGGCTTACTTCACTTAGCATGATAAGAAGCTCATAATTTGTAAGTGGATTTTGAAAAACATTTTGCTGGACGAACAAATGAGTTACTATCAGTGAGAATAATTGGATGAACCTAGAGAGTGTCTTCAATAATTGCTAGAAGGGCAATTCAGGGCCAAGAGAAGTATTGGCAACTAAGTAGTAAAGCACAGAGGAAGTTTTCAGTTATGATTTCAAACAGAGGTATATGTTTAGTGATGAAATTTTATTTCATGCTTTGCAAAGATATTGACTTACATACTCTGCTGAAGCCAGGCACCAGTCTCAGTCTCAGCAGTGTGGTGAGGGACTATGACGCAACAGCCAAAGGTCATCTCAAAAACTATCCAAGTTCTTGAACACTGTGGGGCTATATGGAGATCAAACAAACCAGGATAAAATTCCTCCTTTCTACCCACCCCATCCCTGACACTGCCCTCCTATACCTTAGCAGTGTGAGCAGTGCTTGCATTTAATGCTGTGGGGAACATTTCTTGCTTACCTAAGAATTACCTCCTCCTATAGAAACAGCCCATGAGAATATTACTTCTCCTTCCTGCCACATAGCTGGAGATCAAAACTTCTGCAAGCACAACCTCCATGCCACCCTCTTTTACCCAGCTCTGGGAAGTATCTTTCCTCTTTTGTTCCCAATGTTTTCTCCTGTGATTGATTATAATGAACACCTCCCTGTCCTCTACATTTCTGTAATAATGGAGAAAAGGCTGTAGACACCATATTAGTTTTTATCCTATCACTTTATTTGAGGTTATATTTAGCATATGAGTTTGAAGCTACACATGTGAGTACAGGGGCAGAGGAGGCTGGCCCAACATCGAACAGGTGAATATGAGCAAGTGGCTGGGGCAGGGTTGATGCAGACTGAGCTGGGATGAACACAGAGGCCATGAGCTCTATAGTTTATTTGGCCACAAAAGTTTGAATGGGTAAGTTATTGCAAAGCAGTCAAATTCAATATCAGAACATTGAATTCAAAAAGGAATATGTGAGCATGTTTCCTTTGTCTCTTAAGCATGGGTCTAGAAAGTTTATTCAAGAGTTGCACATGGGGACAACAGACATTCAGATATTCTTATCCAGAGTGCTCACATGCTCACTTTCTTGCATGCCCTCTTTTCCTTCTCTCTCTCTCTCTCCCTCTTGCTCTGTCAAGAATGACAAAAACTTACAACACATATTATTTGCCAGGAACTACTCTTAGTACTGTATGAATATTAGATTATTTAATTTGCAAAACAACACTAGGTAGCAGTACTAGTAATATCACCATTTTTTAGATGACAAAATTGAGGCACTGAAAAATTAAGTAACTGACCCAAGTGGGACAGCTAGGGTTTAAGCACAGGTAATATGACTCCAGAATATAAGCTTTTAAGCACCGTATCATCCTAAGTCCCCAATATATGGCACAGCCTTTGAAGAGATGCACATGAAGCAGAAACAGAGATATTCAAGGATAGGAAAATGATAAAAAAGTCAGTCTTATTATAGAAGACAAAGGAAGCACTATTTCAAGGGGTAAGTTACAAAATGTGCCGATGTACAGAAAGATCAAGTTAGGAAAGACCTAGAAAAGCATCCCTTTGATTTGGCAATCCAAACAGTGACTGTTGACATGTACTGAATCAGGTTCCGTGGAGTAGAGAGACCTAAGTCAGAGAGCCCACATGCTGCAGCATGGGCCGGTTTTGCTCAGCAGGTAGAAAGGGAAGAAGAAGCAGCGGGGTGTCCCCTTGAGATGGAGAGTGATCATGAGAAAAACTCCTTTCTCCCTTCTTTTCTCTTCTCTTCTCCAATCCTAATGCATCTTCAAGGAAAGAAGTTAAAATGATGGTGAAGATGGTTATGAGACCTTTTGTAAAGTGGACACAGGCACAAAACAAGCTTAAGGGAAACACTCTGTTTGCAAGAGTCCTCACTGGGGAGAGACTGAGGACACATCTGCTTAAGAGAAGAGATGAAGGCAGGCAAAGACAGATGAGGCTGCCACAAACTACAGACACCAGGGGAGAGAATGCAGCCTGAACTTGGGTAATATAATCAGACTTCCATGCACAAATGCAATCTTCTATTAGCCACTGGAATGAGGCACCACCAGCAGCAAGCTGTGATAGCAACTCAATTTAACCTCTGGGAATCCATTTATAATACCTAAAAAGTGAGGGATGTAATCATCTCTGATATCCTCTTCATTTTTAAATTCTGTAATCCCATGAATATTAACCTAAGTATAGCATTGACCAAAGAGAGCCTCATTGCTCCCTACCCATAATTCCCCTTCCCTGACATCAGTGTCTATAGACACAGGGATAGAAAATAAATTCAGGACTCCAGCTGAGGCAGCTCCTAACACCAGACTTGAGAAGGGAGAGAAAACATCAAGTTCAATATCTCTGGCATTCTTCCAACTCATTCTGAGACATTCTGGCAAAAAGTTTAAATAGTTTAGTTTCACAACGTCAGTCCATAGAAATAAAAGCCTAGAGATTTTCTTAAAACCATTACCTGCTACAAATAAACAAAAATAGAAACATCATGTTAATTAAAAAACTTTATTTGAAGCAGAGTTTATGTGATGTAAGAAACACATTCTGTATTGCAAAATTTGTGACTTTGCTACTTAAAATATCCATTTGTAAAAACACCAGGAAGCTTCAGATATGGGTCATATGGTTCATCAAAGTTATAAGAAAGTAGGAGAGAAACTGAAGCAGGGAAGAGAATTTTTTAATTCTTTTTCCACAAGACTACTAAAACATTTCAATGTTAAAAACCTAGAAAAAAAGAAAATGAAAAGGTTCTTTCACCCACTATTTAAATGGCCTTTGTAAATTTCAGATCATTAACATAAATAATATATATGCTGCTTACCACAGCAAAACCTTCAATGTGAAGTTTTACTTTTTGTGTCTTTATATACCTTGAAAGATGTCAGGCAGAACTATAAATGAAGTAATAAATTCCTATTACGTTTGAGTAATTTATACATAAAAACAATACATGCAAGATTCAAATACATACTAATTACTCAGTGTCTGATATGCTAACTCACTGATAGCATACTGGTGCCTGGTAGTTACAAACCTATCACTAAGAATTCAAACTTAACATTAAAACCCTTAACTCAACCAGTGAATTAATCCCCTGATGGGATTAACTGAGTGGTAACTGAAGGTGGGTAGAGTACAGCTGGAGGAGGTGTATCCCTGGAAGCATGCCTTTGGGATATATATTTGATATGTGGCAAGCAGAGTCTCTCTCCGCTTTCTGATCATCATGTGAGCTGCCTCTCTCTGCCACACTCTTCCACCATAATGTTCTACCTCATCTTGAGCCCTGAGGAATGAAGCCCGCTGAGTTTGGATTGAGACCTCTGAAACTATGAGCCCTCAAATGAACTTTTCTCCTCTAAAATTTTCTGGTCAGATCTGTTAGTCACAGCAGGAAAAAAGCTGACTAAAACACTGAGTATATATTGGATATCATTATGGTGTCATTATTCTTATAGAATACACACAGCATTCATTATTTGGTGCATCTCACACCATATTTCTGTTTACTAAAGGTCATCTTGTACTAATTCTTTAATTCATCCTATTACATCATGGTTCTCCAAGAATGCCAGGAATACATCTAATTATATAAATACATACTGTAATTATACAGAATGTCCTCTAGCTTCATAAAAATATAATAAGTTAAATAAGCATTATTTAATTGAAGTCACCAAAACAAAAAGAGGGAAACCAAGCAAATAATAACCAGATCCAGAAAAACCACATCACTTCTAACCAGCACTATTCAAGGCAAACACAAGCAACCCCACCTGCTGGGAGAGTCTCTACTGTGGTATAGTAGTGTTATCAGATCTCAGAATTTAGTAGACACATTCTAGCAAGCCATTGTGTTAGTATTATCAGTAGTGCACATGCAGTTACTTGAGTAATACCAGAAGAAATAATTTAGTCTTTTGTAACAAAGTACCTCAAACAAAGCAATGCCAGAGTAGTGCTTAAATGAAACATAGGTTGCTTACTCTCTCCCAGAACACTCTAGATGTAAATAATCCAGACCTGATGGAGTCAACTCTACTATTCTCTACGCATGATTCTCAAGATCATTCCAAAGTCTCACCATTCCACAGCTAGGGACAAGAAAACAAGAATAACTAACACAAGCAAAAGAATCTTGAAGGAGATGACCCAAGCATCAAACGCATTCCTCTGTTCACATTCTATTGGTCAATAATTGGCTACAAGAAAAGTGAGGAAATGCAATGACTAGCTGGGTAAGAGAATTTTCTTGCCAATAGGAGCAAGGGAGAAAGGACACTAGAGAAAGTCATGAGTCAATGTCACAGTCCAACCATCTGGTCATCCAAATATTCATGCATATCGTTTCTTGGACATAAAGAACACACTCACGCTATCCCCAAGTCTTTTGGATTTTTCCAGCTTAAAACCCTGGGCTTTGAGTGATGCTAAAGTCCTTTCCATCAAGTTCAAATGAAGTTCCTCACATTCAAGCAGCCTATAAATTAACATACAAGTCTCTCCCCAGCCCCACTTGGCAATAGTAGAGAAGGGAAGGACAGCTGCAATAACACCTGGCACTCATGAACCAGAGAATGGTGTATGCATAGCAATGGCCGATCTACAGCAATCATGAATCTGTGCAGGTGGAATTTGTGAAGACTCCCTGTCTTAGAAGTACAGCATTTTTCTTGGTTGAAACAGTTCTACTTATTAAGAAGAACTTCATTTGTCAGTAATCCTTTGTGACCACTGGCATTGCTGTCTGGATGGTTTGCTCTCACCTGCCATTGTAATGGCCCTATAGCTGTATGAAGTAGATGTTGACAATATGCCAGAGTTCTGCTGACACAGGTGCAGAATTAAGGGGGTGGTTTGGAACAATCATAAGCTTATGTAAGCCATACGTATAATTTCTTTGGCACAACCATGTCCTCAAAAATGTGATAGGCTCTTGTAGGTTTGCTTCTGCCAAGCTCCAAGTGCATTTGTCTTGTCTTTACCTCTCTTGAAAAATGCAGCAAGTCTATAAACATCAAACTTCTGAATTTTTCCACATAGTTACTCTAGACTATCAGATTCAGTAAGCATGTGTTCTACCTTTCCAATATTGTAGACAAAATTGTATCAAGTTTTTTTCAACAGCCTGCAGGTGGCATTATGACAGTCTATAACACCTGTTGCCTAGCAACTCACTGTAAGACTGCTAAGCATAGTTCTTGTTATTGTTACATAGGACCTCACTCCTGGGTACTGTTTTCTGCATTAGTGAGTTGCTATAATAATAAGACCCCAAACACAGTTGCCAATATTAAGGGGAAAAGTTCATTACTTTTCCACAAGGCAGTTCAGAGCCGGCAATGTGGCTCTAACATTGGCAAAACATGGTCTTCAAAGTTGCACCTGTTCTCAATATTTCCCAGCCAGCAAGAAGGGGTAAGAACAATCCAAGATAAACTGGTGCTTAAGGATAAGACCTAGAAATTACACATATTTCTTCCTACATCTCATTGGTTTAAACCTACTTACATGACCATGGCTTGACGAATATGTTCTCTAGCTGGAGTGACCACCTGCTCCACTGAAACTAACTGGAGAGGGCTTCTGTTGCTAAAAGGAAAAGGAGGAATAGTTAGTGAAGAGCGACCAGCAATCTCTGCCTGATGGGAATTTCTGAATCACAGCTCACTTTTACTCTATGTTCTGACTCCCCACTTACACATAGGTTTCTAAGAGTCTGCAAAGCAAGATGTGCAGTGTGACATCAGCCTCCAGTTGCAGACTCACCTTTGATGCATGTACATAGATCATAATCCATGCACATGGCCCAATCCCACTCAGCCTCCCATGCACGGTAACATTCCACATCCCATTTAAGAAGGAAGAAGGAAGGAAACAAACTAGTATAGAAGTCAATTGCCTCCCTTTTGGAATGTTTGTACTTGAGGATTTCCTTTCTTTTCTTCATGTTGAATTTCTTTTCATTCTGTGCTTCACAGCACCCACCCATTAGCTGCAGCACTGTCTCTAGATAGAGGATAGAGGCATTGCCAACCTTTCAAGTCCAGAGTGTTGTCCTCTTCAGGTCCAACAAATACCAAAACTATGACCCACAGGAATATTACTTGATCATAAGTCATATAAACATGGTTTACACATTCCAAGGCAAGATGGGAAGCAAGCCTGTGGATGACAGCACACTACCCCTTCAGCACGGTGCCCAGTATGCCTTTTGAGTCTTTTTAAGGCTATATAAACACAGTCCATCCCCAGGGCTACAATTCTGTGCTCTTCTTCTGATCAGTAATAAACTTACTTCCCAGTTACCTTGATACCCGGAAGTGCCTATCTCAGCTAAGGGACTAGTGAAAGATCTATTACCCGTTATGAATTAGGCATAATATTATGCACCAGATGCATGTGAATTTAATAGCAAAGAATCTGTCTTCAAGAGTAAGCTCAGAGAGGTCATGGGAATAGCTCACTTGTAGAGCTCTTGCCTAGTATGTGAAAGACCCAAGGTTCACTTCCCAGCCCCAAAGAAAAAGAGAGAAGGAGAAAAATCCATTTCAACCAAGCAAATCTATCCCTAGACCTGCAAAGGAACCATACAAGCCATGGGAAAGTGACTCAATCAGGATCTTTCTGAAAAGCTCTACCTACAACATAATTGACCCCAGATGACAACCTTCTCTGTCCCTCTCTCAAATTCTTATAAATTCATTTCTAATTCTCATCATTAGGTATGTTGTAAGCTATTAATCTAGGGGAAGAGTGAGGTGATCTTGGCATATATTTTAAAAAATTCATAAATGTCAGTCACTCCACACTAATTAAAGGTATATGATTGCTCTTGCCTTCTTATTTTCTTTCAGGAATCCCTGCTTAGGAGGAATACACACAAATCGGGGTGATCTGCACCTCACCAGGGTAGGTTCCTGTTCAGGAACCTGGGAAACAAAAAGTCTGAAATAATTAGTAAGAAATAGAGTACAGAGCCAGAAATTAGATATAAAAAGGGAAGTGCCTGCCAGATCTTCCAGTCCTGATAGGAGCTGGAACTGGTTTCAGCAGGAGGAGTCTTGGTTCTGTGCTTCCTTTTCAGAGTGTCAGGGGTCTTGCAGTAAAAAGGTTGATGAGCATTTTAGCAAGCCACACCCATCTCCAAGAGGCTGTCTGGCTCCAGTGAGTCACCCCATCTCCCATGCTATGCTGTACTTGAGATGGTGCTAGGCAGGACATCACAAAAATCAGGTATTCTCAAACCAGTAGGGTTGCTGCTGGGAGTTCCTGATACCACGCTTTCCTGCCTAATGGCTTCAACATCACTTTAGTTCACGCAGAGTTCACTGATGGCTCCCAGCACGCACACACACATGCATACACAGGTGTGCATGCACCAAAAGACCAAATACTGTCAACATAATTCTTTGTATCATGTGAGTTGACAAATATGCAACATCCCCCATCTACACTCTCAAGAGATGTTTTCAATCAATCAGCACCCCTTCCCGCAATTGCCAGAAGTAGCATTAAAATCATTCTTTAGGCAAAACTCCAGGAACTTGTTGTCAGTTACAGTTGCTTCTCAGAGTGTAATCAATTCAAAACACACACACAAACACACACATACTCACAAGGGCCAAAGTCACACAGAAAGCTAGTGGTACATCTGGAATTAGGTCTAAGGCTCCTATGTCCTGAAGTTGGTGCTCTTTCTTTCACAAGCTACTGTGATGGCTAACTAGTAAATTAACAATGTTTGCAACAGCTTTGAAAGTATTTTCTGAAGGGAAAATTATTGAAAGAAGAAGGGAAATCCATTCATAGTTCCCTGGGTGGCATTTACAGAAACATCTAGAAGCCTTATAAATAGTAGGAAGGTAAAGAAACAGCTATTAATTAAATGCTCAGATTATAATACATATTATATTGTTATTAAGTTAAATTTTTGCATGTGTATTTCATGAACTGTACAGTATATTCATGCTCTCTTATATAATCAAAGTTCATGGATTGACAGTAGCAATTTTATAAGCCTTTTATAAGAAGTATAATGAGCAGTATTCTGCTAAAGCAAGCAAAATGGATGGAATCAGCCCTTATCTTAATGGAAAGACTAGTCACTGATTCCTCTCTACCCATATTTTCTCATTACTAAGTTGAAGGGATCTCTAGGTCCCTTAAAATACTAAAGCTCTATTTTTCTTTTTCTTTTTTCTTTCTTTTCTTTTCTTCTCTCTTTTTTTTTTTTTTTTTTTTTTTTTTGGTGTGTGCATGTGTGTGTGTGATACCAGGGATTGAACTCAGGGGCACTCGACCACTGAGCCACATCCCCAGCCCTGTTTTGTGTTTTATGTAGA
>CM053406.1:64750646-64788958 GCA_028644305.1 Xerus rutilus | reverse complement strand
GACCTATTTTTAAAAACATAATTTTTCTGTTTTTAAATTATTATAAGGTCTTAAAGCCTTCCTTTATAATACACATAAAATATTTCCATTTATTTGACACTGTGATTTTGAAATATATTCTTATATTTTTAAGCTGACATTTAAATTTTATCTCAAATGTAATAGTTACAAAGATACAATTTCTAGAATATTGCATATTATATATGAAATTTAAATATATTTTAAAATGTACTTTGAGTTGCAAATTTAGTCCATTCAGTTTATGAAACATATCTGCTATATAAAACTGGCAAAGCCAGTTCTCACACAAAGAATTAGTCAAATCAGATATGTGTATGCCATGAAAAACCTAGCTTCACTTTCAATTTAAGGAAAAATGTCAATATGTGCTCCATAGCAGGAATTTTATTTCTGAATTCTATTCTAATAAACACAGAGACAGGTGAGCATTAAGCCTTTGTTTGTTACCTGAATAAAATCAGGCTTGTAAATACATGAAAGTGCACACACACGTGCACACACACACAGAGCTCAGAGATTCTCTTTAACTTATATGGGGTTACATTCTGATAAACCCATCATTAAGTTGAAAATATCAGAAGTTGAAAATGCATTTAATATACCTAACCTACCAAACATTACAACTTATCTAGCCCCCCTCAAAAATGCTCAGAACATTTACCTACCCTGTTATTGTACAAAATCATTTAACATGCAACCCATTTTATAATAAAGTATTAACTATCTTGTGTAGTTTATTGAACACTATGCAGAAAGTGGAAACTACAATGATCTAATGGGTGCTCACCATTAATGTACACAGCTGAAAACACACTGGGTCTGAAGAATGTTTTGAAGCATTGAACTAAAATTAACTGCTGTATGATGAGGATGCTACAGTAATAACATCATCAATTTCTCTCTTCTAGCCAGGCACGGTGGTGCATGCCTGTAAACCCAGCAATTCGGGAGGCTGAGACAGGAGGATGGAGAATTCAAGCCAGACTCAGCAACTGTGAGATGCTAAGCAATACAGTGAGAACCTGTCTCTACATAAAACACAAAATAGGGCTGGGGATATGGCTCAGTGGTCGAGTGGCCCTGAGTTCAATTTCCAGTACCAAAAAACAAACAAACAAAAATTCTCTCTGCTGATGAAGCTTGAGAATCACTAGTAGAAGGAGGCACTGAGGGCATCAACACTTGTTGATGGACGTAGCCATAGTGTTTTTCAGGAACATATCAAGTTTTGACTGTACAGTCTGTTTCTTTTTTTCTTACATATTTATCTAGCAGGTAAGAGCATCCTGCATCTACCTGTCAGTTCTTGTGAATCTCTCATAACTGACTTCCATTTTTTCTAGCATCACAGGTCACTGCTAATAATAGCAAAAGCTTCCACCAGTTTCTTTGCTGTGAACTTTCTTGGCACCTTGGGTATGTATAACCACTTCTTCCTCAGCCTCAATTTCTTTACTCCTTTATTCCTCCAATTCTATCAGCTCCTCACTGAAAACCTCCTCAATCTCTAAGTTAACAAGCTTGTGAATACCTTCTTTATCAATGTCCAATTCCAGCTGTTTCCCAAGCACTAATATCTTGTTATTTATAATTTCATCAAGAGGAGAATGTGTATTAAAGTTTTTGAATGTGTTCACACTTGTCTTCAAAACTTGCTTCCAAATACCATTCATGCATTTCTGTGTGACTTCTTCCCATGCTGCAGCAATGTTCTAAATAGCGCTTAAAGTGTGAAAAATGTTTCCAAAATTCTCAGAACATTCTGCCAGACTCAGTTATTTCAACAGCCTGTTGAAACGTATAATGTAAGTAGCAGACTTTGAGTGCAATTATTGCATCTTCTTCCATTAGTTGAATGCGTATACCTGTGTTGTGCCGCAAATGCACAACCTTTACATCAGGGTGCATGTCACTGGTATGCTGAGGATGCTCTGCAGAATTGGCTAAACTTAGAAGACTCTTGAATGGGATGTTGTTTTGCCTACAATATTCTTTTGTTTTCAGAGTAAAATAGTTCAAAAAATAGTCTCCAAATAATACTAATGTCACCCAGGCTTTCTTCTTATGACAATATTAAGTGTAAATATATGCTTGCTCATATTCTTGAATGCTCTAGGGTTCTCCAAGTGGCTGACTAGGACAGGCTCTAATTTGAACCCTGCGGCAGTTTCACCAGAGAGTAGTGCTACACAGTCTTTTTCTTGAAACCTGGCATTGTCTTGGACTCTTGATGAATGTATGCATGTTTTGGCACACATTTCCAGAACAAGTTTGTTTCATCAACATTAAATATTTGTTCTGGCAAATATTTCTCATCCACAGTCATCCTATGCATCCTGTGCAGCTCTTCCTTAAAACCTACAGCACTAGCTGAGTGCAGTAGTGCACACCTATGGTGCCACCTATTCAGGAAGCAAGGATCACTGGAGTCCAGGAATTTGAGACCATCCTGGAGAACACAGTAAGACACAACTCAAAAAAATTTTTTTCAGCACTTTCAGTATCAGCTCTTACTGCTGATCTCCACATTATGACAACTACAAAACTTTTTGAAATATTAGAACCGCCCACGATTTTCTATAAACATTTTCATTTATGTAGCAACATCAGTATGCTCTTTTAGCATATGTTAAAAAAAAAAAAAAAAACTCTTGCTCTAGCCTGGATTGTCAGTGAGCTAAGCAGTGTATATGTATGTCTGTGTCTCACTTTCCATTCACATGACAAATAATTTTTCCATATCATCAATCAGCACAGATCTTTTCTTTGTGATGATAGTGGAATCAACCAATGTTGACAATTTTATGACATCACTAATTCACTTCTGATCCTCTAAGATGGTCAAGATGATCAACTGCGAAAGTCCTAACTCACACGATAGCCCCAGTACCTTGCTGGCCAATTATCTTGAGTTTCATCTAAAAAGGAATTGCCTTCCTCTTCTTCTCACAGGTGTGCATTTTATAGACATTATGGGATGTGAAAGCACAATATTCAAATAGTGCTAGAAAGACAGTACACCATAGAGTATAGGTTGTTTACCCTCCTGACTGTGTGGCTGACTGGGAGCTGTGGCTCACTGCTGCTGCCCAGCATCACAAGAAAGTGTCCTACCATGTATCACTAGCCCAGGAAAAGATCAAATTCAAAATTTAAAGTAAAGTTTTTACTGAATGCATGCTGCTTTCATACCATCTTAAAGTTGAAAAATCCTAAATTGAAGCATCCTAAGTTGGGGACTATCTGCATATATAATTTTATTATAACTTTATTTTTATCAAATCTCCAGCTCTCAGTCAGGAGCTTTATATTTCCAAACACTCCTTTGCTTATAATGGCCCTGAAGTTTTTTATATCCTGGGAAATGTTCAAAATGAGATCAGGATGGGCAAAATGTGCACACTTCATTTGCAAAATAGGAGATGATCACTGTGAAAAGGGTGGTAGAAAGAAGAAAAACTCACACCAAGAATTGTGCTCAGACAGATTAGCTTTAAGAAGGAACATAATGGAATTTGATCATCTACAAAATTTTCTTAAAGTTGTTCAAGCCATATACCCCTTGGAAGTCTTCAAGTACCATCAGGGATATGCATAACTGGACTGGGATTATTGTCAAGTTGTTGGTTTTTTTTAAAAAAAAAAAAGCCTTTATTGAAAAAATTGAGACAGAAATAAAATTCCAGAAAGTATTCAGTTCTCTAAGCTTCTTTACACTCATGTCCTCAGGGCAAAAACTGCTTCTAATAATCATGCACACAAATGGCAAAGAAGTTTCATCTTAGGACCTACACCTACTAGCAGGGGCTTCCTATTGTGCTTGTGACAAAGTTTGGGAGATTGAGTCTGTACTCTTCAAGAAAGAGGACACAGTCCATTAGCTATATCTGAAAGGATGGGGAAGTTATTGATCCTCCCACCTTCAGTTCAGAATAACCTAACCAAACAACTTTATTTGAATTTTGTTTGGTTATCTGTCTTTGATTCCTACAATTCTGAATGCAGGTACATTCCAAAACATACACATTTTCAAAGGAGATAGGCATAAGATTTTTACTTTATCATACACATGATATGTTAATGTTCCCCACATAAAAAGAAATTTCAGCACATTTTTCATCAAGAAATATAAGATTCATGCACTCACTAGAAAATCATCTTGGAAGAGCATAAACACGCTTTATTAAAGGAAGTGAATTAATTTTAGCATGGCTGGAAAATAAAGTGCAAAGGGAGTAAGCAATAAGAAGCATGGACTAATTAGAAGGGACTGTGTCATGAGAGACCTTGTAAAGACACAAGGCTGATTTCTTTAAGCAGTAGAAGCCATGAGTTTCCACCTTCTGATATAATCAGATTTACGCTGTAGGAAGCTCCCTCTGGTGGCAGTGCAGGGCTAGATTAAAGGGCAGTAAAATCAGAAAAGCACTTGATTGGCTTGAGGGATTCTAAAGAAAATATTGAGCAGAAATAGAAGTAACTGCAATGAGGAGAGGTAGAGGAGAAAGAGTCAAGATTTAAAACATAATCTCCCAGACTTTATATTCTAGATAGATGGTGTGTCACTAATTTTGGGACTAAAAGAAAGGAGAACAGGCTTGAAATCAAAGACAAGGCATTGCAATTTGAACATACAGAGTAATACATTTGGGTCTATAGCACAGAACAGAAGTCAAAGATAGAAACAGAGATGATTCTACCCTTGGAATAGCAATAATAATGGAGCTATGGGAGTGGGTGCCGTGAATGAGAGAGACTGTGGTATGGGTATAAAGAAGGCTAAGTAGGCAAAGTCAACTCGATAAGAATGGTTCAGGAAGAGGTGCCTGCAAAGTGGACTAAATGAGAGAGACAGAGAAGTGGAAAACCAGAGGACAGTGGAGTCATGAACAGCAAGGCAAAAAGTGCTTCTGAAAGACAGTAATAAAAAGTATAAAATGTGTCCTAGTGGAAATTAAGAAAGAACAAAGGCATGAGGACCAGAAGTGTGTCAGATTACTTGATGAGACGTTTTTTCCTGCCCTGGTAACTGAAGAGTCAGTGCAATGGGTTGAGGAACAACAAGAACTGAAGGAAGCCGGATGCGCACACCTGTAATCCCAGCACTTTGGGAGGCTGAGACCAGAGAATTGTGAGTTCAAAGCCAGCCTTAGCAAAAGCAAGGTGCTAAGCAACTCAGTGAGAACCTGTCTCTAAATAAAATATAAAATAGGACTGGGGATGTGGCTTAGTGGTCAAGTGCCCCCCTGAGCTCAATCTCTGGTACACCCCCAACCCTCTCAAAAAAAAAAAAAAAGCTGAAGGAAGAGGAGATATTTGGGGAAAAGAGAACTTCAGTAGCCAGAGAGGCACACAAGGACTTAAGAAAGTTTCTTTAAATGAATACTATATGTATTTAAAGTGTATAACATGATGTTTTGATAAACATACACAGTGAAAGGATAATTAGTCATACAATTTAGAATATCCATCTCCTGTCATAGTTACCATTTTGTGCATGTGGTGAGAGTACTTGAAATCTACTGTCTTAGCAAATTTCCAGGATACAATATAGTATTAGCTATAGTCATCATTCTATACCACTATACTCACTACAACTTTTACCCTTTGACCAACATCTCTCGATTTTCCCCACTTCTCCACCTCTGCTACCATCATTCTGCTATCTATCCTATGTATTTGGCTCTTTTTTGGACTCTACAAATAAGTAAGATCATGTCATAATTTTTTTCTGTACCTGGCTTATATCACTTAGCATAATATATTCCAGGTTCATCCATTTTGCCACAAATGGTGAGATCAAGGAAGGTTTTTGGTTTTGTTTTTAACATGAAAGTTTTGGAAGACTTTCTAGAAATGAAAGTCTTTTCTATCAAGATGTCAGAATAGGAAGTTTTAGACTCCACTCCCAACTATCCACAGACTAAAACATGCTTTTGAAAATCCCAGTATTGGAAACAAGCCTGAGACACCCATGGACTCACATAAACAAATAAATACCGAAGTATAAGAGTAAGAAAAAGGATCTTGCTTTGGCTGTGCTGTGCTGCCCTGCCCCTCCCACAAGCCTGCACAATGCCAGAGAGAGAGGATTGTGCAGGCCCACAGTTTTCACAAGAGGAAAAGAGAAATGGAGGCAGTAATCCTGCTTCCCTCACACCTGAGACACTTCCCAGAAGTCCACTCCAGGCTCACCTCAAAGGAATGCTGGGAATGATGACATAGCTAGGCCACTGGGGGGACCAGGTATAAACAAAGAAAGGAGACAGAGGTCATAGTGACCAGCATTCAAATTTTGGTTGTACCTCTGTGCTGCTGTCAGCCACTGCACCCGACTGTAAACCCCCCCAAAACCATCATAGCTTACCCACAAAACTAAGACAGTCACTTTCAAAAGTAGAATAGAAAGTACAACCTCTCTTGAATCTCTAGATGGCTAGTCCACGTGCCCAGCCTCAGAGCCCATTCCAGTAACCCTGTGAAGCAGGCACATGCCTACCTTAACCCATTTCAAAGAAGTGTAGTGTCTAGACATACTTAACCCAGGAGGTCAACAGCAACTCAATCCAGCCAAAAGCCTACCCCACAGCTCCACTTTGACAGGAAGATAGTCTTCAATCGTGCATTTCGAAGTAGCATAGTCTCTGGCCCTGCCCATCCTAAGCAGCAGCTATGCCTAACTTTAGAGCCTAGTCCATAGCTCCTGCACAAAGGCAGATACCAAGTAACAGAATCGCCTAGCCAGCACATCCTATAACTGGCCTGACCAGCAAACACAGCACTATCTGGGCAGCAGCTCCATCTGAAATCAGAGCAAAGGCAACAGCCCACCAACTAGAGAACTGGTATTGTGTGGTTGGCAGATGTCTCCCAAAAGCTCACATGTAAGACAATGCAAGAAGGTTCAGAGAAGAAATGAATGGGTTGCAAGAGCCTTAACCCAATCAGTGAATTAATCACCTGATGGGATTAATTGAGTGTTAATTAAAGGCAGGTGGGGTGTGGCTGGAGGAGGTGGAGAACTTGGGGTGTGGCTTTGGGGTATATATATATGTATCTAGTAAGTGAAGTTGTTCTCTCTGCTTTCTTTATATATATATATATATATCTTAGTTATACATGGACACAGTGTCTTTATTTTGTTTATTTATTTTTATGTGGTGCTGAGGATCAAACCCAGTTCCTCAGATGTGAGAGGCAAGCGCTCTGCCACTGAGCCACAACCTCAGCCCCTCTCTGCTTTCTGATCATCATGTGAGCTGCTTCCCTCTCTACACACTCTTCTGCCATGATGTTCTGCCTCTCCTAGAGCCAGCTGTCTATAGACTGAGACCTCTGAAACTGTGAGCCCTCAAATAAACTTTTCTTCTCTAAAATTGTTCTGTCCAGATCTAGTAGTCACAATGAAAAGGCTGACTAAAACAGCTCTGCTTGCTCATGGTTGCTGACTAGACTAGTGAAGTTGCATTCCTGCCAAATAACACCTATAAAAGACAAAAGAGAAGGTAGTTTACTTAAATGTGCAGACAAAAATACAGGATTTAAAGATTACAAATAATTAGAGAATCATGAAGCCTCCAAAAGAAACCAATAAATCACCAATAACAGACCCTAAAGAAATGGATACCTATGAGATATTGACAAACAAATCAGAATAACCCTCTTAAGTTCAGTGAACTACAAGAAATGCATGGATATAAAATTATATGAAATTTGGAAAATAATACATGAGAAAAATCAAGAAGATTGACAAAGAAACCACAAAAAATTTAAACCTTAGATATGAAGGGTGCAATGACTAAACTAAAAAATTTAATAAAAGCTTGAGCAGCAGGTCCAGTGAAGCAGAATAACTGAGCTTAGAAATAGAACATTTGAAATTATTCAGAGAGGGTAACAAAAAAACAAAAGAGGCCTGGGGTTGTGGCTCAGTGGCAGAGTGCTTGCCTCTCACATGTGCATCACTGGGTTCGATCTTCAGCACCACATAAAAATAAACAAAATAAAGATATTTTTAAAAAAGATGAAAGAATGAAGAAACCCCTATAAGAATCATGGAACACATCAAGAGCCCAAATATTTGAGTAATAGGAGTTGCAGAAAGAGAATTAATAATGTCTTAGGTAGCTAGTCAGCCATAAATGGGTAAACAGGGAAAAGACAATGAATGATGACTAAAAACCACAGGGAACCTTATCTGTCAGATAAGCACCTATAAGATGGGGTTTGGTATGTTAAAACACCCCCAGCCATAATTACATCCCATTAAGAAAAACCATGTTTCAAGATCATGTCACACCCAACCAGATGGCCTGGGCCTCCCCTTATCACTGGCAACCAAACATCAAGATCCTCACAAAGAAAGTTCACTGAGGGCTTTTCAAAGGGTAATCAATCAATTACGGGGACAAGAAATTGAGGTAAAAACAAGGGAACTCAATTTTCTTTAACTCCAGCTCTCTGAGCATCATTTTTCTTTAACTCCATTCTTTTCTTTAACTCAATTTTCTTTAACTCCATTCTCTCTTCCATGTTGTCTATGCAGTTCAGTCAAAACTGGATACTCATATGTAGAAGAATGAAACTATATCCCTATCTCTCAGACTGCACAAAAGTCAAATCAAAGTGGATCAAAAACTTGGGGATTAGACAAGAAACTTTGCAAATGCTAGAAGAAAACATAGGGTTAACACTCAGTCATAGAGGTACAGGTATCAACTTTCTCAACAAGACTCCTAAAGCTCAAGAAATAACACCAAGAAGTTAGGCGCAGTGGCACATACTTGTAATCTCAGCACTTTGGGAGGCTGAGACAGGAGAATTGCGAGTTCAAAGCCATTCTCAGCAATGGCGAGGCGCTAAGCAACTCAATGAGACCCTGTCTCTACATAAAACCCAAAATAGGGCTGAGGGTGTGGCTCAGTGGTCGAGTGCCCCTGAGTTCAATCCAAGAAAGAAGAAAGAAAGAAACAAACAAACAAACACCAAGAGTCAAAAAGTGAGATGCCATCAAATTAAAAACCTTGCTAAGTGCACCGTGAATTCTACTTTTTCCTTCTACAAAGGAAATGATTAAGAGTATGAATAGAGATTCTACAGAATGGGAGAAAATCTTTGCTAGCTGTCCCTCTGACAGGGAATTAATATCCAGAATATATTTCAAAATCTCAAAAAGCTTAATACCAAAAAAATAAGTAGCCCAATTAATAAATGGGAAAAATAACTAAACAGACATTTCTCAAAAGAATAAATGCAAATGGCCTACAAATAAAAGGAAAAATGCTTAACATCTCTAGCAATCAGGGAAATGCAGATCAAAACTACACTAAGATTTCATCTCACTCCTATCAGAATGGCAATTATCAAGGATACAAATAATAAATGCTGGGGGTAAGGAATGTGGGAGGAAAGGTATACTCATACATTGTTGGTAGAACTGCAAACTAGTACAACTACTCTGGAAAGCAGTGTGGAGATTCCTCCAAACACTGAGAATAGACCCACAATATGACCAGCTATCCCACTCCTTGTTATATATCCAAAAGATCTAAAATCAGCCCACTATAGTGATAGAGCCACATTAATGTTTTTAGCCCCACAATTCACAATAGCCAAATTATGGAACCAGCCCAGATACCCATCAATAGATGAATGGATAAAAAAATGTAGTTATATGCACAATGTAGTTTTACTTGGCCATAAAGAAGAATGAAATTATGGCATTTGCAGGTAAATGGACAGAACTGGAGAACATTGTGCTAAGTGAAGTAAGCCAGACTCAGAAAATCAAGGGTCAAATGTTGTCTGTCATATGTGGAAGCTAGACCAAAATGAGGGAAAGGGGGGATCAGATATCATAAAGATATAGGGAATGTCAGTGGAGTAGGAAAGGAAAAGGGAGAGAGCAGGGACAGGAAAGGGGATGAAATGTGAAATGAATTTAATGCCAACCATGCTAGGTGCATGTATAAATATAGCACCGTGAATTCTACTTTTATGTATATCTATAAAGCACCAATCAAAAATAAATAATTAGAAGAGTGAAAAAAAGACCAATAGAGTATAAGAAGGAGAACAGAAAAAGGAAGGAGGAAAAGAGAGTGTGGGCACACGGAACTGAAATGGAGTAAATCAAATTTCATGATGTATGATTTTGTCAAAATGAACCCAACTATTATGTATAACTATAATGCACCAATAAAAGAGAAAAAAGTGAGTGTCCCCTTAAGAATGTCCCCTTTTCCCTTTTTCTATTCCTTCTAATAAATCCATGTTTATTACTCTGAACCACATATCTGAAATCTTTCTGGCATGATTAGAAGAATAGAGTTTGAAGAGGGGCCTTCCACAGCTGCCTTGCTTTGTAGTAGGCCTCTATTCTATAACAAAAGGACCAGAAAACATACTTTTAAAAATAATTGCTAACAATTTCCCTAACAGATGCCAAAATCTAGGTGTAGGACACACACACAGATTTCCAATCAAATGCAACCCAAAGGGGAGTTCACCAAAACATATGAATAGTCAAACTGTCAAAAATTTAAGACAAAAAAATTTCTGAGAAAAGCAAGATATAAGGAAAACATACCTACAAAGGAGCCCCAGTGCAACTATCAATGGATTTTTCAGGAAAAAAAGTTTTTCAGGGCATGAGAGAGAGTTGAATAATCAAAGTGTTGAAAGAAAAACGCTGCCAACCACAATACCTTACCCAGCAAAGCTGCCTTTCAGAAATGAGAGACAAATAGAAATTTTCACAGGGGAACAAAAGCTAAGGGAATTTATCACCACTAGACCTGCCTTATAGGAATTTCTAAAGAGTTCTTCAAACTGAAATGTCACTAATTAAGAACACGAAACATACAAAAGCACAAATTCAAAGATATAAGTAAAAGAATATTCTAGGACTGTAATGATGGTGGGTAAGGCAATTTTATCCCTAATATGAGGGTTAAAAGGTAAAACTTAATAACTATAGTATAATAAATTGTCAAGTGATACACACTATATAAAATAATATAAATTCTAACATCAGAAACATAAAATGGTAGGAGGAGTAAATATGTAGAGTTGTAATCAAAGTTAAGTTGTTACCAACTTAAAATAGGTTCTTGGGGTTATTTAGAAGTATTTGAATTAATCCTACCTGGAGTGTTACAGCAGGTATAGGGGGTTACCAGGCAGATGAGGAGGGATCCTTCAGTTGTGCAGTGCTCAGAGGCTGAACAGCGCTCAGAGGCTGAACAGCAGCATGGCTTCAGAATACCACACATGGTCTAGTCCTGCTGCTTCTGAAAGTGTGGGAGAGGTTAACCAGAAGAGGTTAACAGGGGTCAGACCACACACAGCCTCATGGGTCACACTAAGAAGCTTGAATTTAATTCTCTAGGTAATGGTAGTTACTAAAGGGTTTTTGAGAAAGAGGCTGCCCCAGAGCTCTTTGCTTAATCCAGGTAAGAAATGACAGAGCTTGATGGAATGACATTAGCAATTAGAGGAAAGAAAAAATGAATACATGTGTAGGATGCAGAATGGATAGATCTTGGTGACTGGCTAGAGGCTGGTGCTGAGGTGCATCAGGGAAGGGAGGGACAAGGAGAGCATCAGTCCAGGTAGACCTTTCTTGGGTAAGGACCCAGTTCATACTCTGTCATGACTGTGGACCTCAGGGTCCCCAACTCTAATGAAGGATGAGAGATGACCTCTAAGGTCCCTTCTGACACAAACATACTATAATCCCATTCTACTGATCTAGCCTTTCTGAAACAGAGAAAGAATAGTTCCAGCATTTTCAGTGTTAGGCAGAAGGTTAGAGGGACAAAGGTCACAGGGCCACTGACCAAACACACATACACACACACACACACACATACACACAAATAGGCCATTGTTAAAGACATTGAATGCTAGTAGCCACATATTCTCAAATATCTTTTCATGTGGACTTACTTGGCAAGTTTAAGACTGTATTATCTATCTATATCATGTTCAAAAGGAAATAAGAATGTAAGTTCTTTAGTTCTTTAAAAGGTATCAACTTCTCATGGTACTTAGTGTCTATTTTTGTGCCTGCTTAACCTGTAGGAAAGTCAAATGTGATTGCTTGATTATAATATTCTAGGCAGTTGTAATATTGTTCTTCACTGGAAATGAACTTCACCCACGCCAACTTCTGAAAGACCAGGTAGTGACCAATAACATAAAGTGCGTGCCACATAAATGCAAAAATCTTAGCTTTCTCTCTTCCTTTATAAAAGGCAAACAAACCAGCAAACAACAAATCCTTGAGGGTCTTATCAGTGTTACAGGAAGTTTGTAGGTTAACTGGATTTTCATAAAGCTAATTTTTTCATATTTATCACCAAGACTCATTTACTTGCTTAAAATAGCAACATTCCCTTCCTTTATAAATTCCACTTTTCTTCTCCAAACCAGAGTTTAAGTATTTGATTCTTCATATTACCAGACCATAGGCTTGTATCCAAGTTACTCCACAATTGTAAGTTGGAGATCCTTTTAGGTTATTAGGAACTCAAAATTTATGATTTTTTTATAAAATAGTTCCCTGTTGAGCAAATAATTGTTAATGCTTCTACCAAAGGTAATTAACATAAAAACTTATAAGCAGGAAGAGGTGGATAATTGTAATAAGATCAGAAATTACCTCAAATTCCAATAACAATTAACTTAGAAATGTTTTTAATACAGGAAATATTCAAAGTTTTAGTCTGTGGGTTATTGTACTTCTAAGGGGAAAAAAAACCCCTCCACATTATTAACACATGGTTCTAAATTTTCTGGCCCAACTCCATTCACATATGCAACTAATTCACCCTCCCACTAGATATATTCATTCAATAATATGTTACACTCCTTCTATGAACAAAGTACCCAGTTTACAGAAGTAAAAACCAGTGGTGTGGTCCCTAACTTCATAGAAATTAAAGACTTCTAGTGGTGGAGACAGATAGTACGCAGATAATATAAATGTAAACAGGAAATAAGGGAATAAAAGACATTAAATGGCATTTACTATCTGCTTTTGTGCAGCATGAACACCCCATCCTCCACCCCACCCCCATCCTGGCCCAGATCAGGCCCCAGCTTCTCCTACCTGCCAAGATAAAGGTACCTGTATTGCCTGGCAGCTATTAGGCCTTTTATTATGCTGATGGAGGTACTAGGCAAGGTAGCAGGGGAAAAAAAGAAAAACTAAACAGCCTAGAGATGTTAGTGATATTTAAAGTAGAAGTAACAGAGCTACTTGTGGGAAGAATCACTACTATAAAAGATTAAGCAGCCATAGACTGTGTTTTTTTTAAAATACTTTTTTAATTTTGTTTATTTATTTATTCTTATGTGGTGCTGGGGATCGAACCCAGTGCCTCATGCATGCTAGGCAAGCATTCTGCCACTGAGCCACAACCCCAGCCCCATAAACTGTTTTGACCACTCACGCTGACCGTGATGGAAAAGCAAGGACTGACTTCATCTCCCTGCTGAAAACAACTAGAAAAATGGGCAAAATATATAAAACAATAGCTTTACATTTTCTCAAGAGGAAGCAGACCAACTTTTGTTTTTTCATAGAATGCTAAGATTTCTTTGAATGAGAGTCTTAAGGCTTAGCTTTACTTGTGTTGCAGTTGGATAACTACCTTTGGAAACTTGGGACCTAAAGTTCAGTATTCAACCAGGCTTAGACAAAATGATCACCTCATATTTGTGGGAGGAGAGTATCTTTCCCCTGACAGGAAGAAAATTGCAATCACAGAGTCCAAGGTAAACCACTCTAAGAAATTGTCTCCTGCCCTCTTCCTATTATACAGAATTTAGTTGCCTAGCCAGAACTGTCTGCAAAGTCCATGAAATACCATCTCTAACTAGGCAGTCATGTACCCAAATAAGACACAGAAGCTCTATTATAAAAGGAAACAGGGGAGACCAGATTGAGAGAATCCTTAGTCTCTGCCTAATAGTGTCAGTACATTAGGCCAATGTCAAATGAATACACCAAAAAACATTTCTTGCAGGAAATTAGATTCTGAACTTGTATGGCATCTCACATATGAGTTAGTAAAATGATTAACTGAGTATTAAAGATTTTGTCCTCAATCTGCTATTTCAAGAAAGTTGGAGATTCAGTTCTTAAACCCTGTTACCTAAATCTAGAAAATATCCAAATTAGGTTGCTAAGTTACTATTTGATTTGACACTAAGTTAAAAATCTAACTGCATTAATCTTTAATAATAGAAGAGAAACTGCATAAATAAATTTAAAGTGCATATCCTAAATTAACCCAAGTAATGACTGTAAGAGGTTGTAGACAAACCAATCGATTAAAAACATTGTACTTAAAAAGCAATAAAAGAATAAACATAAGTCAGAGTTTCACTTCTTCTCCTATTTCTGCTCATTCTTATAGACTTGGTGATCTTTTCAGGCAAACCTTACAAGAAGATATATGCAAGAAGTTTGGAGGCAATGGCATTCTAAGATATGGAAAACATGATAGAGTTAAGACTGGACATTTAGATTTCCAGTGACCAGGAAGCAAAGATATGTCCCTCCCAGCTTCCTGATCTCCAGTTACTCAAGGACCATCCGTTAAGCATCTACTGTGTGTTAGGCTCCATCCTAGGCAATGGTGTTACAACAGGAAAGGGGCACAGTTTGTGCCTGCAAAACACCAAAGTGTTGTGGTAAAGAAAAGTAAATAATGGGCTCTTTCATTGCCATGTGATGAGGATAAGTCAGCATATTTCGAGACTCTTGCCACAGTTCCTCATTGTGCCTACTTATCCCCTCTTGGACTTCTCTCTGTCAGTAACAAGCATTGCCTGAAGAGAGAGGTGACACGGCAGGAAAACAGGAAAAAAGGTGTTTGGGCTGTAAGACACAGGACTCTTGAGTTTTAATGACATAACTCCCAAAGGAACAGGGGTCAAAGAATGACAACTGGGAAGAGATGTGGGAACTGACTACCCCTTCACCAGTCTGACCTGGAGAGAGGGAGAAGAGCTTGGGAGCTCCTGATAGGCTTCTCCATGTCCTGCCTGGAACCAAGGCTCAGTGGAACATGATAGAACCTCCAGATGTAGATTTGGGAATCTAAGAGAATTAAAAAAGAGAGAATTAAATTGAACAGATGGTGAGATAGCTTGTCCTCTTCTTTCACTTGCTTCCCAGCTAGACTTGTACTTTTCATGAAAGAGTTTACAAGACTCTTCTCTGGGGAATCTGGCCACTCAAGAGAAAAATTCAAAGATTCTTTCCCAAATTCCCTGAAGAAATGACCCTGTCGGCTCTCTTCTACAATGAAGTCCATGTATTAGTCAGCTTTTTCACTGCTGTGACTAAAAGACCTCATGAGCACAATTGTGGAAGAGGAAAAGTTTATTTGAGGGCTCACAGTTTCAGAGACCTTAGTCCATAGAAGGCCAGCTCCATTCCTTTGGCCTCCAGGTGAGGCAGAACACCATGATAGAAGAATGTGACAGAGGGAAGCAGCTCACATAATGATCAGCAAGTACAGATACTCCACTCTCCAGGTACAAAATATATATCCCATAGCTACGCCCCCCCCCATGAACCACTTCCTCCAGCCACACCCACCTGCCTCCAGTTATCACTCAGTTAATCCCATCAGGGATTAGTTCACTGATCAGGTTAAGGCTATAACCCAATCATTTCTCCTCCAAACTTTCTTGCATTGTCTCACATTTGAGTTTTGGGGACACCACTTCTAAACCATAACAGTCCATTATGGAATGCTCTAGCTACATGCACACAGCTTCCAATCAACTATAGAGATCCATCCTTTAAATGCAAGGAGATAAGCAAAGGTTATAGAATGTCTGAGAAATGTGTGTGGTAGGAAGAAAAAAGGGCTTAGAGAGAATCAGGGATAAGTGTGCCTTTACAACTAAGGGAGACACCAATATAGGGCTTTCACTATTTTACAAAATTGCTAATACATTTCCTGTTTGAAGATCCAGTGACTGCTGTGTTTCTCAATATGAGTCAACAAAATACAGTCCATGTACCAAATCCAGCTTACCCTCCTGGTTTTATAAACAAAGTTTTATTGGAGCACCATCATGTCAATCATTTACATGTTGCCTATGATTCTTTTCATATTACAATGACAAAGTTGAATAGTTGAGACAGAGCCTATATGAACTACAAAGCCTAAAAATATCTATTATTTGGCCCTTAGCAGAAAATGTTTGTGGGTACCTCTTTTACAAAATAGATTATTTGAATGGTCTCTTCAATCATTCAATATTTTTTTAGTGTCAGTTATATCAAAGGAGAAACAAAAATGATTAAAACAGATCCCATCCTCAAGCAACTTCCAATTTAAGTAACAAGATCTAGCATTTATATAAATAACCATACTAAGGAGTAGATAGTAAAAAGTGCTGTGTGGGCAGTTAGGAGAAAGGCAAATATTTATATGGCATAGGGACTCATAGAGGATTCCTAATGTAGATGATAATTAAGTTGGAACTTACATATTAGACATGGTCTTGAAATCTTTATCATCTCTTACGTACTTTGAAATGCTTCTGATATTTTCTTGAAACTACAGACTTCTCAATTCAGAGATTTAAAAATTAATTAAAATATTATTCTTTTTAATTTACCTTTCATATAAGCTATTTGTGTCATTATTTTATTTAAGTGCAGTCCCAGTTAATTCTTGTTGCCAAAGAACTTGAAAATTTTATCTAAGGAAAGTAATAATGAATTTATATATTTAGGTAGAAACTATTTGTTATGAAATGTTCTATGGCAGGAAAGAAGGAATGATTAGGTCAAAGTAATTGCAGCCAAGCTGTCCTTCTAATTACAAGGTACTTTTGGCTGCTTATTATGAATCTAATTTCACAAAATATGTCATTTATTATTACAAGCATGAAAAACTATTATTAAGCTGGCATGGTGGCACATGCATATAATCCCAGCACTTTTGGAGGCTGAGACAGAAGAATCACTAGTTCAAAGCCAGCCTCAGCAACGGTGAGGTGCAAAGCAACTCAATAAGACCCTGTCTCTACATAAAACACAAAATAGGGCTGGGGATGTGGCTCAGTGGTTGAGTACCCTTGAGTTCAATCCCTGGTACCAGAAAAAAAAATGTTTTTAAAGAACATCATCAGCTGGGCGTGGTGGCTCACGCTTGTAATCCCAGCACTTAGGGAGGCTGAGACAGGAGAATCGCGAGTTCAAAACCAGCCTCAGCAACGGCGAGGCACTAAGCAACTCAGTGAGACCCTGTCTCTACATAAAACACAAAAAAAATAGGGCTGGGGATGTGGCTTAGTGGTCAAGTGCCCCTGAGTTCAATCCTCAGTACCAAAAAAAAAAAAAAAAGAACATCATCATTCCAAATAGCAAGAGAAGACTAAAATGTTATTTTCAAATGCTTGAGTTTTAGATTGCATTAGAAGTAAAAATGACTGTCTCTTTTGAGCTTCCTATACATGAGTAAGCTGAGACTGTTTACCTACATCTATCTGGAATGATAGCGTATGACTTTCTTTTAAAATATAATAGCCAGCTACTGAAAACTTCACAATCCAGGGAAAATCTCCTTGTGCTAAAAGTAGCCCAAGCTCTTATCTCAAGATCCCCTTTTGAGCATTCTTGCTCCCCACTCACTGGCTGCAAGCACTGACCAATATTAATAATCAACAGCAAAGAAGGAAATAAAATAGAACATTCACCAAGGTTTTACTAAAGACTCTTAGGGAATGAAGAAAAAAACAAAATATCACATAAATGATAGACATAACAGCTCACCAGGACTCTCAGTCACTGTGACATTCTAACACACTGCAGGAGAGGAGACACTACTCCCAAATTTAATTCCTTCTGCTTTCTCCTACACCTGTTTTGTCCTCCACACCCACAGGAGATACAAGCATTTCTCTGTGGAAGTCTTCTCACTATTCTGTCCAAAATGGATACGAATCAATGATTTTTTAAATGAAAATACAATTTGATGAGTCTTTTAAATGGCTTTATTATGTAGGATATAGTTTTAAGTATACAAACCTATGCAATCATTTGTAAGATATATATATATACATATACATACACAAATACATATGCTAGAGTTTATTTAGTATTTTAAACTATACCATGTAAATTATTTTTCCCCTTGTGCTGACTTTATTTGTTGAATTAGCATTGTTGATATCCAGACTATATAATGAGCTCAAACAACTCAATAGCAAAAAACAAATACTCCTATTTTAAAATGAGCAAAAAACATGACAAGATATTTCTTGAAACAAAACATAAATAGCCAACAGCTACATGAAAAATGTTCAGTATCACTAATCATCAGGGAAATGCAAATCAGCACCACAATGAGATGTCACTTCATGACTGTGAGAATGGATATTATCAAAAAGACAAAAGATAAGAGTAGGAGAGAATGTGGAAAAAAGGAAAATTTTACTTGCTGTTGGTGAGAATAGAAATTAGTACAACTATTATGGAAAACAGCATAAAGATTTCCCTAATGTTTACGAATGGAATTCTAGCACTTTACCTCAAAATTGTAGGGAAAAAAAATCAAATTCAAATGATGAGAAGAAAATATCATTCTCTTATCCTCTATAGTTGCAGAAAAACATTTGATTTTATGAAAAAAATTGAGCTTATAAATGATAATTACTAATAAATCTTGTAGAACATCTAGACTTCAAAGATAATTGTTATGTCCTATAAAATTAACCTCTAATATCTAAAAAAACAAAATCTATAGTTGGAATCGATTACCTTAAAAATCAATTTTCTGGCTGATATTTACACAAACTCTTCCTCATTTTCTCAAGACTTTCCAAGGATTAGCACTGAAAGTTTCATATCTCTGGAAAACCATAAATCCAGGTAAACCCAGAGAGTTAGTCACCCTAACTGACACCCGGGTGTTCACGAAAATACAAATGGTGAAGTCAGAAGAGGATTATTAATGCTTAGCTCTTCTCCCTCAAGCAGGAAGATATTACAACCTGTAAATGCAATATTCCTTTCTTAAACAAAGAAAGTAAAATGTCTCAGTTAGATGAACCCAAACAACAGTAAACAATAAACTTCCATGATAATTTTAAATACATCAATATAGCTGAATCCCATAAAATAGGCATATATTTTTGTGATTTTTAAGTACTACATTCAAAACAGAAACACATTAAATAACCTACCATACAACAAAATAGATTGGTGATTAATTATGATTAATTTTAAACTGCTAATTAGCAATGATTTTGGTGTTCTCCTAGAATTTAGAGGGACTTTGAGTAAAATGGTTTAATGAACTCAACACTATTTAAAAACTGCCCCAACTAGTATGAACTGGGTGGGGAGTAGAGTCTGTAATATCAGTATGAATTCAAGTTCAGCTTAACATAAAAACAGATGGATAGATATGACAATAGTTATAGATTTGTGTACATACATCTATATAACTATGTGAGCTAGCAATGCAATATATTACCTAGTTTTATTCTCAGAAAGGAGGTAGAAACAAAGATACCCCATTAACAGTTAGCACACTCATTGTCTGATCTTGGACACAAGAACAAAAATGAAATAGCTTCCAATAGCCACAGCTGAAAAAATTTGAACAAAAATAAATAATATAGCATTATAACTCAAAATAATTCTATCAATGTGAGATTCTGCTAAACTTTTAATAAAGAAATAAAGGATTTGACAAAAAAGTGGATGGCAAAAAATATATTTCAAAATAAAGTTGAAAAAAAGAAAGCAATTAGAAGGTTCTGGAAATTAATTAATCAAGATGGAGAAACCCATAGACTAAATTGCTAACAGAAAGGATGGAGATTAGAAGAGGGGCTATTTTCCTCTTCAAATCCTGAGGATGCTCAGTCCTTGAAGATGCCAGATATAGAATAGGGTAGAGTTGAGGGGCAGAGATGAAACAAACAGTATAGGCTCCAAATTAATATATTGAACTCCCATTGCCTTCCACACCCTAGATATAAAACCCTGGGCACTTCTTTCTATTCTTGAGAAGGTGAAGGGAAAAGATAATCTCTAAGATCATAGAATCTTCAAAGACAGTCAAGAAATATGGCGTCCATAAGACAAGAATTAGGTGTTGGTTTTCCTAGCTAAAAGGAGTTCTGGAAGTGAAAAGGTTCTGGAAGATGCAAATTTTCTAAGAAACTGCACAATAGAAATTTCCAGAGATAACAAACACAAGTCTCTAAATTAAAAATTCCCTTTAAATGTTCAACATAATAAAAAACTTTGACATCTACAGCACTTAATTAGACATTTTGTAATACAAATTTGAATATGACAAATTATAAAATACAGGTTATCTGCCAGAGAATAAGAATAACATAGGGTTTCTTATCAGTAACCCTGGATCTTATTAGCAGACAATAGGCAACAGCCTTAAAAAACATATGGGAAAATTATTTTCAACAAATTATTCCCTACTTTGCAAAATTATCAGTCAAATGTGAGATAGGGATTCTTTGCAAATACATAAATTCAAATAAATTCTCCTCAAGTGCATCTTCTCTAAGGATTCTGCCTGAAAATATGCTCCAACAAAATAGTAGAGCTAACCAAGAAAAAAAGAATAAGGAAACCTGAAGTGATTCAGTCTAAAAAATTTTTTAAAATGATTAAGGAAAGTCACAAAGTGACAATTAAATGAAAAGTCTGGAAAATAATCAGATTAATAATCAAGAGCAAAATGAAACAGGACTCCAAATTGACTTCAAGGACTTCAGATGTGTGGATGGAAACAAGGCAAAACAAAAGAATGCTTGGAAACACAAGAAAAAAGTTTTGAACTATATAATAAATAAATATATTTATATGTGTGGATTTTTGATAACTTAATGTAGTTAGATAACTAGCTTGGGAAAACTAGGGAAGGGGAGGTAGATGTCCCAAGCACAATAAATCCTCACCAATCAAAACAGAAAGTCAGGTTAGGAATACAGCTCAAGGGGAGAGCACTTGCCTGTGTGAAGCTGTAGTTTCCATCCTCAGTACCACAAAAAAAAAAAAAAAAAAAGACAGGAATTCAATGTCTTATATATTCATATATTATGTTATACCATATAATATCATTTTAGATTACTGAGAAATGAAGATTCATGGATTCAAAAAGCCTTGTGTTAATTCCAGCTTATTTTCTTATCCATATTTTTTCTTTCATTTACTTTTAATCAGTAGACATTTTTTTTTAACCATCTCTCTGGTTTCAAGTACCATTCCAGGGGCTGGAGGATAGCAGTGATCAAAACCAAATTTGTTTCATGAAGTTCATTCTTCTCTGAGGGGAACAGACATTATAGCAACTAAATACAGAAGATGTCAGGGTGTGCCAAGTTCTTAGGATGAAAAGGCATGGGAGGTAAACATAACTGTTTCATAGTAAATGCTGAATTAATTAAGCATTTTTAGTAGTTTCCTACTTCTATCAACCTACTAGGATTTCCCAAACCTTAGAGTACAGCTAGTCTCACAGTTATTTAAAAATTAAAAGAATAAACCAATAATCATTCATATATTCTTCACCTAAAATCATTGATTCTTAATAATTTGCTGCATTTGCTTCCCCTTACTCTCAGATAGACATGTATATAGATAAAAAAAATACATAGATGTACATGGTAGATTCACAGTGCTTAATATTTTACTGATCCATTTGATAATACGTTGTAAGCATCATAACTTCATTCTCCTTCAGTATGTATCTCCCAAGAATAAAAATATGCTCTTACCTAACCACTATCCTATTATTTCACCTAACAAATGAGGTGTGCTTGTTGCTGCTTGTTGGAGTATAATTGCTTCTAAGGCATTTTAGTGAAGATAACAAGATATGTAACACATGTATGTATGTGCGCATATATATAAACACAAATACATACGTGTACACACATACATACATAAATAACTAGTTTATGCCAATATCTCCCATTAAGTCCACTATCCCAAGATCTTCCTTAAATACTCCATTCCATATTTGTATCCTCTTTCTCTTACAGTAAAAGTTCTTGGATCCACCAAAAAAAATTATACATTCACTCATTTAAAAAAGTATTTTGAGAATTACAAAACCAACATCATTAACAACAAACCTAATCAAAAGAGTTCAAAAGTGCTTTGGAGAAATAATCAAGGAAGTGAACAGAGAGCCTACAGAATGGGAGAACATCTTTACCACCAGCACCTCAGATGGAACATTAATCTCCAGAATATACAAAGAACTCAAAAACTTAACACCAAAAAAAATAAATACCCCAGTCAATAAATGGGCTAAGGAAATGAACAGGCACTTCATAGAAGAATAAATACAAATGGTCAAAAAATATGTGAAAAAATGTTCAACATCTCTAGCAATTAGAGAAATGCAAATCAAAAGTCCACTGATATTACATCTTATCCCAATCAGAACAGCAATTATCAAGAATACAAGCAACAATAAATGTTGGCAAGAATGTGGGGGAAAAGGTTCATTTATCCATTGCTGGTAGGACTACAAATTGGTGCAACCACTCGAAAGCAGTATGGAGATTCCTTAGAAAACTTGAAAGGGAACCACAATTTAACCCAATTATCCCACTCCTTAGTTTATACCCAAAGGACTTAAAATCAGCATACTACAGTGATGCAGCCACTTCAATGTTTATAGCAGCTCAATTCACAATAGCCAAGCTATGGAACCAAACTAGGTACCCTACAACAGATGAATGGATAAAGAAAATGTGATACATGTATATCACATATATGTGATATATGTATATATATGTAAATGCAACATGTATATAATATGTACATGTGTAATATATACATATGTAATACATAGTACATATATATCACATTATATATAATAGAATATTATCTTGAAAATCATTCCATATAGTTGCACAAAGATCTTCCTTATCATTTTATAGTGGCAAATTAGTACATTTGTGGCCATTCAACTAATTTTCTAAAAGTGGATATTAGGATATTTTCAATATTTTATTAAAATAAATCATTTTTCCATGAGTCATTTTGTGACTTTTCATTTTGTGTTTGTAAGTTGTATCTTCAGCAGCTAACAGTATTTTTAATATTGAGCATAAGAGATGCCTAAATCCTAGAAAAATGATTATGATAGTATCATAGTTGTCTTTCTGATATCTAATTTCTTCTACCTACTAACAGAATCCTGGTTTAATTGCAGCTGGAAATGAATTCCCTCCCCACTCTTGAGAAGGCAGACTCCATGGGACAGGAGTCTCACCCTTCTGTCCTCTGCATTCTTTTTGTCTAAATCTTGAACAAAGTATCTGAACTCCAGCTGCTATTTTGGACCATGAGGCAAACTCGAGGCTGAAATCTAAGGAGAAAAAAATGGCATAGCAGATAAATAGAAGACTGAGTTCTGGTCCCAATTTATCTACCTCCAGACCTCTTTTACATGAAAGGAAAAAAAACTCTTATATTGCTTGAGCTATTCATTTGGATTTTTCTTACTAACAGTCAAATAAAATCTTTGCTGATACAGAAACTGGTACAGAGAGTAGAGTATTTCCAGGAACTTAAGCCAAAATGTGCCTTGGCTTAGTGGAGGCAAACAAGCTGGAAAGCTGCTGACCTTTACAGTGGAGTAGCAAGTATGGTTCCAATCCTCGCCTCTGTACTTTGGATGAATGTCTACGAGCTAACAGACTCCAATGTTAGGGGAAATGGTTGTAATATTCAAAATGATCCATGTATTGGCCCTCTCTCACTTTTAGTAAAATATTCAAGGAAGAAATAAACTTAGATCAGAGCTATTAAGTCCAAAAAGTGAGATTAAAGGGGACACAGCTTTTAAAATATTCTCTGCCAGAGGCTGGCTATTGAAGTTGAGTAAGAGACCCATTCTGAAGCCTCCAAACTATCAGAGCAACCATAACTTCCGTACTTTCAACCAAACTAGCAATAAGACATGCCTATAAAGCTGCAGGCTTAAAGATTTAAAAAGGATGGTGAACTTGCTGGCAATGACCAGACTGATTCCCACTGGAATCATTATTTTAAATGTCCTTAAGGCATCAGCCCTGGAGTTGCAATAAAATGTTGAAGAGAATGCCAAAACCATAATAAAAAATGAGACTCTTCAAGATGTAGTTACGGAACTATGGGAGAGCCAGGGTAGTGTCATCCTCTTTGAAATGTACATAATGCCACTTCAGCAGCCCAGAACTGTGACTTTGAAAAATATCTCTGCCTCCTTGACTTATGTCTTACAGAGTGAGTAAGTTGGCTTTCTGTCACTGTAACAAAATACCTGAGAATAACAACTTAAAAGGAAGAAAGACTGATTTTGTTTCTATGGTTTCAGAGAGTTCAGTCCATGGTCACTTGGCTCCATTGTTTCTGTGTCTGTAGGAAGGCAGAACATCATGGCAGAGAGAACAAAGTAGAGCAAAACTGCTCACTTCATAGTAGCCAGGAAACAGGGAGAGAGAGAATGGAACTTGAAGGATGGGTAGAACTTAATCATTTCAGTCAGAACAAACAGCAAACGGGGCTGAGGTTGCTACTCAGTGGTAGAGCACTTGCCTCACACGTGTGAGGCACTGAGTTCGATCCTCAGTATCACATAGAATAAATAAATAAGGGTATTTTGTCCATCTACAAATAAAAAAAAAATCTTAAAAAAAGAAAAAAAGAATATAGAGCATACAACAAAGAACCGGGGGAGAGAAGTCTCAGGTTTGCCCATAGAACTATGAATGGAATTGGCTGAGCTTTGGGCACAGTGGAGGGATACATTTGGAAGGATCATGGATGTGAAGCTGAAAAATTTGAACTCTGTCCTATAGGTAACGAAAGTTCTTACAAAGCAATGGGCACTGTTTATAAACATTGTTTCAGTAAGAGTTTATACAATGCACAAAACTTAATCAGGTGGTCAGGGAGGGCCCAAAAGAAAACAGCAAAATGGAGTAAATCATAGCTAAACCAACAAGCCTGTCAGTACTCACCAGCCTTCAGTGGTGGTGGGGTTTAAATTCCTATTGTTAGTTTAAAATTTCCATCTGAATTTCTACAGAATGAGACTAGCACCAATTTGGGGACTTACATGGCATACGATGGATTACCCTTGATGCTTAACAACTTTTTAAAACTTGCCTTTTTCCTCATCATCTGTCTAGATTAAAATGTGTTCACATGCATGGCTAAATAACTATGAAAGTGTTGGAAGTGTCAAAAAATACACAGACAGAGGCTCTTCTAAGTTTATTAAGCAATTTTTAATATTTCATATCCATCTTTCTATTCTCTATAAGACTTTACAGAGACAGGATATGAAACACTATCTTTAGTCTCATCTATGTTCATCCATTTCTGTTGCCTCACTCTGGCAATGTCCTAGGACTTCTCTGAATTTTGGACAGTGTGATCCTGAAATGTGGTATAATCTCAGGTGATTTAGTGAATAGTCATTATATCTATGTCAGTGCAGATATCTTAGCCTCTAAACCATCCACTCTGAATTGTAAATTTGATCTAACAGTTCATGAAGCTTGGTCAAAGAGAGAACATCAGAACTTTCTTTGAAAAGGGATTAGAAGCAAAAGTGGATTCAAATGTAAAAAGAGTATTAAAAATCATAAAACAAAAATAAATCAGTGCCTTCTAAGGAACAAAATAAAGCATACAGATAAGAATGCAACAGGAATGTTTCCTGGAGTATGTTTCCTGGAATATTTCCTGGAGTTTATCTTTCTCTGTCTCTCATTCTATTTTATCTCTCTCCTATTTGGTACATTTTGCCAAGAGCAAAGATCATTTTGTTGGCCCTTTTCTACCTCTAGAGGGAAAACAGGGTGAGTGTCATTCACAGATGGACAATATCCTATTTGTTCTGTTTGAACCCTCATACACTTGATAAAAGAAAAGAAGAAACCTACTTTTAATAGTATCATCCAGATCAATGTTCAAGGTTATACTGAGAACAAAAATTTTAACTCCATAATCCCAGCATTTGTGTTCCCATAGATAGAGAAAAACTCCTGAATTCAAGCACCTGACCAGCTTGATGTAAGAAAGTGAGAATTCTAATTCTCTTTTTTCTTCCACAAAATATACTAGTCCCTGTTTATCTGCAGGGGTTATGCTCCAAGTCACCAGACAATTCCAAAAACCATAGATCGTACCAAGTCCTATATACCAAAACTGAACAGCACTACATTTCCTCATTACTGAGAAAATTACATATTTTAAAACTTATAAATTGCTGTTTCAGGAATTTTCCATTTAATATCTTAGACTCTGGGTGACCATAGATAACTGAAACACCTAAAAACAAAACCATGGGGGCTGGGATTGTGGCTCAGCGGTAGAGCGCTTGCCTCGCATGCGTGGGGCCCTGGGTTCGATCCTCAGCACCACATACAAAGCAATAAAATAAAGACATTATGTCCATCTACAGCTAAAAATATATATATATTAAAAAAAAAAAACAAAACCATGGATAGGGAGAACTATGGTAATACTTTCTTCGCCTAAAGGAATGCATGGTCATCAAGCAGAATTTTTTAAAATTTTGTTAATTAACGATGTTATCTGAATTATGGATGTTTCACAAAGTTAGTATACCATATTAATGTGGAAACAAAGACAACTGTCAGCTGTAGAACCCTAGGAGCTCTTTCTTGCCAGGTTGCCAGATGTTATGGGTTAAATTGCATCCCTTAAAAAGATATGTTGAAGTCCTAGTGCCTAGTACCTGTGAATATGTTCTCATTCAGAAATAGGAGCTTTGCAGATGTAATCAAGTTAAGACAGGGTCATTCAATTGGCTCTCAATCCCATATGACTAGTATCCTTACAAGAAGAGAAAATGTCCCTCAAAAAAGAAAAAGAAGAGGAGGGGGAGAAAAACACAATGTGAAGATAGAGAAACATAAGGAGAATACCTGTAAAAACAGGCAACACAAGCCAAGGACTTCAAAGATTGCCATCCACCACAGAAGGTAGGAAGGGGCAAGGAAAGATTCTACCCAGAGTCTCAGAGAAAGTGTCACTCTGCCAAGACTTTGATTTTAAACTTTTGGCCTTAAGACTGTAAGAGAATAAATTTCTGTTGTTTTAAGCTTCCATTTTGTGTGCTTTGGCATAGCACCCTAGGAAAGTAATATAATAGGCAATGAGCTACCTGGGAATCATGGCTTCCTTTTTTCTTAGTTGGAGGGACTCTAGATGAACGGGAAGATCCACAAGCAGACATCTAACAGTCTGTAGGTACTAGGCAATTGACATTTCCCAACATGCCTTAAACAGGCTGCTCCTACTCTAGCAGAATACTTCCATAGTTATGGGGGTCCTACCATGAGCTCAGCTGTGCCCAGGCCAAGCACAGAATACTGAGGAAACAAGAAAATTGTGAAAACTATTGGACTTCTGCTCATGAGTGCCAGCATGCAGCAAGTGACAGAACTGGAACTTTCCTCAAGCCTTTTTCAGGATAATGCACTCAATAAAATTTGAATTTCATTTACATAATAAGCAATCAAGAGTCTAGATGTATAGAGTCCACATTCTAGAGTTATGCTGTTTAGCTTTGGAAGCTGTCTGCTCTATTTACTAGCCATATGGTCTTGGACAATTTATTACTCTTTTTTGGCCCTAGTTTCCTCTTCTATAAAATGAAGATATTAAGAATTTCTTCTAGAGTGCTTGGGAAGATTAAATAAAAATATTCTACATAAAGTAGTGCACACACTTAGAATGCAAGTGTCAATTGCTTGGTTGATACATCTTTTACCTGCTCTAAGCATTAAGTAATGAGAATATGTTTCTCATGACTAATGATATTGCCAACCTCTCAAAATGCCAACCTCTACCTTCTTATAAGCATCATACTTACAAATTTCACTGACTCATGATTTTTCCTTTCATGAAGTTGTTCTGAGACTTCAAGTTCTTAATGATGTAAAAATAACCATCATATGTTTCAATTATTATTTTTCCTAAATCAAACCTAGATGTATATATATGTATTTAAAATTTTATACTTGAAAAACAGACTACCTGAAGGCCTCTGAGCCTTATCAAAGATACACAAATGATGACTGGAAAATATCAGGTAAGTATAACCCCTACCAGGTGTTCAGTTGCTTTCTTAATCAGCTGAAAACAACAAGCTACTGTATTTTAATTTTAAATGGTCTTTAGTTTTAGCCAGATGTATAATTTGCATTAATCAAAGCAAAATTCTCATCAAATGTCTATAATGCAGCAAAAACTAATATTTTTAAAAGAAAAAATTACTATATTAAATTCATTTTGGTTCCTCACTTATTGGGGATGATCAGTCTCACCAGCATTGAGTTGTTTGCAAAGAAAAGGATTGTACTTTACAGCCTAACTTTACTTCCCACCTCATTATTAAAATGCAACACACACACACACATGCATACACACAAATATGAAGCTGCTGATTCTCTTGAAACACAAATACAAGAATTCCATTAAGTCATGAAAGCATTTGAGAATTTTTTTAGATTGCAGCATATAATTAAATGTCATAAATGTCAGTCAGTGTTTTTAATCAAGCACAATATAAAACATCAGTATAAAATCCATTTCAACAAATAATGCTTTTTTGTTAAATGATTAAAGAATTAAAAGATGACTCATTAGCTAAATGGGAACAAAAGTTACAACCTGTTTTACCTACATAAACCTGTATCACACATTTAATAGTGAAAGAGAGTGGGGGCTCCAGCTATTAACCCACATACACAACAGACAAACAATAAATAAGTAAAGAGGAAGAAGCTGAAAGAATAGTCTTTACCTTTTATGTTTCAATTTGGCAGCTCCTGGGAGTATTCAGGAGGGATTCCCCCATATTACTCAAAGGCCTGTAAGCTTCCTTGAAGCATGGCAATCTGAGGGGTTCTTCCTTTAGAGCTCTAAGACACTTCAAAAGGTCAACCTTCCCCTCAGGAAGACAATCATTCCTTTTACATCTTCTCACTCTTCTCCCCTCCCCTCAACTCTAGAATCTATTTACCTCCTGTCACTCACCAGTTGTACCCAGGCCAAATCTGTCTCCCTCTTCTTGGCTTTCCAAGCAGGTTTTGCTCATCTGGAGATGCAGGGTTGGGGAATGAGGCAAAGATCTCCCATTAGGGTCTAGCCCAGACGGGATTTTGTACACACTGTTAAAGCAGAATTTCTCTTGACATCTCCCCTGTTTACTTTCATGCTACGAAATAAAAGGAAGCTTGTGTCTCTTTCCTAGCACCTCTTAAGTTGCATACAAAAGGCCCCATTTGTTGGGGGTGTAGCTCAGTGGTAGAGCATGTGTGAGGCCCTAGGTTCAATCCCTAGCATGGAGAAAAAGGAGAAAAAACAGTATTAAGGGCTAGGGTTGTAGCTCAGTGATTGAGCACTTGCCTCGCATGCATGAGGCACTGGGTTCAGTTCTCAGCACCACATAAAATAAAGATACTGTGTCCATCTACAACTAAAAAAAATTTTTAAAAAACAGTATTAATATAAATTTACCTATGCTTTAGCATATTTCAAGCTCCAGAAATGGGAGTAAGCAGGAGGCAGGAGAATACAATCCTGCTCCATGTATATTATGGTTATTAAAAAGAAATTCATAAGACAATCTTTAATTATATGCTAATTTAAAATGAAATATTTCTACTTGAATTGCAAAATGATTAATTCCTAAACAAATTATAAGAGTATATTAAAACTATGTGAACTGATTCAAGAATCAAAAGAGTTATCATAACTAATCATGTTGAGTGTAACTTTTCTTCATGAGGTGTAATCAAGGAAATGCTCAAGGTTAGCATCACAAGTCCTGAATTTCAGTTCCTATTCTTCCACTTGTTGTAATGTGTGTGAAATTTATCATTTTAAAGATAAATTTATCTTTAAATTTATGTAATGTGTGTGAAATTTATCATTTTAAAGATTTATGTAAACGTAGGACATATAAGAATGTAAGAGTTGTAGAAACACTCCCATGATAACTGGATCCTTGTATGCTCCCGCAAATAAATGAAATGTATGGAACGAAATATATCAAAATAATTGGACTACTCTATTATTCTGTGCTAACTACTAGGACTACTCTGATATGTCCTAGTGTCACAGCAGAGACCTTGTGGAGTCAAGGCCAAAGCAGCCAAGAGAGTTCCACAGTGACCAGTTCTTGTAATCCTGCAAGAAGGATTTCAAATGAATCTCAGCAAAGTGTAAACAGGAGTTTATTAGAAATGTGAGAAATGAGGATATCATATAGAATAGGCTCTGCACTGATGGCCTCTGGAGAGAACAGTGCAGCCCTTACAAAATCTGGTTCTTTCAAGGATTTTTGGGTCCTTTGTTTTTATCCTATTCTCTCGTACCTCCTTAAGCAGTTTATTACTCTATTTACTCCTTAATAAATTTTCTTTGTGAGGGTCTGTGATGACCTTTTCACACAGTATTAGTGTGACATGGTTTAGGTGGTAACTTGGTCACAAGGGGAAGGGTGTGATGACCTGGTCACAGGGGTGAGTGTGACATGAACTTAAAATGAAAGTTCTCTGAAGGGGTTATAATAACTATAGCTAGGAGAAGTTTGGCACAACAGTTCCCATTTTCCAGATGTTTGTTTTGATAAGGTTCCCTGAGTTCCCTCTCCTATGACCTATGGACTCTCTGATGTGCCTGTCAGTATGTTACCATCTTTGTTGCCCCTCCCCCACCCACTTGTTCATGGCTGAGTAGCTCTAACACTACCAAACTGTATTTTGTTATGGCAGCCTGAGCAGACTAAGACAAACATAGAATACCTAAAAGCAGGGCTGCATAATCTTTTGGGTAAGCTTCAAAAAGTGCAAATCCCTAAGCCATAGCTTCAGAGACTTTGATTAGGTAGATCAAGATCAAGGTCTGATTTTGCTTTATTTTGTTTTGTTTTGCATTCCCCCAGATGATTTTGATGCCCAGGCAGGTTAAAAAATCACTGCTCTAGGGTATTCTAAATTATTAGGGAGAATAAATGAAATACCCTCTTCTCATATTTTCTCCTCCTGCTCCCAAGCCTGTCTATCTTCCTCCTACCTTTTCTTACAAGTAAAGTGAGTTTAAATATCAGGCTGTTGAATTAGAATCAGAATGTAGAGATTTTCTGAGGAAGAACAAGAAACTCTTACCCTCAATCCAAATATCAAATGGACCAGAGAAAGTTAAAAACCTTAGGAAACCACATCAATTCTGTCTGCTTACAGGTTCATAACAACTCTCCAGGTGCTGGAATGTCCTGGTTGGTCTATTTACTTCCTTCTCACCTTTGCTTTGAAAACCTCCACATTTATCATGAATAACTCAAATTTCTGAATAGAGTATTGTAAGGTCAAAATCAAGCCTTGAATTTGTGCATCTGGAGCTGGGACATGTGTACAGCAAACAGCCTAACAGAGCTGTCATATAGGTGAAATCTGGAGCCTTGGAGAGGGCAGCTCTGAGTCTTTGTATCCTCCACTAAGCAGTACAGCCCTGAGAGTAGTACCTGCATCATCAACCAAGGTGGGAACCATTTAAGTGTAACACCAGGGACCCTTTCCCACAAGATGAAGGAAGGCAGAGTTGCAAATTGACTGAGAGGTAAAATATCTCAGTATTCTACACACAGTGTTGTGGTTATGACATGTGAGATTCCTAGAACCAAAATTTTAAGAGAAACTCTCATGGGAAACTCACTTGATCTATTTTCCCTCCAAGGACTCATTTTGGAAAGTACTTGTTGATAATAGCTTCCAGAATCTGATGTAGGTAAATTTAAAAAACATTTTTTTAAACACTCACCACTTCTGAAAACACTGCGGCAGATTACCCCTATACAGATATACAATATACATGGAATTCCCATGCTGGACCAACCTCCTCTGAATTCATAAATTCACTAGATGAAGAAGGTCTGAGAATCTGTCAGACAGGAATTCTTTGCACCCCAAACTCAAAGAAAACAAAAATGTCTCCTTCATGCTTTCACTTGCCATTTCAGCATGTAGTAAAGACTTAGACTCCTCACTTACCAAATGTCCAATACATAACTAAAAGCAGGATAAAAAACATGGCATCTCTGCCTCTATGTTATATCTGTCTCCCTTGCTCTGAGTCAGTCACCTTGGATTCCAAGAACAAAACATGTCTAATCAACAAACATCTTGTGGTGAGTCAAAACTATCCGCAAAGCAACAGCCACTTTCTGATTGCCAACAAGGTCCCCCTAACCCATCCTGAGTTAATAATCAGTCACACCACAGTTGGACCAAAACTGCTTGTCTGTGCATACTTCTGGCCCCCCTCCTCCTCTATGTAATATGGAAGCTCATGTCTGTACCTCATATACTCGACTCCCCACCTCCAAGACAGGGCTGAAAACACTGGGACCCTTTGTCTTCCTAGGATAGCTATATTGACTAAAGTTCCTTTCCTGTCTTTCATAATTGCTTTCATATTTGTGTTTTGGAGTGAGTAGCCAGACCTGATTTGTTGAGACCCTCCACCCACCCACCCCAGGGTCAGGCTTCTGGTTTAGAATTCCAATAACTAGTTTCCTTTTCCACAATACAAGCTCACACTTTTTCTGTTTCCTAGGATCCTAATGTCCCCTTCATACCTGGTTTCGTATAAATATTTAAGGAGGAAACTAATCACAAAAGTACCAATTTTGAAGTCAGGAGAACTGAGATCTAATTCAGACCCTACAATTGACCAGATGTGTGATTTTGGAAAAGGTAGTATATATCTTTCTTTTCTAAGCCAATATTCTCATCTACACATAAAGAAGGACACTACATAGTAATGTCTATGGTATCTAATTTCTCTAAAATTCTCTAGGATCTGGTAAATGAAGTTAGAGAGAGAATTACTTCAAGTCATTACTTATCTTCTCTAGGCCTCAATACTAGAGGAGCAATGCCTGGTTTCAAACCCCAATTTTGTAACTTATTGGCTTCAAAATATGAGAGAGGGACCTCTTTGAAACAGTCTGCCAATCTAAAATATGAGGATAATAATTCTTTCCTCACAAGCCTGCTACAAGGATTAAGTGAGTTAATATTTAAAACAGTATTTTACATGATAAAAGCTCAGTAAATATCACATTCTATTATTCTTATTGTCATTATAAAGCACCTGCCTTGACTTCTTCTCATGATTCAGGAGGATCAATTCAGATAATGTATATCAGAATTATATGCAAACTACACACATTATTTAAAATTAAGAAATAATTTTGACCAGATAAAAAGTGGCATATCCATACAGTGGAAACAATTCAGCAACTGAAAAGAAGGAACATGCAGATAGATCCAAAGACATTTTGCTAAGTAAAATAAGCCAGACAAAAAACAAAGAATGAATATTTGTATGAAATGTCTAAAAAAAGAAATTTATAGAGTCAGAAAGCAGACCAATGAGTGCCTGGGACTGGTGTGGGCATCAGAATTGACAGCATATGGCATGATGGCTTTTAGGGTAAGGAAGATGTTCTATAACCATACATGGCAATGGTTGACAACCCTAAAACCTTACTAAATCACTCACTTGTACACTCACAGTGGGTAGATTTTAGGTTACATAGAGATACCTCAATAAAGCTCTTAAAATAAAACAGCAAATAAATATAAAGTGTTATCATTTGATATGTTATTTTGTAAATCTTTAAAACATGATTTGAAATTGCTAGACCTGTGTAAAGAATGGAATTCCTTTGAAATTGTGAACTTCCATATTTACTAAGAATATCATTCATAAAAATAAATAATGAGCACATTTTAAGGCACTCTGTGACTGATCTACCCCTACAAGTACCCACCCTGCCAGCTATTCCTAGGTCAGGAATTCCCTGCTTAATTGTCTTGACTACTTCCTTCCCTACACACAGCCCACTCATTCTCACAATTAAACTGTTCTTTGAGCTCTGTCCGCCGATCTCTGAAGCATACTAAAACTGACTGGAAAAGAACAGACTTTAGAGTCAGGCAGTCACAGGTTCAAACCTCAGCTCACCCACATACTATTCACTGACTATAAAATTAGAGATAATAATTTCTATTTCTTAAACTTGTTTTGATTGTGATGATATAGTTCATATAAAGCACCTAGAATACACTCAATATGGTTTTCTGCTGTGGAAAAAAAGGTACCATTTTTAATTAATATTCATTGTGTACCAATGTGTTGGGGAAGCTTAAAAGAAATGGAATTTTAATAATCCTTCAGCAGAAGCCAAGTCTAGTGGATAGAAGGTGTTTTTCCTTGGCTTTTGCAAGAAAGTGCACAGCACACGGTTAATATAGCTTCTACACTCTGGAGCCTGAACAGGCAGGCCTATGGAACAGGGTGTTTGCAATGCCAAAGTCTCCTTTTTCATACAAAAGTAAAAGCTCCCAAGGCTGAGAAAAAGAGTGGGGTATCTTCCTTCCTCACAAAGGTCACTTAGAGAAAGCTGCTAGGGAATATAGATCAAAGGTATGTTTTTCTTTCTCTCAGTTATAGATAGCCTTGGGTGAGTAATAAATGAAAGAGAAAAGATTTAAAAGAAAGTGAAGTCCAAAAGGAAAATTTCTAAAAATCTTAGAGAAAAATAAAGCTCCAGGAGATTAATTATATATATATATATATATATATATGTATGTATATATATATACATATATATATATATATATATATATCCTAGAACAAATGCAGTTTGAAGAACTGGCCAACAAGATGTGCATAAGTGCTAATTCCTGCTGACCCCCAAAAATGTTATCTCCAGCTCCAAGTACTTTTCAGATACTATTCCAATGGCTTATAGCATTTTCAAATATAACAGGCCCAAAACTTAACTCTAGTACTTTTTTCTTCTACCCAATTGCCTAAGTCAGAAATTATTCTTAACCTTTTTCATGATCTCAGCTCCCATTAGTGCTGCTCTCCAACATCTCATGAATAAAAGAATAAGCTAAAGAATAATGCCTAAGAACCAATTTATAAAGAAAATTACTTAAAATTATCATTAAAAATTCTTCATTCAGTAAACATTGATTAAGCACCTACTGTATATCCGGTACGCTGTCAAGTAGTAAAGGCTATAAAACATTGTAGTTCATTAGCACATGTGGATGGAAGGAAAAGTTAGAGGTGATAATGAATAGTATGTTGAAGCTAAGAAGAAGCTCTGGAGTGAGAGTCCACAAGAGGAAGGTGATGTGGAGAGTGCAAGATGGCTGGCACTTCCCACCCTGCCATCATAGGAGACAGGAACATGAATATAGATGCACTAGAGCTTTGGAGGAAAGACTTCAGACTAGTATAAAGAACAGAAGATTCTGATGTGCTTTGGCCTGGTGATGAACATGATTAAACTTCTACAATTCTGTGTGCCAAGGAAAGATAGACAATTACTAACCCAAACACCCTTCAACATCAAGTCCAGTGTTTAAAATTCCTTTCTTAGAGAGTTCCTGCCTACCAGTGAAAGCACAGGCCATAGCCCAGGACCACCTTCAGGGACCCCCATGGGAGCCGAGACAAGGCCACTCCCACTGCCATCTTGAGTTACCTTCACTACCCAGCCACCATCTTTAATGGTAGTAGTATCCATCTGGGGACTGGAAGTGAACTCCACGGTGAGATACAGGTAATCTATAGTGTCACTACAAGATTATAGGAAAGAAACTGCAATACCTCAGATGGGCATTGCAAGAAAGACAGATACATAATCAACATGAAAACACAAGGGAAGAAAGTGCCCCAAATAAACCAAGATACTACAATAATAGAATCCATTGACAGCACAGTTGATGAAATGTCAGAGGAAGAATTCAGAATGTACATAATTAAAATGATCTGCAAATTAAAGAATGACTTAAGCGAGCAAATACAGGCAAAAATCGATCACTCCAACAAAGAAATAAGAAAGCAAATAAAGGCAACCATCAATCACACCAACAAAGAGATAAGGGAGCAAATACAGGTAGCAAAAGATTACTTTAAGAAAGAGCTAGAGCCGGGCGCATGCCTGTAATCCCTGCACATCGGGAGGCTGAGACAGGAGAATAGCGAGTTCAAACCCAGCCTCAGCAATGGCCAGGCACTACACAATTCAGTGAGACCCTGTCTCTACATAAAACACAAAATAGGGCTGAGGATGTGGCTCAGTGGTTAAGTACGCCTGAGTTCAATCCCCAGTACCAAAAAAAAAAAGAAAGGAAAGGAAAGAAAGAGCTAGAGATTGTGAAAAAAAAAACAAAAAACGAAAAAACAGAAATTCTTGAAATGAAGGAAACAATAAACCAAATTAAAAACTCAATAGAAAGCATCACCAGCAGACTAGATCACCTAGAAGACAGAACCTTTGATAATGAAGAAAAAATATACAATCTTGAAAATAAAGTTGACCATACAGTGAAGATGGTAAGAAATAATGAACAGAACATACAAGAGTTATGGAATAGCATCAAAAGACCAAATCTAAGATATATCAGGATAGAAGAAGGCATAGAATTTCAAACCAAAGGAATGCACAATCTCTTCAATAAAATAATATCAGAAAATTTCCCAAACATGAAAAATGAATTGGAAAATCAAATACAAGAGGCTTACAGGACACCAAACGTACAAAATTTCAACAGATCTACACCAAGGCACATTATAATGAAAATGCCCAGCATACATAAGGATAGAATTTTAAAGACCGAAAGAGAGACAAATCAGATTACATATAGGGGGAGATCAATTCAGATCTCAGATTTTTCAATCCAGACCCTAAAAGCCAGGAGATCATGAAACAACTTATACCAAGCTCTGAAAGAAAATGAATGCCAACCAAGAATCTTAAATCCAACAAAACTGAGCTTCAGATTTGATGATGAAATAAAAACTTTCTATGATAAACAAAAGTTAAAAGAATTTACAGCAAGAAAGCCTACACTACACAGCATTCTCAGCAAAATATTCCATGAGGAGGAAATGATAACCAACAATGAAAATATACAAAGAGAGGAACTACACTTAAAAAAAAAAGCCAATCAAAGGAGAAACCAAGTCAAGGTAAAAACCAAAAATAAACCAAAATGACCAGGATTACAAATCATATTTCAATAATTACTCTGAATGTGAATGGCCTAAACTTATCAATTAAAAGACATAGACTGACAGACTGGATTTAAAAAAAAAAAAAAAAAAAGACCCAACAATATGCTGCCTTCAAGAGATTCATCTCACAGGAAAAGACATCCATGACTGAAAGTGAAAGGGTGGGAAAAAATGTATCACTCACATGGACCCCATAAATGAGCAGGAATTTCCATCCTAGTATCAGATAAAGTGGACTTCAAACCAAAGTTAGTGAAAAGGGATAAAGTAGGTCATTTCATACTGCTTAAGGGAATCATACATCAACAAGACATAACAATCATAAATATCTATGCCCCAAACAATGGGGCATCTACATATATCAAACAAATCCTTCTCAACTATAAGAAAGAAATAAACCACATCACAATAATACTTGGTGAATTTAACACAGCTCTCTCACCACTGAATAGATATTCCAAACAGAAACTAAAGAAAGAAACCATAGAACTCAATAAAACAATCAATAATTTAGACTTAATGGACATATATAGAGTATCCTATCCATCAAAGAACAAATACACTTTGTTCTCAGCAGCACACAGATCTTTCTCCAAATAGACCATATGTTGTGTTACAAAGCAAGTCTTAGCAAATACAAACAAAAAAATAGAGATACTACCCTGAATCCTATCTGACCATAATGGAATAAAATTAGAAATCAATGACAGATTAAAAAATAGAAACTACTCCAACACCTGGAGACTAAATAATACACTATGGGATAACAGAAGACATCAGGGAAGAGATTTAAAAAAATTCTTAGAGGTAAATGAAAGCTCTGATACAACATATCAAAATCTCTGGGGCACCATAAAGGCAGTGCTAAGAGGAAAGTTCATTGCATTAAGCTCATTTATTAAAAGAAGAAAAAGTCAAAAAATAAATGACTTGACTCTACATCTCAAAGACCTAGAAAAAGAAGAACAAACCAACACCAGAAGAAGTAGAAGACAGGAAATAATTAAAATCAGGACTGAAATCAACAAAATTGAAACAAAAGAAACAATTCAAAAAATTGACAAAACAAAAAGCTGGTTCTTTCAAAAAATAAACAAATTGATGAACCCTTAGCCACTCTAACAAAAACCAGAAA
>CM053406.1:64713453-64750546 GCA_028644305.1 Xerus rutilus | reverse complement strand
AATAAAAAACCCTGAAAATACCAACAAATTTCTAGAGGCATATGACCTACCCAAACTAAACCAAGAGGTCATACACAACTTAAACAGATCAATTACAAGCAAGGAAATAGAAGATGCCATCAAAAGCCTGCTAACCAAGAAAAGTCCAGGTCCAGATGGATTCTCAGCCAAGTTCTACAAGACCTACAAAGAAGAATTAATACCAATACTCCTCAAACTATTTCACGAAATAGAAAAGAAGGGAATCCTTCCAAACTCATTCTATGAGGTGAGTATCACCCTGATTCCAAAACCAGACAGAGACACATCAAAGAAAGAAAACTTCACACCAATATCCCTGATGAACATAGATGCAAAAATTCTCAATAAAATTTTGACAAATCACATACAAAAACATACTAAGAAAATAGTGCACCATGATCAAGTAGGGTTCATTCCAGGGATGCAATGTTGGTTCAACATACAGAGATTAATTAACATAATTCATAACATCAATAGACTTAAAGAGAAGAGTCATATGATTATAGCAATTGATGCAGAGAAATCATTTGACAAAATACAGTACCCTTTTATGTTTAAAACACTAGAAAAACTAGGGATAGTAGGAACATATATCAACTTTGTAAAAGCTATCTATGTTAAACCAAAGCCATCATCCTATATGAACAAAAATTGGATGAATTCCCTCTAAAAATGGGAACAAGACAGGGATGCCCTCTTTCACCACTGCTATTCAATATAAGCCTTGAAAAACTAGCCAGAGCAATTAGACAGATGAAAGAAATTAAAGGGATATGAATAGGAAAAGAAGAACTCAAACTATCATTATTTGCCTATGACATGATTCTATATTTAGAGGATCCAAAATATTCCACTAGAAAACTTCTATAATTAATAAATGAATAGCAAAGTATCAGAATATAAAATCAACACCCATAAATCAATTGCATTTCTATACATCAGTGATAAACCCTCTGAAAGAGAAATTAGGAAAACTATCCCATTCACAATAGCCTCAAAAAAATCAAATACTTGGCAACCAATTTAATGAAAGAGGTGAAAGACCTCTACAATGCAACTACAAGACACACTGAGGAAACAAACTGAAGAAGACCTTAGAAGATGGAATAATCTCCCATGCTCCTGGATAGGCAGAATCAAAATTGTCAAAATGGCCATACTACCTAAAGCGCTATACAGATTCAATGCAATTCCACTTAAAATCCCAACATCATTTCTTACAGAAATAGAAAAGGCAATCATGAAATTCATTTGGAAGAATAAGAGACAGAGAATAGCCAAAGCCATCCTCATTAAGAAGAGTGAAGCAGGAGGCATCACAATACCAGACCTTAAACTATACTACAAAGCTATAGTAACAAAAACACCATGGTACTGGCACCAAAATAGACATGTAGACCAATGGTATAGAATAGAAGACACAGAGACGAACCCACTTACATACAGTTACCTTATACTAGATAAAGGAGCCAAACACGTACACTGGAGAAAAGATAGCCTATTCAACAAATGGTGCTGCGAAAACTGGAAATCCATATGCAACAAAATGAAACTAAACCCCTATCTCTCACCATGCACAAAATTCAACTCAAAGTGGGTCAAGGACCTGGGAATCAGACCAGAGACCCAATGCCTAATAGAAGAAAAAAAAGTAGGTCTAAATCTTCATTATATCAGATTAGAACCTTACTTCCTTAACAAGACTCCTATAGCACAAGAAGTAAAATCAAGAATCAATAAATGGGATGAATTCAAACTAAAAAGCTTCTTCTCAGCAAAAGAAACAATGAAGTGAACAGAGGGTCGACATTCTGGGAATAAATTTTTGCCATACGCACATCTGATAGAGTACTAATCTCCAGGATGAATAAAGAACTCAAAAAACAAACAACCCAATCACTAAATGGGCTAAGGAGCTGAATAGAAACCTCTCAGAAGAAGACATACAATCAATAAACAAATATATGAAGAAATGTTCAACATCTCTAGCCATTAGAGAAATGCAAATCAAAACTACTCTAAGATTTCATCTCATTCCAGTCAGAATGGCAATTATCAAGAATACAAACAACAGTAAGTGCTAGCGAGGTTTTGAGGGAAAAGGCAAGCTCATATATTGCTGGTGGGACTGCAAATTGGTACAACCAATCTGGAAAGCAGTATAGAGATTCCTGAGAAAACTGGGAATGGAACCACCATTTGACCCAGCTATCCCACTTCTGGGTCTATACTCAAAAGACTTAAAAACAGCATACAACAGTGGCGCAGCCACTTCAATGTTTATGGCAGCTCAATTCACAATAGCTAAACTATGGAACCAACCAAGATGCCCTTGTGACATAGCCACTTCAATGATTATAGCAGCACAATTCACAATAGCTAAACTGTGGAACCAACCTAGATGCCCTTCAATAGATGAATGGATAAAGAAACTGTGGTATATATACACAATGGAATATTACTCAGCATTAAAAGAGAATAAAATTATGGTATTTGCAGGTAAATGGATATAGTTAGAGAATATCATGCTAAGCAAAGTAAGCCAATCCCAAAAACCAAATGCTGAATGTTCTCTCTGATAAGGGGGTGCTGATCCAAATCAGGGAGAGGACACGACACACGGGAAGAATGAAGAAACTTTGGTCACAGGGGATGGAGGGGGGAGGAGGCATTAGGACAGTAAAGATGGTGGAATGAGATGGACATCACAGACCTAGCTTCATGTATGACTGCATATATGATGTGATTCTACATCACGTACAACCAGAGAAATGAAAAGTTGTGCTTCATCTGTGTACAATGAATCCAAATGCATTCTTCTATCATGTATACCTAAGTATAATAAATAAAATAAATAAATAAATAAAAATAAACTTCCTTCCTTATTCAAATATCAGAGAATATATACCTAAATGTTTCTCTTTCATTGTCCGGTATTATTTACATTTAACTATTTGACCTCTTTAGAATTTATTTTGCTTTATAATATGATGCAAGGGTCTCAAACTTTTTTCACTCCACTGGTTGTTCAATGCTATCAATATTTTTCACTTAGTAATTACTTTTCCTTACCAATGTGTGATACTTTCTATGATGCTTTAAGTTCATACATATTCAAGGTCACTACTGATGCTATCTTATATACTCTTTTTAACTGTATTTGTTATGGTAGTGTTCTCTTTAAAAATAATTTTAGCCTTTTAAATGTTATACTTCTTCACCTAAAATAATTATCTTCCAAATGTTTCCTTTTTCAAAGTTGTTTTTGCTTTTCCATTAAGTTTATAATTTCAGATGAACATTATAATCTTTTACAAATTCTCATTTAAAAAGAATACCTTAGTCTTCTCATCCAGGTACATAAATATATCTCCACTTACTCAAATTTTATTTTTGGCCATTGATAGCAGTTTTCAACATTTGGGGTCCTAAGTATAAAGAGCAATACCTAAAGGATACTCAAAGAAGAAAGGGAAGGCAGGGCTACGGTTGTGGCTCAGTGGTAGAGCACTTGCCTAGCACATGTGAGGCACTGGGTTCGATCCTCAGCACCAGAAAAAAATAAATAAAGGTATTGTGTTCATCTACAACTAAAAAAATACTAAAAAAAAAGAAAGAAAGAAAAAGAATTTAGACATAATGGTTCAAGAAATAGAAATACCAAGAGAGACATGTTCAAAAGGCCAAGAGCAGAGAAAGTTTAAGGAAGACTTGTGGTCAAAAATGCTAAAGCTGATAAACAGGAAAAGAATTAAAAACAGCCTCCAAATTTGGTCATTACAAAGTCGTTGATGACTTTCCCAAGGGAAACTTTGGTAGCATAACAAAGTCCTATTCCAGGGATATGAAAACTAAAACAAATGTAAAGTAAGAAGTAGCAGATACAAATGAATTGGGAGTAGCAGATACAAATGAATTCTCCATTACAAGGATGCCCGACATGGAACTACCTATTCTCTAATATATAAATCATTTTTACAGGTAGCCACCCTCTTCCTCATACCATCTTTAAAAATTCAATCTGCATATTGAACAGGTTTGCTTGCGTGCCTTCATAATTTCCACTTGTAAGTTATTTATTGGATAATACAAGGGCAAAGGAACACAACCATTCAGAACACACGGTCACAGCGTATCACTGCTGTTCTATGTAAAGAGGATCAGGATGGTGTTTTAATCAGATGTTTTGCTCCTGTGACTAAAAGGACCCAACCAGAACAACTTTAGAGAAGAGAAAGTTTATGTGAGGGCTCACAGTTTCAGAGGTCTTAGTCCATAGAGGGCTGACTCCATTCCTCAGGGCTTGAAATGAGACAAAACATCATGGCGGAAGAGTGTGGTGGAGGGAGGCAGCTCACATGATGAGCAGAGAGCAGAGAGAGAAAGACTCCACTGGCCAGATACAAATATATACCCCAAAGCCACACCCCCAGTGCCTCATGTCCTCCAGCTACACCCCATCTGCCTTCAGTTACCAATTAATCTCATCAGGTGATAACTTCGCTAATTGGATTAAGGCTCCCATACCCAATCTTTTCTTCTCTGAATCTTCTTGCATTGTCTCACATGTGAGCTTTTGGAGGACACCTTATATCCAAACTGTAACAGGATGGTTAGTTTCTATCTATTAACAATTCCCTTAATTTCAAAGAAGCAGGCCATGAAGGCAGGAAGAGAAAAAGATTAGCCCTGCAGCTAGTGGGGCTACTTTTACTCTAAATATTTTCCAAATCTAGCTTAGCACCAATTCCTCCACAGAGGTTGCTCTGCTCCTTCAACTTTTTCATATAATAATCCATGTAAATATCTTTGTCTACCATGGTCTTTGGGTTCTTGAAGGCAGGGACCAGGTCTTACTTATCTCTTTAAACTTCCAAGTTGGAAGTGTTCAAAACATACTTATGGACAATGTATCAATTATTTCTACTTATCAGTGAACAATCTTCTTATCAGGATGACTTTTTATGAAAAAATTGTGTTGATCATGAGTCACTGTCAATACCACCAGAGTTTGAAGTTTTGTCCCACCTAATCTGCCTTACTTATTTCCCCAGAGGAACAAATATAAACATTTGCCAGTATGGAGAAAGAGCCAGTTTATGGCTAGAAAATGGAGCATTTCATGAGTGCATGACCAACTTGCCAACTCCTCTCTCTACAATTTAGACCCAGGTGACAAATTCTAATCAATTAAGCTAGTCTACCCAGAGTCATTATTTTGCCCCCTGTATACTGAAACTGGTGAATACAGTTGGCAAATAGAGTCAAATAAAGAGAAAATGCTCTCTCTACAACATTGCTGGAGGCTGTTGTCAATTTAATAATTTGTTCACAATATTTTGTCACTCTCAAGTACATCTCTACCAAGCTCCTCCCTGGAATTCTTCCTAGAGGAGAAAGTCTACTTTTTACTCAGTTGACATCAATCTTACCTGACTTGGGTGGACTTGGTGTCACAAATGAAATGTGAACAGAAGTGATTTATCTTACAATTAGGCAAATGCATTAAAAGCCATTATGATATTCCACCATTACCCTTCCCTCTACTCTAAGAAAGGCCTGGCTCCATCTGCCTGGGTCCCAGAATATGTGGAGTGTAGCTGCAACCAATCCCGGGCTGTGGGGTTAGAACAAAAACAGAGAAAGAAAATAAAAATACCTTGGCTACAGTAAGTCACAGAGAATTGAGGGTTTTGTTTTGTTACCATAGTGTAACTTAGAGAAAGCTGATGAATGAAGCAACCTACCTGGAGACATTTCATACTCTTCCTCTGGCCTTTGTCATTCCGCAGCCACAGAATGCAGCTTGAAGCTCAGGCTTTGAAACCAATAGTAAAATGGGATAATAACTATGCCACAGGGTTATTGGGATTGTCCAGCAGAAGAAGAGTGTGAGCTCCATAAAGTGAGCTCCATAAAGTGAGCTCCCTCTCCACCCTAACTACTTCCCTTCATGGTTTATACCCACTTCCACAGTGGAGGAAGAAAACTACAGGAAATGTCGACCAGGCTCTTGACTATTCCCTCTACTTGTGTGATGAACAAGTCAAGTACAAAGCTTGTAGTATTACTCCTAGGAAGAAAATGCGGTGTGTGCATGTTTGCTCCCTCATGTGAGCTTCCAGCCCCCAGGTGGAAAGGGAACTAATGTGATTGGAATGAATGTTGGAGATTCAGGCGAGCCATCATTCAGCATTTTCCCCACTCTCCACCACTACCAAAAAACCCTCTTTCCATACATGCACAACCACCATCATCATTTATGGCTATTAATCTAATCCTAAAGTCTGGATTAGATTGCCCTCCTCTGTGCACACTGTACTTGCCCCTTCTCCCAACCATTACTCTGGATCAGACTTGCTAGTTTGTCAATCAGTCTTTCCATTGAACTCTAGGATCTGTGAGACAAGAAACTGTATCTTCCTTGGAAGCTGGCTCATGCTTGAAAGATGTCAGATATTTATCAATATCTAACTTTTAATGAATGAATTTGGTAAAATAATTCCTTCATGACTGAGTTCCCGCTAAAAGCTAATGAATTGTTATGCCAGTTGCCCAGAGCTCCACTCCTTGCAGTTAGTCTTTTTGTTGTTTTGTGTGTGTATGCATTGTGCTGGGGATCAAATCCAGGGCCTCACACATGCTAGGAAGCACTCTACACTGAAATATGCCCCCAGCCCTTTTTATTTTATTTCCAGATAAAGTCTCGATAAGCTTCCCAGGCTGGCCTCAAACTTGCTATCCTCCTGCCTCAGCCTCCAGGGTAGCTAGGATTTAAAGCATGTACCACCATAGCCGGCAAAGATAAGTTTTTAAATGATAAGGAATTTTCCATTATGAAATGGGGATGTGATGTAGATATACCCACAATCTTAAAGCACTCATAGAGCCCATTAGAAATTCATATGAGTAACTAGAAATTGAATTTTCAGCTCCTGGTTAAGTAAATGTTGACTTACTACTCCTAGTAAAGTGTATCCCAGATGTTAATTGATAGCTTGAGAATAACCATGAACTTCATGAAGCTGAAATCTACCAAAATAGGGTATTCTGAGATATATTCAGGATAGTTTCCAAGTGTCTAATACACATTTTCATAGATACTTACATTGTAATAACCAAATAACAGGTGAGATAATTTCCTTAAAAAAAGAACAGAATTAATTTGAATTTCTTTCATCTCTTGGAAGGACTCTAAGGTTGCCAGAGTAGAACAGTGTATTCAATAATACTCACTCTTGGGACACTTAAAAAAAAAGTCCTATGGGATTCTTTTTTTTTTTCTGTTTATCCTTACATAACACCTTCATTATCAAGCAAATTTCAAGATGCACCATCTCTCTGGCAGGGAAACATCCTTCCACTCATCTTTTTGTTAGGCTTTAGTATACTTTAGCCAGTTCTCTTGCTTTAATGGACTTAACAGAAGCAAATCACAATTTAAAACTATAGTTTACCAACCTTCCTTTCTCTGTTCAGTGAATTATCCTCACTTCCATCATTCAGCCCCTGCTGGTCTTAAAAGAGACTCAAGGCAGGAAAAGTACACAGGCTTGCTTTTTTAATTGAAGAAGGCTTTCATTTTAGAATTGTCAACTTGAAAAAAAAAAAAAAATTTTAATGCCTCCTCAGTTGAGACATAAGACCACACCAGAGAAGAAAGTATGAGGCTAGTGTCTGGGGACGCTATGTAGGTTGTCTATATGGGTTCCTAGGTCCTTTCAACTCTAAGGTTACATCAGGCTATCTGCACATCATATTGGCTACATAAGTGTTTCTAATTCATGTCATGGCTCCTCACCTTTCAGAGATCTACATCTAATAATCCGATTTCTTTTCACAATGTCGGAGAATCAATCTATGAAAAGCTTCAAGGTTTCAGTCACTCAGTTTCCAAACAGAACACAGCTAACCAGCCCTAAGGAAGCTTCCTTCCTTCTGGAAGCCAGAATTCTATGAAGTCCCTCCCAAGTTTAACTTCTCGGGCCTTGCAACACAGCCAAGAGCTCTCAGAACGCTAGGAAGAAAGCCCTCTGCCAACACGAAATGTCAGCCCTTCAAGGGAAAGTTCCCGCCAGAAAAAATATAAGCATATCAACAGGTCCCTCAGCGCCAACCACTCCACCCCAACCTATCTCCTTTTCTCTGCTTTCCCCACCTCTCTGCCTCGCTTTCACTTTGACCTACCCCAATTTCTTCCACTTCTCCCTCTCCAACTTCTCAAGCTCTCCTTAATGCATTCCTTCCTTAGTGTGTTCCCCTCTGAGGAAAGCTATTTTACCTCCAGAAGGTTTGCTTAGAGGAGCTACAGAGAGGCAGCTTCCAAATTCATCAACTACTCTCTCTCTCCCTCCTTCCTTCTACAAAAGATGGAAATAGGCTGTGCCTCTTTTTGCACGAATTGACTCCATCTCCGCCTGGGCTGCCGCCAGCAAAGGGCAAAGGAAATGGGACTCTTGTCCACACCTACAACCCGTAGGCCAGGTTTATAGCGTGGACAGCGCTGCCCTCTAGTGTTTGCAACCGCGAGCCCTGAGGGCGCCACCAGCTTCAGAATTTCTCCTTCACAGCCTAAGCAAGCCCTGGAGCACCTCAGAGCTCCGACCCTAGTTCTCCTGTACCATCATCCCCTGCATTGCACTTCGGCTCACCTTTCCATCCTACCCACGCTCTTCTCGGCTTAATGGTGTCCTGAGCGCCTGCAACCCGTGCGGCTGATTTAATAGACTGCCCTCTGTTTCTGTTCCTCCTCCTCTTGCCCACTCTGCCTCTCGCCTCCTCTTCCAGTCCGGACGCCCAGACTCCACGAAGCGCAGCCCTACCATCCGCCTCGCCGCGGGGCTGCCCCGCGCGCCGCCCTCCCTAGCCAGTCTCGCCGCAGCCTAGGGTGCACTGGGACGGGCAAGGACTGTGGAGCGGAGGACGCCCAGAGACTCAGCATATCCCAGAGCCGGTCATTACGAGAAGCAGCGCTTTGATAAAGCTTGAGTGAAGAGGAGAGGATTCCGAGTGAGACTTCTGGAGCCAGCAGGACGCCCCAGTTCTCCCAGTGCAAAACGGCTGCACGCACCGTCCACAAGGTGAGAGGTGCACACCTTCTGCGGGGCTTCCCTCTCACCCCTACCTCAGGACAGGGCCTTAAGCTTTGGCTTGGGGAATTTTGCCCCTTTGAGGTGCAGAAGTAGCTGGAGTTGGGTTTAGGGTGTGGAGAGAGAGACCGTGGGGGGTCGCGTGAGCATGGTGAGTGCCCTCTGGATTTAGTATAGAATGCATTTCTCCTCCAGTCCCCCAGATGTGTGGACCTAAGTGTGACATTGTGCATAACTGCTTTAAGAATGTTAGCCTGCATTCTTGCAAAGGGATTCAAAGCAGCTTAAAGATCTGCAAGGAATGCTTTCCAGTGGGGGACTTGAGTAGAAACCCCACAGAAACCGTGTGCTCTGGGGACCGCGGGTCGGGAGACAGGTGATTTCAAAGCCAACCATGACTGAAAAACCTTTCATTCCAAAGGACTACGCGGTTGTTCAGCCCTCAGAAAATACCCGTATATCAATTCTGATAAACAAAATACCCAGGTAGGGAGTATTTTACAAAATAAATCTGAGAAGTGAGAGTTAAGGTGGGAAGTTTGGTCTTAAGCTATTTCCATCCAACACTGTAAGGTGAGATGCTGGCCCCCCAGATGGTGAAAATGAAGAATTGGTTCCTGCTCCTCTCACAGTATCATACGTGGTTTTGAACTGAAGAATGTACTTTGATACGTTTCTGCCAGTTTCAGAAAGGACCCAACACTGCTTGTCCTTGAGCTGGAAGGATGAGGCAGAAGGTGTCAGCATCCCAGGGTGCTTCTTCCACGCTCCTTCATTGTCCTTCCCTGCCTCCTGCGCCAAAACTCTCCAAGAAGAGAGGGGGCCTATAAGGAAATAATAAATGATCAAATGGATTGGGGGAGGGATTTTTCCCCCCAAATAATCCAGGCTTCTTTTATCATTCCTCCTACTCTTCCCTCAAAATGCCAAGCAGAACATATACCTGGTCTGAACTTGATATTGCTTCAGAATATGTATTTGCCATAGTTATGCACTCAGACACAGTATTTATCATCTTAAACACCCAGGCTGGACTTCTAAGTCAGGGACATATCCGACTTAACCCTGTGCAAGAGGGAAGAAGCAGGCACCTGGATATGGCTCCCTGAGGACCCCTTTTCATAGGGAGGATATCTGAAATATTTGAAGTACAAAGAGGAGATTATGAGATAGTCTTTCTTCTCTTACTGGTGTACTTGTTTTACTGCTGAATTAAATCAGATGACCCTGTTTTCAACAATTAAATGAACAGAGGCATTTGAGGCCCACTTAGCAAATGCACAAAATATTCCTGCCGGCTTTTTTTCCTCCCTTCAGAACTTTAGCCTCCAGGCCACAGCTGTAATGATGGAATAGACCTCCCAAAGTAGAATTTCAGCTCAGTGTCTGTATCACGTTTAAAACAAAATGTGTTGCTTATTTCTAAAATTTCATAGTACCTCACAACTAACCATTTTGTTGCATAGAAATGAGAGAAGTACTTTTGCCCAGGTTATTTCATCACTGAGAGAGCTATAAAGAGAAACTTGTTCAAATCCTAATTCATCATTATTGATAGAACTTAACTATTATGTCATCATTACCTGGTAAGGGCTGTGGAAGCCCCAAGGACTGCTACAGATCTCTGTATACATTAAGACTTTTAATGACAGAGCTGGAAAGTAGCTTGTAAAATGTAGCCATGACTCTGGTCCTAGGGGATATGCATGTTGAAATATTCCTTCAGGTAGTTGTTCTTTTCATGAAGATTTCCAGAGGTGTATACCTCACAGATCATTTTTATAATAGAAGTGTTCAAATTAACAGTGTATATCTACCAGCTAACAAATTTTAAATTCTGCAGAAATCAACAACCCAAACATAGTACACTCAATTTCCCATCCTTTTCTCTTTGCCTGCCAATGGTGACTTCACTCAAGGACATATTCCCAGACCAAGTGCTACTGGGTATCCTCCTTACATTCCATTTCCTTGGGTATTGAGACATGAGACAGCCTCCCTGGCAACTCATCTGACATCACCTTTGTTAGCCATTCTGGTGTCTATTCAAAACACTCGCTTCCCATTTCTTTTTCTGCATGCCTGGTCATCAGCAATCATATAAATAAATTTGTATTCTTTTTGATAGAAATAACCAAGTCAGGGGTTCTCAGGGGTGGTATCTTGCAAGAGACAAAATCCAAGACACATCTCTATTCCAAGTGACATTGCAAATGACATTGCATTTCCTTTCCATGTTGTGTAATGGAATTGTTATTAGAAATGGAAATAAGATATGTCACTACAGCACCTTGTTGCAACCTGGCTCAAGAACCTCCTCATCAACATACTACCCCACCATCACCACCATCACCAAGATACCAAGGCTTCAAATCAAAGGAGCATCCCTTTGCAAAAAAAACCTTAGCCCCTGAGCTTTCAGGTCATCTTCTCATCACTCTTGTATCCAGTCCCTTACTCCTCACCTTTTTACTCAGGGTGGTTTTGTTTTTTGTTTTGTTTTGTTTTATGTTTTTAATTGCCCTTTTTGTAATTTTACTATCCTTTAAAAGTTCTAAATGTAATGTTTCAATGTAGGGAAGCCTTGCTTCTATTTCTGATAAAATAAGCTAGAAACTGAAGCAGAAATCTCAATTAAATTGGAATTTATTGTTCACACCATCCATATGTTATCAAGGCCATCTCAGGGCAGAGACAAGACTGGCATCTCATGCTTTACGTGCCTTTCTTTTTTACCTACCACATTTTTATATGAGTGAAAGTAGATGAACATTAGCTTCCAGGAAATGGTGACAGTGAGTATGCTGTATGGATAAGGAGGGAGAAAGAAAAGTGAACAGGGAACAGAAAAGGAGCAAGCATTTGGTCTGGCCTGGGGCAGCAACTCTTTAGAGTGGCTGACTTCTTTTTTGTTTTTGTTTTGTTTTGTCATGTCTATTTTCTGAGTTATTTTCTGTATCATGGGCCCTAAAACTTGGGGTCCAGGTCAGACAACCTACTAACATCTATCTTCCAGGGATAAAAGTATTTCATCAACATCCCATCTGCTTTTCATAATTTGGTATTTGTTCTCATATTTTGTGAATTAAGAAACTGAGAACCAGAATTTATAGAGATTATTCAGACAATCACTTGGTATATTCCTGGATCACAACAAATAAGTAAAATACTTGAGAACTCCATCCTTAACACAGTTTGGTTTTACAGTACTCCCACCATCCCTCATCCCCACTTACATGTTCTCAGACCCTCAGTGGATGCCCAAAGCCACAGCTAGTACCAGACCCTATGCATGCCATGTTTTTCTCCTGTAGGTCCTACAGCATTGCCACAGAGTACCAGACTTAATCTCTACTCCCACATTTTATGCCTTTTGCATCTCTAACTTTGAATTTTGGTGGCTTTATTGAGTAAAATAGTATTACTTAAACATAGGCACTATAATGCCATAACAGTAGATCCGATGACCAAGAGAGTTGCTGATAACTAAAGAGCAAGTTACATACACAGCATGGCTATGCTGGACAAAGGGATATGCTTCATGTCCTGGGTAAGATGGAGCAGACTGGCACTAGATTTTATCACACTACTCAGAATGGCACATACTTTAAAATTTATGAATTGTTCATTTCTGGAATTATCCATTTAATGTTTTGGACCATAGTTAGCCAGAAGTAATTGAAACTGTAGAAAGGAAACCTGTGGATAAGGGGGCGGGAGTGTTGCTGAAATTTTATTTTTTATTTCTAGCTCCTTATCTCACCCACTGTGGGTTATCTGGCTCACTGTGGTCCTTGTCCTAATATATTTCAGTGCTTTTATTTCCTGGCTGTTTTCCTCTAAACATGTCAAATGAAAAATGCACATAGCCAGTGAAACACTCTAACAGGTTTATTGTCAGAACTCTCTCCTGTTGATCAGTTCTCAGCATGTGCAATTATAGGATTAGGAAGACGAAATCCTTTGGAAGAAGCTGTAAAACCCATTCCTTCTACATCTGGATCATTTTAAACTACAAGTTGTAAGAGGAATGAGCATCTTGAGATTCTAGTTATCAGTACAGACCAGATGGAAGGTCTTTATGAAATCCAGCCTGGGAAGGAACACATTTTTATAGCAAGAAGGTAATATTTTGACAAATAACAACCAGCACCAACAGCAGCTTGCAAATCCCAAACTTTCAGGTCCTTCTAGTGACCCCCATCTACTTCAAGTGTCCAAATAAAGTAAAAGTAGACCCCATGAAATATCTTTCTTTGGAGGCAGCTATTCTTTATCCCCTCATCAGATAATGAACATATGGTGATATTTCCAAAGGATTTGGGGAGGATCTGATTTGAACATTGAAAGTATGGGTTAAGACAGCTTAACCAAGAAAGTCTAATTTGTGTCAAGGTTAGCATCCTTGGAAATTGAAGACGATCCAGAGTCTTTTGAAATAAATTGCACCAAAGGGATAATAAAATTGATAGGCAATACCTCCCCAAAAGTAATTTCACTTTTTTAAATACCCTAATAACATTCAAAGCTATTATACATTTCATCCATCTATTCTGGTGGGAAGAAGGAAAGGAAAAACAAGTTAACTTATGCTGAGTGACTGCTATGTTTCAGGAACTGTGCTAAAAGCTGAACATACATTCTTTTATTTAATACTCAAGGAAACAACTGCAAGGTAAGTATTATCAAATTCATGAGTCACTCATTCATTAAAAAACTGTGCTTATAGGATGAGGGTGTAGCTCAACAGTAGAGCACTTGCCTCTCTTATCTGAGGCCCCTCAATTCAATCCCCAGCACCACAAAGAGAGAGAAAAAACTGTATTTATCATCAAACTACTTGACTTGATGTCTTTTTCAAAGCAGTGCAATAAATTCAGAGTGAGTTAAAGCAACACACACAAGGGGAGTAACTAGAAATAAGGTTTGAGAAATAGGTCATGAAGGATGAATTTGGACTTTACCCATAGGCCTGGGGAAATCATTATAGAATTTTAAAGGTATGTATAAAGAATAATATACATATAGAAAAGAAAAAAATCATATATGTTAAGCTCCTTGACTTTTCTTAAAGTGAACAAACCCATGTAACCAAGCCCCTTCAGCATAAGACATGGAACATCAGCACTAGACAAATTCCCTCTGGTCTCACCTCGTCATTACTTCACCCTCCTGCCTAAATGTGTCACTACCTGATTTCCAACATAATAGATTATTTTAAGATTTATGATTTCTTTTGTGATTAGGCTTGATATTATACCTATGAAATTCATCTATGTGGATGGTTATACCAGAGGCTTGTTTATTTTTTATTATTGTTGTATAGCATGATGTTGTATGACTCTGCCACAATTTAATTATCCACTCTAATATTTATGGGTATTTGGATTGCTTCCCTGTTTTTGCTATGAAACACAGCGTTTCATTAAAGTATTTTAAGCTCTTTACCAAGATCATTAGTTTTGTGTTCTAGAGAGCTCATTCTGGCTGCAATAAGAAGGTGAAGGGAATGGATCTGACACAGAAATTTGCCACAAGAGCCTGAACCAGAGCAGTAACAGTAGACATGGAGAAAGGAAGCAGAAACCAGACAAATTCAGGCTGTGGGACAGAAGAAAATGGAAACATGTAGAGTAAATGGATATAAGGGAAAGGAAAGTATGGAATGCAAGCAACACCCACGGTTCTAAACCTGATAGGTGATGTTTCTTTCACCAAGAGAGTGAGCAAGAGCATAATTACTGAATCTCAGAAAGGTCAAAAAATTGCCCATGGTGATTCCAAATCTGTGCTGCTATTACAAAGCACTGCTTTTCCCTACCTGGTTCTCACAGTACCAGTGCCCTCTTCTCCCGCAACAGTCCCTCTACCCCACCTCAAATGGTAAAGGGTAGTTACCTTTAAAAGGACATTAACTACTCCATGCTTGCTGAACTGTTGAACCATGAATCATTTGCTCTTCCATTAGTTTTGTCTCCTTTCAGCAGCACAATTACCAAAATAAGGGAGATGGTGATGAATCAGGTAAAACTTTGTTTTACCTTTTACACTATAAGACAGAACTCAGAGCAAGTAAGTAGAGATAAAAGAAGTAGAATGTGGAGGGGCTGGTCATGATCCTAGTGGCTCAGAAGGACAGGCATGGTTAACAAAATGTAGACAGGGTCAGATTCCAATATTTCATGGAAGAATTTTCTAACACTGTCTGAAAATACAGTGAGACTGCCTATGAGGTGTGTATTATGCATCCTTGGGAAATGATTTAGCAATGTGTTTGGGAACATGACAGGTGGTGTTCTCTGAGATGCAGAGTCTGAGATGGGGTTTATGTGCAGGACATTTATTAGTAAATGCCCTTTATACCAGAGGAAGGAAAGAAAGCAAGATTGGGCAGAGGGAAAAGCTGAGCTATAAAATGGGCCCAGCAACAGTCTTGGTTGACCTCATAGGAAGCTCTGAGCAACAGTAATCCATCAAAGTTGTCCCGGACTGGGCCAAAATGGCTGGGCTTTCCAGCCCTTTCCTCTCTCAGTCATTGGATATAATCTGGTCCCAGAAAGGGCATGACCTGGGGTGAGGCAGCTGTCTGCAGCTGAGGACATTCCTAAAGGAGCTGAGAGACACAGACTGTTCTGACAGCTATCCTAGCAGCCAAGCTTCAAGTCTTTCCTTGAAGGAGAGACATGGGTATGTCTCTCTGTCCATCCTCACTCATGCTAAGCATGTGTTCTACCACTGGACTATATCCCCAGCCCTCAGGATGTCTTTTTTTAACATGGATTTTAACCATGGAGGATTAAACTAAATACTGTTCCAGGATACACTCAATTCTGAGATTTGTATTTACTTGTTTCATTATATGCAAGTCTCTCAGTCACTGAAATATTTATAAATTATTGTAAACAACATGCCATTTAACCTTTAATCTGTCCTCCCTCCCATTTCAACCAGTAAATAAATCACTTGGACCACTCAGTTGATGAGAAGCAGAAATTCCTATAAATTTACATGGCCTCTTGATGAATAACTTCTCTTTGGAAGGTAGAGAGCATACTGGTTTAATGCGAACTTTCTTCAGTAGAGACTTGTTGGATGATTGTAAAGGGACTGTGTGTTTGTGTATTTGTGTTATGGTGATACTCATATTTGAGCTTGAAGTATATTTTATTATAACTGCTCTCATGTGACTAGACCTGTATGACAACTGACATATAACAGAAAAACTGCTCATGAAAACCTCCTTTTACTATCTCTGCCTATGCAACTCTGTAACATAGTGTCTTACGGAGATTTTACACTGTGTACTTTTGAAAAGAGGCTGACTGATAACTGTCAGCTTGAAGACAGGTCTCCAGGGTGACACTATTGGAAGACAGTGGAACCTTTAACAGGTGAGGCCTAACAGGAAGTCCTTAGGTCATTGGAGACATGCCCTTGAAGGGGATTGTAAGAACCCAGCCCCTTCCAGTTTTCCTTTTCTTCCTGGCTTATGAAGTGAGTGCTTTGCTTTCTCTCAGAGCAGAGTGAGGGAGAAAAGCCTTCCTCACATCAGACGCTGCAGCCCCTTGCCTGGAGGTGATACCTCCAGCCTCATGGTTCATTCTGTCTTTGCTCTCAGTGCTGGCACTGCTATTCCTGGCTTCCCAACAATTGTATTTAGTGAATTTCTACCAAGAGTCACTCCACAAAGTTCTTATGGCCTAAAAAGAGCAGAATTACACTTCCTTTTTGTACATTCATCCCAATTCTAATTCTGGGTGTGATTTGTTTTCTCTCTTACTTTGGAATCCTTTCAGAAGTAGTTCTGGTGTCTGAAAAATCATTAGTATAGATGATTTTAGGAAAATGTTAATGAATATTTGATCTTCATTCTGTTAATTTTCTCTAACGTTCTTATTCCAATTCTCCAGTATGATTCCCTTGATTATAATTTAATAGCCCTCTTCACTTTGTTCTTATCATGACCTAAAATAAGTTCTTCGACAATTTTGTGCCTCAGTTGTCCCTTCTGTAAGATGGAAATGGCAACTCCTGTCTTAATAGACCTACTGGCAATCAAGGAAGGATGGTGCTGCAAGTGTTGTGAAGAAATGGTAGGTATTATTACAACTACGAACTTCCTTATTATTCCTGTGAGGGGAGTTATAGAAATAATCCTCATTTAAATTTGGGTGAATTGTATGGTGTTGACCCTGCAGAACACAAAGGGAGATGAATCCTGGCTGAGTTCCACAACCTTGAACCCTGTTGACAAGAATTTGTTCTCTCTTAAAATTTTGGCTTCCGTTCAGGTATAGTTTCATGCCCAGAGAATGCCCTTGGCACTACCATGTTCAACCACTGAATCCCTAAACTTTGAATCCACAGCAGATTTGAATTCCTGAAAAGAGACCAGTCCCAAGATGTGATTCTGGGGTTCCATTTGTAGTAGCTCAGGACCCAGAGAGTCACATGATTTGTGCATGATGTGTAGGCCTCCATGTGTGAAACAATGGAAAGTGCATTAAAACTCAGAATTCCTGACCCTCATCTGTAAAGTTTCTAATCAGCAGGTTGAGATAAGGCCAAGAATTTGCATTTCTATCAAAACCCCAGGTAATGTTGATGCAGCTGGTGTATAGACTGCACATTCCTGTGGCATGAGCATTTGTTACAGTGAAAGAAAAGGAAAATTATAGACTCAAACTTACTCTCAAAGAACTAGCTCTGATTACAGACATGAAATCTTTAAGCAAGAAAACATGCTACTATCATGTTGCAAATATTCTATTAGCAGACTTTTCTTTATGAGGAAATCAAACTCCCTTTTAAAATGAGCAAGAATTTCACTTCAGTAAACTAGTGGCCATTTCAGAATTGACCGCAAGTTTATAAAATTTAACACTTATTCATAATTTTAGAAAAAACTCTCAGAAACTAAAAATAGAATAGTTTTTTCACAGTAAAGACACCCTTGTCAAACAATAACCTACATACTGTTATTGGTAAAACACTACAGGGATATAAGAATGTCTGCTTTTACCATCATTTGACATTCATCTGAATGTTCTAACCAATGCGATGAAGGGAGGAAGGAGTGAAGAAAGGGAAGGAGGAAGAAATGTTATAAATATTGGTCAGGAAGAAGCTGTATTGCTATTTACAAATTACATGATTACTAGAAAAATTCAAGCAAATAAATTCAAATGTCATTAGAAAGAACAAGAGAATTAACTAAGATGGCTACCTATAAAATATATGAAGTTCCATAGCTTGCTGGTTATTAGCAATATAATACTAGGGATTTATATGAAGCTTGCAAAATAGTGGGCAGAAACATGCCTAAGAGTTAAATAAAAATGCTGTTGGAGTCCAAGAACAATGAGGAATGAAAGCTTACCTTGTCTGAGGTAGATGGGATGGAGACCCTGCAGCAAAGGACTCCGCATTCCATAACTTATCCTTCTGAATTCAATACTGTTTATCCCCCAACAACCTCTGACAACAAAGTTTGTTATAATTAATTATCTTCTGTATTATTATAGATGAACAAGAATTGTATACTTAGGTAGCTTCCATCTTAAATTTTATTACACAGTACAGAATCTAATGTTGAACTTTGCCCTACTCAAGGAAATATTTGTCACCTGGCACAAGAATTTGACATGGAGTTAATCCACAATCTTACCATATAGTTTGCCATAAATAAAGAAGACATTGAAGAAGAGCTTAGAATGAGAGACTCCAAAATGGAAGTCACTGTCTTTTCATTATTTAATCTCAGAAATAATATCCCATCACTTCTGCTATATTCCGGTCACTGGAAACAAGTCACTAGTTCCAGCCCATACGCAAGGAGTGGGAATTACACAAAGGAATGAGTCTGGGGAGGACGCAGATCATTGAGGGCCATCGTAGAGGTTGTCAGCCACAATAAGTTCATGTGTGAAAAGCTGTTTGATAAGGACTCAATTCTCACAATTTTCTCAGTTCTTACAATCTCCCAATAATGCCCCTACACATAAATAACTTATGTAAAAGAATCTGTAAAATGTAAAGCTCCATGCAAAGTAGATATTCTATTAGTTTTATTAATGTTGAAAATCTAGTTCCATATTTCAGATAGATGAACTGAGGATATAAGAACAAAGAATTAGGAGCTATGAATTCTATACTTTGCTCCATATCTGACTTTCGAAAACACATTTATTTTATTTCTTTCATTCCTAATTCTCTCATTCTCTCATGATGATAATAACAGACTTACCAGAATAAAATTATATGTATATGTAAAATTATGCTGAAATCTAAAGGCACAAGATGATAAAGATGATTACATATTTCAACTGCTGCTCCTTGATCCTTTGTTGAAAATTAAACAGATGTGATTTTTATCAGTTATGTTTTAAGTATATGTATCAAATCCAGATACTTCCAATTTCTGCAATAGTTTTATATGGTTTAATCTTATCTTGCTTGGCATATTTGATATCCTCCCCTAAAAATTGGCATGCAAATTATATTTGGGGGAACTGAAACATACTTAAAATGCACAGAGAGGGTTTTCATGTATCTAGCAGGATTTTGCAATGAACATGTAATATTGGAATATAATTGCTATTTTTGTAATATAATTATCCTTATCTTATTAGCTTGAATTTTCTGACATTATATCAAGTGTTCTTAAATTGGGTGCACCTGTGTAAATATTCTAGTAGCATATAATAAAGCCTTATAGTTACAAAATAAAGAACTTGCAAAGCAGCCTTTTGAAGTAGGCAAATATAACCAACTCTTGGTTATTTCAAAAGAGTGCTTTTTGTTTGATTCTTGCACTATCTACATTTCTTGTCTCACTGTAAATTGACACAAATTTAGGAGCTATGAAACAGGTAAAGTTCAAGGTCCTTTATTCAACTACTGTAAGACTTTTTTCTTCTTAGAAATATATTACATATCCATTGTAGAAAATTTGGAAATTCAGAAAAGAATAGAGAATAGAAGTAAAGCTACTCATATTGCTACCACCAAGGAATATCTATTATTGACAATTTTGATTTATTTCTGGCCCAGTGCTTTTCTTCTATATAGGTATAAAACAGATGTTTGTTTTCAATAAAATCAGGAGGCTATTATGTTTTTTCTCATATATTAATATTTCTAATTAACAATATACCTTTAATGTGATTAAATATGCTTTGAAACATCATTGCTAACAATTACACAGTAATTTTGTTGCATTGATACACTATAACTTATTTTACCAGTCATTAATATTGGGCTTTCAGGTTGTTGCCATGCATGGAAAGATAACTTTTACATAAATTTTTGTCCTTCATTATTCTAGTCATCTTAGTAAAAGTTCTATATCAAAGGAGTCCTTGAAGTCCCTAGGGAAGAATGAAGTTGGGTAATTTCAATGTGGGCAGGATTTATATACACACCATAACCTTTTCTTCTTCCTTCTTTACCACTTCCTCCCACCCCATTATTAGCAGAAATTTATAGGCTTTTAGTGCTGGAAATTGCTGAAGTAACAATCTAATTGGGGTAGCCATCTGCCATTTTATTGCCTGCCCAGCTCCCATCCCCCTTTCTCTGGTAATAGTACCCTGATTTTCCTTGAGAAACCATCTCCTTACTCACATGGTTCAGGTCCAACTGAATGTACTCATGGCTCCAAGAGGTACATGTGACCCATGCCAATCAGAACATCTCATTCTCCTGGCCACTGTGATTAGTTCAGGGATGGCCCATGATCCAGGACACACCAATCAGAGTAAGTGAGACTTAGAGGTTTACAGGTATACTGGCTGTGGAGATTTGAAATCGAATTGCCAGGATCCAACCTAAGGGGAAAGCCTCCTAAGGATAACCCCTAAATGGAAGAAAGAAAAACTGAGAAATGGGGAAAGATTCTGGATTATACTGAGCAAATAAATTCCCAGTTTGCTTACACCAGTTCAAGAGGATTTTTTATCATTTGTCTTTGAAAAAGGCTTTACCAGTCCAGAGATCCTACATTTGCAATTGGTGAATATGAATTGTGGTTAAGACCATTTAAACGTGTGTACTACACACATACACCACCATTTTGTGAGTTGTGATTAAAACAGATTCTAGTACATCACTCACAGTGTAACTGAGGCAAGTTGCATAAACTTTCAAGTCAGTTTCTTCACCTATACAATTAGGATAATGCTAATACTTACCTCAGAGGGTTTTTGAAGATTGAAATAAGTTAACAAGTGAAAAGTGGCTAAAACTGTGCCTGGGATATTCTAAGTGTTGTCTAACTGTGTTCCTGTTTCTGCTACTGTTATTTTTGGTGAAACACAGAAGGTTAAATGAACTATTTCACTCATGCAGAGATTTTTTGGCCAAGCTAAAATTCAAACTGGTGTTCTCTCTTCTCTGCTCAGTGTTCCTTCTCAAGAGTTAAACATATCATCATCTTTATGACAGAGTAGAACATTAAACTTTCAAAGAATTTCTGTCAACATCTGAGTGTTTCTGTCAAAGTGAGGAAGGTCTGGAATCCATAAAATAGGATAACATCACTAGCAATAACCAAACCCTATTGTCAGGACTGTAGGTTATTATAACTTGTGATTGAAAAAATATATCTATTACAATAAATTTGTTTGTTTTAATTTATTTATTTCATTTTAATTTGGATTAAAATGTTTTATTGTAATTTCTATCATAACAAATAACTGAAAAAGAAATACTCACTACCTTTCGCAGAAGTTTTTTAATAAAATCTATCTTCCCTGCTAAACAAGTTGCTTTTTGCAGAATGTTTGGATCATTCAGCTCTTAGTTAGTAGGTCCCACTCCCTACACTAGTGCTGAGTGATCGTGTTTGCTGGAAGAGGCAGCTGGTCTCTCCCAAATGTAAATCAGATTTCATCATGTCTGGCTCTGAGAGAACATGGCATATGGCAAATGAATACACAGCTGCCTGGTGAATTTTTCCATCGAGAATTAGTCTAATACCTAAATGCACAGTGAATAAAACATTTTCCAAATAAGAATATTATGTTCAAATTTATACTTATTGTTAAATATTAAGAGTTGGGTCATTCCCTTGAATTTTAACAAAATTCCACTGTCCTACTTGAAAAGTTACTTAGTATTTAATGCAATACTGTTCAAATCTAGGCTGCCTTTTAAATTCTATTATTGAAGAATATCTTCACAGAGCTATATTGCCTGTTATTGAAATACAAACTATTCTTTGGCTGGAGAACTTTTCTCTCAGGTCTTAACAAAGTTTGGATACAGATGAGGTGCATAGAGAAATGATGGTAAGGTGGAATTATCCATGGCCTGGGGGTGTGGGTGGGAGCCTGGGCTTTGGAATAGTCAGGTCACAATGCAAACATAGCTGCCACTTTCAGACTGCAAAGCATTAAGCAAGCTATTTAACTACTTGTTGCCTTATTTTTTATCTGTAAATTGATAATATTATTGAGTAACGATAATGAAAATCTCATAGGACTGTCAGGATCAAAAGTGAGAAAATGCTTTTAGCATAGTACCTACTATATAATAAGCACTCAAAATAATAAGACCTGCTTTGTTATTGGTTCTAAAGTTTTGCCAAATTAACTTTACAATGCTGGGCAGGTTATCAAACCTTTGTGGGCCTTAGTTTTTCCATCTTTTAAATGAGTCAGTTGGAACAGTTTTTAATTGCTATGCAAGTTTAAAATGTTATGACAGTAATCCCAGCACTTAGGGAGGCTGAGACAGGAGAATCACGAGTTCAAAGCCAGCCTCAGCAATGGTGAGGCGCTAAGCAACTCAGTAAGACCCTGTCTCTACATAAAACACAAAGTAGGGCTGTGAATGTGGCTCAGTGGTCAAGTGTCCCTGAGTTCAATCTCCAGTAAAAAAAAAAAAAAAAAATGTTACGACAATGCCAATAGATGTTGGGGTAAATCAAAAATCTACAACAAGGTCAAAACCTGGAAGAACTTTTCAAACCTGTTTTTCCACATTGAAATTAAGCTGCATTCATTCTCCATGGGCAATCATCTCCTCAGGTAATACAGCAAGATTCATCTCTTGAATGACTTTATTCATTCATTGCTCAGAATTTTTACCTATTTGGGGAGGAATGTTTAATAGCTCATTCAGAACTTTCCTTGCCATGACAATTTTAATAATAACACTGTCATTCTTTCAGATTTCTTAGTGAATCTTTGTTGTAATCAAAGAATTCACGGTGTTGATAACAGACAAAAGTAATCAGTTAAGGATTGCCTTAGTTACTGAAGACCACCACTAGATATTACTTCTTCTTGATTGTTTTGGTGGTGTGTATTACTTAGTTGGGTGCATTATCTAGTTGTCGCCACTAATCAAGAAAACCTGGAACTCTCCTTACCAGCCTTTAGCTATAACTTTACCAACACAGCCTTGGAAGTATTTGTGTTTTTCTTTTCACAAAGATTTTTTTAAATTATTTGTCTAGACTCCGACATAAGAAAATAATTTAAATAGCATTACTTTCAAATTAGATTTCTGAAAACCTCCATACATCATACATCATTAAATCTAAATTGATAATTTTTTAAACATGCAAATTTTCCATTTTCTGTGTGAATAACTGTGACTCTATTGATTTACAAACTCTAGGAAGAATTAAAAATGAAGAAAAAGACTGGATAGAGGAACTTTGGATGTTAAGCAGAGATATAACATTTTAAACTGATGGTAATGCTCTTCTTATGTCACGTTTGTGTTAACAGATATTTATACTCATTTTTGAAAAATGAATTACAGATTAGTGAAGAATATATTCAAAACTCAGTTCACAGAAGTTTTGTATATACTTAAATATACTCTGAGAAATCAAAAAATGTTTTTGCTCTATAATATAAATGAAATAATGCAAATAAGAACATTACCAGAATTTTAAGTGGCACATAATATTTTTGGCCCCTAGAATGACTATTGGCATCAGTACCAGAAAATAAACCAGAAATCAGATACAGCCGACTGTATCTGAACCACAGATACAGGGAAATCATGTTATTGTTAAGAAACTCCTAGTAACTGCCTCCTCATTGATGTGAATTTTTTTTTCTATTTGAAGCTCTCTTGATTATAAGTAACGGATTCCCACTTCAAATTAATTTAATCATTAAAGGAATTTATTATAAGATGCCAAGATATTTGGTGTAACTCAAGAGCCAGGAGTGGCTACTAGGAAATTATGGGGAACGTGTACATGCATCTCCTTCCTTCCCTTCCTTGCCTTTCTTCTTTCTTCTTTCTCTTCCTCCCAAGACTGACTTTTAATGTTCTTGTATGCATGTGACCAAATGCAGGTGTTCCATAGTACTTTAGTTTATATGTCCAGATTCAGATCACTCATAGGAAAACCCAGCATCTCTCGCTCACGGTTCCAAATTCCTAGAAAATAGACATTTGGCCCAGCTAGAGTTCAATTCCATAATGACCAGGCAGGGAGCTTATGTAGTGTAAACTTGGTTGCTTGGAATTTAGTCCTCTCAGAAAGGGAACAATATGCAAAAAAAGAAGACATGCAGTATAGGCATCCCTAGAAATTGTCTGTTCTTCCTTTTGGTGAACAAGCACACATGCACACCCACCCACATGTCCCTACCCTTCTTCCCATTTATTAAAATATGTCCCTGCCATGCATGATTTAAGCATTTTACATTGAACTACACCCTCATTCTCCCGCTTCCTAAAGTGAGATAATCCAATCAGTTACATCTAGCAACTGAATCCAAAGTGTCATGAATGGGCACATCTTCTGTTACTGAATGATTCCCAGATCAGTCCAATTTTCCTCTAAATTAGGCTTCATGTTGTGTAGGCAGAATTCCTTTCTATTCTGCAACTCAGTAATTAAATTGCAAGGTTAGAAATCTATTAGTAGAACCACAAACACTTTCACTCAGGAAAAAAAAATACAAGCAAAAATCTTCATTGCAACATCACAAGGTGGTAACTAGATCAGAGAATGTACCTTATCCCGTGGGAAAAGGATTACAAGGTCAAAGATAGGAGAAACATTTTATGTCATCCATTGGTTTGGGACAAATTTCTTGTTAATCAAGTGCTTTGCTACAACATAATACAAATGAAGTCAATCTTTCTGCATGTTGTCCTGACTGACTCAGCCAACCAATTTCATATTCTCTCCATCACTCTGTTAATTGTAGTCCTCTCTTATTGATGGGATTTCTCTTAGTTGAAAATCTTTAATTACAAGTAAAAACATACAGAAACACAAAACCACATGCTTCAAGCGAGTATAGGGGGGAAAAAAGTTGGAAGGAGTTTATTGGAAAGGTACAAGAATGTATCAGTTAGATTTTACTTCATAATAAATCACTCTAAAACTTAATGGCATAAAAGAGCACCTTTAATTTAACTCTGTTTTGTGATTGGCTGTGTAGTTTTTCTGGTCTGGTCCTGCTCACTGGTGTCTGGTATGATGGCACATGCATCTCACATAGCTGGCAGGTCAGTTACAAGCCAGATAATCTGGTGTGTTCTCACACCACTTCTGGGAGCTAGCAGTCAGTCAACCGGTGCAAAGGAGCCAGAAGTAGGGAGGGATTGAACCATGGGACTCTAGGCATCCTCACATGGTAGTCACAGGGCTCATTAAAAAAAATAAAATAAAAGATCAGATCTAGAGACCCAAACTCAAAACTCAAACAATTTCATTTTGTCATATTCTGATGGTCAAAATAATTAATAAAGTTAGCCTAGATTCAAGGAACAAAGAAATAGACCCATCTCTTTCCTCACTACAAAGTACTGTGGATGGACATTATTTCAATCTGCAACAAGGGAATATTTCAAAGAAGTTAAAGATGATGCTAGCCAGACACCACAAGGAGCTGCAATGGAAACTGTAAAGCTGGTAGAGCCTAGATGTTGCCTTTTATTTAGGCTATCTGTCTCTCCTTTGGCCTCTGGCTCTACTTCTCTCACTAAGATAACTAACTTTATTCTATGGCTTTCTTTTCTTTGTTTGTATATATGTATACAAGAGCAAAGAGGACTGCTCCATGATTCCCCCTTGTGCCCATCTTCAGTTCAAGTGATCCATCGCAACCAGTTCCCAATTCCCATGAAAAAGGATCTGATTGTCCCAGGTTTGGGGCAGAGATTTACCCCAGCCCTTCCACTGTGTCTGGGTGGAGGTCCACAGATTTGACATGTGGTTGCTGGGAGCCCTCCCTGCCAAAGAGGGTGGTGCGGGTTCCTTCTAATAAGATGAGAGACCCAGAGGATGCTTTCTCTCACAATGCGTAATGAGAGCCTCTGTGCCATGAAAAACTCAACTCTCCACATGAAAGAAGCATTCAATTTCCAAGTCAGTACCAGGCAAATGCAATGAAAATTTAAAACAAGTTTGTCATTTTCTTTTATTCCTTCCAAAACCAAAGTGCTAGTAAATACTCTGTTCTTTTAGAAGGTTTGCAAGCAGTGTTTAATGGAAGTCAAATTTGGTCTGCACCAGATTTTTTTTCATTTGATTTTATCCTTATCCTGGGAACATTTCCCAATGAGAAATATTTCAGAACACATCATAGGATGCATCTGGGAAATGAACACAGCATAACCCAGAGCAAAGGGACTGTCTACTGCCTGACAGTTTGGCCTTCAGCAGCTCCCCTCATCTTGTGTCTCATGGCTTCACCCTGCTTTCCCACACTTCCTAGAGGTCCAGTATTCAGCTCCCCTCCTAGTTTTGTCAGGACAAACAGTGTCTCTTGCTGGCCCTACTGCTGCTTCTCTGCAGAGTGATTGAGAGGGAACATGAGTCTCACTCAGGTTATCTTCCCATCTGCACTTACCTATCATGGGACCTTAAGCAGGTCTGCCAGTCCATTTGTCTCCTGCAAAATTCAGATTTTAAGTATTAGCTCTCACTGCTCTTCCATATGTTTACCATCAAGATCAAATCAGACCACATCTGCCATGTGGTAACACTTTAAAAACAGTAGCATACTCTGTACTAGTAAAGCAGTGGAATTTTTCTCAGAGATACTTGGTAGTGAGATAAATTGCCGGAGGTCAATTTGTGCCAATGGTCCTAGTTCAGACATACAATTCAACCTCAGAAATATAGGTAACCACATGTAGAATTTTAACTCCCCCACCCATGAGATCCTATGCAGAACATTTAGCCAAATTATGCTTAGACTCCCCATCCGTAAAAACTATGAGATAACTATAAGATCTAGGGTGCTACTTGCTTGCCATGTAAATTTGTACATACTATTTATAATGTTTTTGTTGTTATTTCATTTCTTTTCCTTTTTTAAATAAGAACAACTCCACAAACTGTGAAGTCTTATGAGAACAAAATGATAAAGGTATTTGAAAATACTTGGCACATTAGTTTGGCCATTGCTAGCACACTATAAAGTTGGATTCTACTTATTTGTTAGTTTGATTCTTTTTTGGTCTTCACTGAGTTGAGTGACTGAGTTCTATTATATACCAGCCTTGTTGGTCAGTATGTAAAACAATGTGGGAATTGGCACCATTGCTAAAACAGTCCGTCTCCAGAAACCCAGCATGCCTATGGCAGAGACAGCTCAGTGCAACCTACCCAACTAAATTTAAGGAGACTTGGAAGCAAATCTTTTGCAGCATTACTAAACAACTTGAGGTAGCATACCAGCTTAGGGGGGAGTTTTGCTGAAGTAGAGCTGGCATTGAGGGACTTTTTAAAAAAACAATAAGCAGTCAATATTATTAAAGCTGATTATTTCCTACCTTCTGAGGTGACAGCTTTAGCAACATATTTCAAATAATTTGAATCTAAGAATTTTTTATTTTAACCTTTTAAGAAGGCAATAATGGGAAGGAGTTTTTCTCTCATAAAGTGCTATAAAATGACCTCTATTAGGACATTTAGAGGGTTATTATCCTAGATGCTGGCCAAGACCATTTGTGTTTTTATAAAACATTGTTAGAATTAACTCTCAGAATTTAGAATGAGCTTGGCCTTACACTGTCATTTTTCACCCTACCTCCTAACTATTAAGGGACTGTCAATGGGTCCCTGAGATTCACCATCTCAGTCATTTGGCACTGGAAAAAGAGCACAGAGGAGCATATCTCCTGAGTAAATTTATCTGAATGTTTTAATACTTTAACTTGCTTTACAATTTCCTACAAAGTAAATTATCTTCCAAATGGAAAAAAAATTATATGTATTTGCATGGAAAGATTTCAAAGATATATTTTTTATTTTTCTATTTTTTATTGGAATATGTTGTTAAATGGAATAAAAGCATGTAATGGAATGCAGATCTTGGAATGCAGATCTTGTATTTATAAAAAATGCTTGGGTAGGGGTGTGCAGAGTGTTTAATGGTTAGCACTGGAAGTCCATGGAAGGAGTGTGGAGTGTGAAGATGGAAGGGAGCTTGCCACCTTTAGATTATATACTCCATATTAGCAAAATTCTTTACATTTAGGCCATATTCACATAGTGTTTGATTTTTAAATTGTTTTTAGTGGGGAAGCAATAGAGACAATTTTCATTTACAAGCCCCTTGGGGAAGCAGAGTTATACTTAAGTCACCTCAGCAGAACCTTGACTATTCTATCTAAAGCACTCCTTTCCTCCAGTCTGTCCTTCTTTTTTCCTCATAACACTTGTCACAATCTAAAACTAATTTATATAAATGTGTATTGACCTCTCCCCCAACTAGAATGCAGACTTTGTGATGGCAGGAATCTCATCAGTCTTGTTCAGTTTTTTTTTTTTAATATTTTTTTTTAGTTGTAGATGGACACGATATCTTTATTTTATATTTTTATGTGGTGCTGAGGATCAAACCCAGTGGCTCACGCATGTGAGGCACGCACTCTACCACTGAGCCACGATGGTAGACTGGTGTCCAGTCTTGTTCAATTTTGATTCCCTAATGTCTAGAAGAGAATCCAGCAGAGTAGATGGTCAATAAATATTCAAATAAATGAGACAGATGCCCTTATATCATTATTCCAAGCTATATACTTCCAAAGCAGCAGAGACCATGATGAGAATTTTCCAAATATTTAAGTTCTGCTTCCCTTTTGATACAAATTCCATCTTTAAATCACTTTCCTTTTCTCACACTTACAATAAGCAGTTAAGAGAAGCCACACAGCATCCTAAGTGCTTTGCTACTTAGATATTTCTTCCACCAAACATCCTAGTTCATCACTCTTAAGTTCTGCCTTCCACTCACTCTGAAATCCTAGAACATGGACACATTCCAGCCAGGTCCATTGCCACTTTGTAACAGAGATGGCCTTTCCTCTGGTGTCCAGTATCTTGTTTTCAATTCCTCATTTCTGTCTGAGACCTCATCATTCTTCACTGACATAACCACTGCAGTAATCTCGAAGAAAAACAAGGCCTTCTCTACAACTCTGCTCTTCTTCTGAGCCCTATCCAGATCTCCCTTCGTGCTCCGTTATATGGCAATACAGTTTTTCCCAGAATTCACTTCAAACCCATTCCAGCGCCCACCCATTACCCAGTTCCAGAACTGCTTCCACATCTTTAGGTATTACAACACCCCACTTCTCTGATACCAATTTTTGTCTTGGTCCATTTCATAATTATAGATATATACCACAGGTAATTTATAAAGAACAGAAATTTATTTTTCACAGTTCTGAAGCCTAGGAAATCCAACATCAAGGTGCTAGCATCTGGTGACTGGTAAGTGCCTTCTTGCCACATACTCACATTGCAGAAAAGCACTGGAGAGCAAACTCACTCCCATAAGCCTTTTTTTAATTTTAAATAATTGTTTTTATTTGATTCTTATGTAAAAATTAGACATAACAGTAATATAGGTCTTTTCAACATTAAGTTTTATCAACTACAATAGGAAAGTCAAGCACTCAAAGCCAAAGCCATCTATTTCATTATGAAATATGGAAAAATAAAAATAACTTATGCTGGAGTATGTGAAGTTCCCCTGTGGAGATGGGAGGGTGGTTTATGTATGTGTGCACGGCAGAGGCACTAATGATAAACCTAGCTACTGGACGTAGAGTAAATGGCTATTTTGGTAACTTTCTAGGTAAGAGGTCTGTCCAAAGCCAAGACCACAGGTGAAATGATGCAACCCAAGGTAGGTGAAGTAAAGCCCAAAGAGAGAGAAATGAACAACAGAAGATGGGCCCAGTGTGGAGTTGGGTACGGGGGGTCTTGAAGCCCTGCTTTAGAGTTCCCAAAGCAGAAGGTGAACAGAGTGTCGGGGAGAAGGTCAGATCAAGGCTATTTTAAATGCCCAAGCCATTTTTATAGAAGCATTAAGCCATTCATGAAGGCAGAGCCCGTGTGACCTAAATACCTCCCAAAAGGCCCCACCTCCCAACACTGTTGCAGGGCTGCATTAAGTTTCCAACACATGACTATTGACAAGATCATTCAAGCCATAGGAGAAGTAAGTTTGAAAAGCTTATATTCTGCATTCACATTGTTCCAGGTAATGAACTTAATTTAGGTTCTCTTTAGAACTCAGATGCTTCTTATCACAGGTATCTGGTTAAGTTCCCTTGGGGTGCAGGTCAGTGGAGGCGGGAGGGACAACCACTCAAAGAAAGGGAGAGTGAATGGAAGAAAGGCCAGGTCAGGTATCAGAGAATTAGAAACTAGAGGAATTCCAGTATATTTTAACATGTCTCTTGGTAATTTGGAGCAAGTCTTTAAACAGTAAATTTAAGTTTCTTCTGATTCTCCCCCAGCCATTTAATTTCATAAGATTCCTAATCTCAGGAACTCTCTTAGCCATAGTGGCCTCAGAACCCTCTCCTAATGTCTACTGTGTGTTAGCACCCTATAGACCTTTGATTATCCACTCCTGCTATTGTTGATTTTATGTGTGTCTCCTAAGAAATGGAAAACATATTAAAAAGCATTTATTTTCCCCACAATGATGAGAAAGACTACAGGTTCTGAACTGCTTTACATATAGACTGAATGTTTATCTAATTATAAATAGAAAATAATACTGTGCCAGTGATAGAAATGAAGCAGGAACTATCAAGAGAGGCTGGTCCTATATTCAAATACCATTATATTCTTTAGTATTTCAGTTTCAAATCAGTTTCCAACATTTGGGGAGTCTGTTTTTCTTTTTAATATTCTTGCTGCTCAGCTGACTCAGAAAATCTCTTGTTGCTATGGAAGTCGGATGGAGTTCTTTCATCTGCTTTAAAATTGTATCTTCATGCCTTTACAATTAAAAGTCATATCTAATTATAATGCTAAACTACAGAATGTGAGATCATGTATTAAACAAAAGAGAATTTTTCTGAGCTTATTATTTGACCAGACTTTAACTCTTTGTCATTCTTTCACATTCCATTTGAATAAAACTAAAGTGTGACTGAAATCAATTATGTGAGTCTAATTTGCCTAGATTTGGGGGTCAATTTTTATTACTCCTTTCCTGAGCATCTGGTTATTCTAATTAATCTCCTTCTTATCAGTGGATTTAATGATTCCCTTCCATGCCCTTCTTTTGCCAAGTGCGTCAGCACAGCATTGTTAGCCAGAGGTGTCTCCAGGGCTATTAAGAAACTCTGACTCTGAATGAAGAAACAGAAGCAGTGTGCTGAGCAGAAGGGGGATGAGGTCATGCCTCTGACAACCTTTATTTTTCTCTTGTATTTTCGTAATGCACACACATGCACACTTACAAATGTATGACTAGTTTTGTGCATCCTTGGAAATGAGGGGAAAGTGAGGATCAGAGCAGATTCCACATTTTAACCTCGTTGAAATTCAACTCCTTTTTAGAACTTCATCTGAATAACCCCTTTTAATATGTGCCCTCTAATTACGCCAAACTCTTTTAGTAGTACTTGGTTATTTACATGCCTCTGCTGTCACAGCAGAGTCTCAGCCTGACATCCACAGTAGGAAAGATAAGTAACAAATGCATGAACTTGGGGAACAAGGCTCCAGGCGTGTATGTTCTTGACTAGCATTGAGGAAATTGTTAAACCTGCTTTAAAAAAAAAATTAAGAGTATGATTTGGTGCCTAGAATTAGAAGTGGAGATAAATTAAACCAAAATGGTATATATGACAACTGTCTATTGAAATGGTGGACGATGTCCCTGGTCCACTGCAGCTCCTTGATAGATTAATATTACTTAAATTAACAGAGTTACAAGTAAAGGAACTTTCCACCTAATTCCTAGCATCATGACACAACTGAGGCCTTGTAGTGTGATGAAAAGTGTGCAGGGCCTGAGCTAAAATAGACTTGTTGCATATCATCTCTACCTCTTTCTAGGTCTGGATTCTTGAGCAAGTGTGGGAGATTTTCCAAGATTCCTACAACCTCTTATCACACGTGCTTTTCTTGCAATATGAGATTAAATGTCCTCCCACTAAGAGGTAGGGTCTATGTTCCCCACCCCTTAAATCAGGGAGGGCCTATGACTTCAGTGGACCTAGCACTACACAACTTCTGAAAGTTGGTCATGAGAAGCTAGACAGCTTTTCTTGGTCCTCTTGGAATGCCCCATTTTGGATCCAAGCCACCATGATGTAAGGATGCCCAGAAGTCATATGTAGGTATTTTGGCCATTGTTTCAACTGAAGCTCCAGCTGACCTTCAGCATTCATTCCTGAGTAAGACTTTAAATGATTCCAGCCCCCAGCTATCCAGGCATTCCCAGCCCCAAGTCATCCCAGCAGAAGCCCTAGACATCATGTAGCAGAAACAAAGTACACCACTGAGCTGTTTCTCAATTCCTGACCTCCAGAATACAAAGAAAGTGGTCGTTCTTTTATACCATTTTTACAGTATCTTGTCATAGCAACAGATAATTGGAACTGCAAGCCACATAACTTCTCTAAAGTTAGTTCCATCATCTTCCTTGTAAAGTTGTTGAGTATTAGAAATGATTTGCCTAATTTACCTTGCACAAAATAGGTGCTGATGATGATAGTCCTCATACATTGTTATTAACTGTTGTCTCTTTTGAGACCTAACCTCTGCCAACCTCTGTATTTGTCCTTCATGGTTGGAGATGCATGAAAATATGAATCCAAAGCTCTGTATGATGTATTCTCTTTCACAGCTGGCCAGGGAAGAACCAGTCCTTTGGTTAGAAGTGGTACCAATAATTTGTCCAACCACTCAATTATAGGCAATATTACTTTTTAGACTTACATTCTTCTAAGCAATAATAAGTATTTATTAAGCAATGCACTATACACAGTGACATAGAAGATAGAATCCCTGATGAAAGGAGATAATTAAGAAATCAAAGTCATCAAGGAGACCCAGGAGGACTTCTAACATACCCATTCATTTTAGTCTTGAGGAAACTTTTCCTCAAGAACCAAGCCCAAACTATAGATTCCTTACCTTCAATCCTTCACTCACTCATTGCTTCAGGAAATATTTGTTGAACACATGCTAACTTCCAGCCACTGTGGATTAAAAGATGAATATGAAACATGCTTGCTGAAAAGGAGCTCATAATCTGATTGGGAGACACAGTCACAAAAGCAGAGAAGTACAGAGCCCAGAAAAAGCACTACAGGACTGTGAGATGGGTGGGAGCCTGGAAAAGAACAGCTGACTCTGCTCTGCTAGGGAAGGACTCAGACGGGAGGTGAGCATGAAAGGCTGAGACACAGTTTCCAGGCAAAGAAAGAGCATTCCAGGTAAGGATAACCAACACATGTGAAGCACAGGGATATGAATATGCATTTTCATTACACCAGGATTTCTGAAACTCAGCTCCATGGATATATTCTTAAAGGACCTAGAGCATTTGCATGCTTTTAAAGAATTGATAAATTTCTTAAACAGACGTAATTCTTCATAACCAAAGACAATGCAGGGCACATAAAATGTACATCTTCCCTTAAGAAATATAGAGCTTCTGAGTTGGAGGAGACCCGAGAGATCATTTATCTCAACCCCCACGTACCCAAGTAAAATGGCTGAGGAGTGAGATAGTATAATGAGCAGGAAGATTGTGAAACCAGAGACATTGCTAAAGAACAAGAGCAATTAAAGGTTAAAATTAGGTTATTATTCCTTTTGATGTCCCTCCTCCATGGCACATCACAAAATATAAAAGCTAGGGGAAGGAAATAAAAAACAGCAAATGGGAAGACTATACCCTCTAGCCAGCCTATCACAATTATAATGTGGTATTTGAAAGAAGAAAAGACACCTCAAAAGGGCACCATTATTAATGCCACTAAGAAGGAATTGGAAAGTTGCAGTTTAAACCATTGGTTTTGTGCCAGTTCCCTTTTTTACATAAATATCAATTCTCACTGTGAGTTATTGCACCTTAATTTAGTTAGGAATATATTTTTAAAGTGGCTTGCTAAAAGGTGTAATTCAATGAAGAGAAAGTATTACCAAGTTGTGCAATGATCCATATATAGCTATTATTATTATTTAACATTCCCTAAACACCCACAGTGAGCTAAGCACGGTACTAAACTTTGGAAAGATGTGGTTCTTACTCTGACAAGGAAAGATTAAATACTCAGATGAGAGAAAAGCTGAAGTCTACTTAGAATCAAGGAAACTTATTTTTCTACTCCAACCTTTCCTTGCTTCTCTTGTCAAATTAACATAATTCAAGATATTAGACTGGTACTAATAATAGTTATTTCTCACCTGTGTTCAGTACTTCATACTTTACAAAGGGTTTTATATATACATCTCATTAGATAACTAGCATATAGTCTCTGAAAGATGCAAGCGTAAGAGAGGTGGTTCCATTTCAAGAGAAGAGTCAGCTGGCTTGTACTTTGAGAAGAATGATGCTTTGAACAGGCAATCTATGCACAAAATTTTGTGCCACCCACCTCTGTCTTACAGTCACCAATTTCCATCCCAGGAGGTAGTCACTAACCAATTTGTCTTATGTGTCATTCCAGAGATATTAAATGAGAATACTGGCACACAGTTTATACATGTGAAATCATACTGTTCTACACTGCAATTCTTTCTCTTATATATTGGAGATTATTTCATACTACATTATTATTTTTAATGGCTGTATCATATTCCAGATATAAGTACACCAGAATTTATTTAACTAGTATGCTATTTACTAAGGGATATTTAAAGGACTTTTGTTCTGTTTATTTGTACAAACTTTTGCTATTATGATGTGAATTCAATATATAATTTTGATAGCTATTGCCAAATTCCCTCCAGAAAATATATATTAAAATTCTCAGGAGCAATGTAAAAGCACCTGCCCCCTGACACACACTATCATCAATATATTATGTTATCAAAATTTGAGATCTTTGATAATCTGATAGGTAAAAAATAGGATCCCATGGTGGCATTATTTGTATTCCTTCTAATTATGAGATTTTTTGAACATACATTCATGGATTTTAAAAAACATTAGTATTTTCCTTTCTCTGAATGCTGCTTATATCCTCTATCAGTTTTTCTTATGAAGTGATTGTTCTTTTTCTGATTGGTTTTTGGGAATTCTTTTAATTTTAATTAAATTATTTTTACAAATAAACTGAGCTGCAATATTTTTCCTAGTGTGGAATTTGTCTTTTAACTCCATTAATAGTACTTTTACTTGCAGAATTATCTATTTTTAATAAATTCGTGTATTAATCAATCTTTTCTTTGTGGCTTCTAGGTTTTGTTTCATATTTATAAGGGTCTTTACTAATATAAGATTTTTTTTTACAAAGAAACTCCCAGGTTCTCATCTAGCATTATGAATTTTTATGTAAATTATTGATGCCTTTGGTATTTATTCTGGTGGGAAGAAGGGATCTAACTTTATTTTTCATTGATGATTACTAAGTAGTCCAAATCTATTCATGGATAATTCAACCCCCCACACATAATTTGAAATGCCACCTCTGTCATATACAGTTACCCCTCAGTACCCAAGAAGGACTAGTTCTAGGAACTTCATGTATCCTAAAATCTTCAGATGCTCAAATTCCTTGTGTTGAATGATGTAGTATTGACATATCATCTATGCACACCCTCCCATTCACTTCAGATAATCTCGATTACTTATAAAAGCCTAGTACAATGTGAATACTATGTAAATAGCTGTTGTGTTGTGTTGCTTAGGCAATAAGGGCAAGAGAAGAAGTCTGTACATGTTTGCCATGAATGCGATTGTTTTCCAAATATTTTCAATCTGCAGTTGGTTGAATCCACTGATGGGGCACTCGCAGATACAGAAGGACAAATTTATCAAAGTCCCTTATAGAGAATAATGCTTTGTTTAAGCCACCATTATGCAGTTTAGAGATCTAGAAATTCCCCTGGGTCACTTCCCCAGAGTTGATTCTTGATATAACTACTAAATCCAAGTAGATGTGTATAGTAAGGAATACCAAAAAAAAATAACATGCCAGAAACAAGCAGAGTGCCTTGCTGGAGTCAACAGAGCAAATAGGAACAAAGTTAGGATAAAAATACAAGACCCCCAAAGCATTTCTTTAGTGATGCAGAAGGTGCTGGAAGGACATCTGTTTCAGTTCCCTTATGGTAGAATCCAAGATCCATCACATGAGCCCCAGGATATTTCTGATCTCATTCTCTGGTCCAGTGTAAGGCTCTGACCACTTGTCTTTCAGGTTTGTGCTTGAACAGAATTTCCCCATGTCTACCTTCTTGACCTGGTCAAGGCAGAGTCAAGCATTCCTCTTGTCTCTGCAGCCTTCTGTCCATTGTACAGTCTGATAGTCCAGTGTCTTGATGTTTTTACTCCTCTGATGGACATTATCCTTTGCTCCCAACTCCTATTCATCTTTCTTCTGGTGACTAAATTTCTGCATTAGTGCCCTTTCTCTTATACTAAGCACAGATGCTTCTGGTGACACTGAGTTACCCAGGACAGAGGACCCACACATGACCTAGGGCAAAGCCACCTAGCAAAAGTCATACCTCAAGTCCCAGTGATTGGTTCAGTGCGGGGGGGGGGGGGGGGGGGGGGGGCCCA
>CM053406.1:64668472-64712953 GCA_028644305.1 Xerus rutilus | reverse complement strand
AATCTGTCATTGATTTGTAATTTTATTCCATTGTGGTCAGATAGGATGCAGGGTAGAATCTCTATTTTTTTGTATTTGCTAAGACTGGCTTTGTGACATAACATATGATCTATTTTGGAAAAGGATCCATGTGCAGCTGAGAAGAAAGTGTATTCACTCGTTGATGGATGGAACACTCTATATATGTCTGTTAAGTCTAAATTATTGATAGTTTCATTGAGATCTATGGTTTCTTTATTAAGTTTTTGTTTGGAAGATCTATCTAATGGTGAAAGAGCTGTGTTAAAGTCTCCAAGTATTATTGTGTTGTGGTCTATCTGATTCTTGTATTTGAGAAGGATTTGTTTGATATATGTAGAAGCTCCATTATTTGGGGCATAAATATTTATGATTGTTATGTCTTGTTGATGTATGATTCCCTTAAGAAGTATGAAATGACCTTCTTTATCTCTTTTCACCATCTTTGGTTTGAAGTTCACTTTATTTGATATGAGGATGGAAACTCCTGTTTGTTTGCGAGGTCTGAATCCTAGGAGTTCTTACTCCACTAAGGGTATCACTGTTCCCAAAACCACTCAGTGGATAGAGCTTAGGAGTCTAGGAATACATGTATCTACACATACATATAAACCCATACACATTTACACCTATAGTTATTAAGACATCTATCTACATATATTGAAGACTGTCATTCATGACTAAACATTTCAATTCCACTGAGTTTATTCCCAAATTTCTCCCTTTCTGTATTTTCAATTCCTTTTCTCAGCAGTGAAAAACTTGCCTTCCATTAACCTAAATATAATTTCTTGCTTAAACACTTGCCCTATATGAAGTTACTACTTCCCTAAAAAGATTTCCTCTTTATTTCAGTCAGGAAGTCCTACCCCAGCCATTCTCTGAAAACCCCATGTGAGGCTCCTCATCACCAGGCTGTGCCATAAGTGGACACCCTCTCAACTCTACGGGTGATCAAATTTTTAATTTAAGGAAAAAGATGAGCTGTAGAATTTTTAATCAAGGACATTCTAATACCTTAAAGTCTTTGGCCAAAATATGAATTTATTACTATACTTTAAATACACTGTTCTCTATCCATTAATATGATTATTTAAAAGAGAAAATGTATGTTTTTTATTATTAAATACTACATGCTCGCGAGCGGTGCACACACACACACACACACACACACACACTCCTTTACTATGAGGATTTCCTTCACTCTCCCTCCTCTGCAGTTCAATAATCGGCAAAAGAGAATCAAATTATTAATATTTGCATGCAAAACGTTGCCTATCACATCCTGGAAAGATTTTTCTGATAAGAAAGATGATGATAGTAACAAAGGGAATACAAGGAATAAACCAAAAGTGAGAGCAATGATAAAATAAGAAAGAGAAAAGGTGGAAATCAGAACGGTGGCAAGGGGGGCATGGAGGGCAGATGTTCAGAAGAGAAAAGGCACAAGAGGAAAGCTAATAGGAGAAAAGTGCATAGTAAGTGGCCTTCAGGAGAGCCTGATGCGGCCACAAAATCCATGCATGGCAAAGGGCTCCAACCTTATCATCAGCACTAGGCAGGTAACTGTCAAAACAAAAAAGAAAAAAAATGTCGTCTACTCCAGAATCACTAGCAAATCTAAGCAAGCAATTGAGAAACTGATACTTCATATATTTTTTTCAACACACAAATGAGTGAGACTGACATGGAGAAACTTGGTGCAGTCAACCTTGGGGTTTTATCTATATATTTGCTTACCAACATGTTTAAACAAATGCTATTTTGAGAGTCACTGTTAGAAACTATTCATAAACAGCTTCAAAATGGTGCAAGGGGAGCTGGGATTGTGGCTCAGTGGTAGAGAGCTTGCCTCACATGTATGAGGCACTGGGTTCGATCCTTAGCACCACACAAAAATAAATAAATAAACAAAATAAAGATATTGAGTCCACCTTTAAAAAATCTTTTAAAAAATTAAATAATTTTAAAATGGTGCAAGGGTTCTCAGTTTGTCAAAGTTTCCCTTTGATGAGAAAAATATTAATATTATATGTATAAAGAAAATACCTATAATATTTAACATTGCATCCATTTTGCTGTGTTAATAAAGAAACTACATATTCTGTAACTCATGATGTCAGTGTGTCTAACTCAAGCCTCTACAAAATATCCAGAAAGACAGCTTATCTAGGGCTAGGGTCTCGTCAGAGCCACTGCCTTTTTAACAGTCTTGGTTCAAAACAGTGTAACAGAGAGGCCAGTGAAGCAGAGGAAAGGGATTGAGGGGGGAAAGGGAGGAATAATGAAATGATCAAACTATCCTATATACATGCATATAAATATACCACAGTGAATTCTGAATTTCATCTTTATGTGTATCTGTAAAGCACCAATTAAGAAAAGCTATAAATAAAAAGAAGACCAGTAAAGTAGAGGAAAGAGAATTGGGGGGAGGAGAAAGAAAAGGAAGGAGAAGTACTGAGGACTAAATTGAACAAATTATATTAAATGATTCATAGTTATATCAAAATGAACCCAATATTGTGTATAACTATAATGTACTAATAAAAAAGAACAATTCATTGATGATTTAAAAAATAGTATAAGAGAATATGAAGTTGTTCTCTACTACACCTAAGCTTGCTGAATCTCCAAAAAGTAATTCTTTAAACAGAATAGAACTAAAGCAAAAGTTTTGCTTCTAGAAAAGTATCTGAGCCAGGTGCAGTGGTGCATAATTTCAGCTACTCCAGAGGCTGAGGCGGGAGGATCTCAAGTTCCATGTCAGCTTGATATAGCAACTTATGTCCCAAAATAAAAAGGGCTGGGAATGTGACTCAGCAGTGGAGTGCCCCTGGGCTCATTCCCTAGAACTTAAAAAAAAAAAGGAAAGAAAAGAATACTTATTCTTAAACCAACTTAATAAAGATTTATTACATAGTTTGGTTTAATTAGCAGATTTGTAGCTGAGATAAATTTTTCTATATGCTTCCTATAGGTGCTATTTAGAGGCTACTGAAAATATTAGAAAAGTACATTAATAACTTTCAGAAAACCCACTTTTCTTCCTTCCTAATACAATCCTGATTTTGTTTAGATAGTCCCTTTCCACTCACAAATGACTGAGAAAAAATAGATCCAGTGTCAAATTGCCCTGTTCAAATGGCATTGCTCTGGCTACTGTGGAAAAGTCACATAACCACATTGCTCCAGTCACAGTTGAGGGGAAAGGCACACTCTTAGAACATGAGCAAGAATGTATATCACATCAGATGCTCATGGTAGGTATTTTACAAGTATAAAAGAACTAATCTGAATTCCAAGCTGTCTAAAAGTAACAGAGCAAAAATATGGGAGGAATTTAGGTCCCTGGTGACATAATTGAATTACTGAGTAACCAACCTGACCAAAGCTGAACTCTTATGAAAGGTAATAGACTTTACTATACAATTCTTCACTGAATCAGGCTCTTGCACTTTGCACCAGGAGCATCCTATTACTCAAAGCATGTTTAAGTTCAAGGCCAAAAGCCAAAATTGCAAGTAGACATCCATGACAACTTGGCAGTGCTGGGAAAAATGCTTCTATAGGTTAAGTCAAGAGTTACAAGGTTGCCTTAGCTTTTCTGCAGGAAAAAAAAATCTGGAAATATTGCAAAGTTTCTCTTGCAGATCCTTCTGATCAAACAACTTTAAAACTAAAACATGGCCTTAGAATCCTTTCTTTTCTGGCTTGGAATCAGTAATGCCAGCTTTGCAAAGGTAACTTCATTGAATTGAGAACAAAGGAAACAATGCTTTATAAATTCAACCCAAAACAGTCTTAGACAATTTTTTTGACAGCTACCTAACTCTGAATCAGTTTTTAGCCCAACTGCCATCAAAATAAAAGTGTCAAAATCATTTGAATGCCCGAGGTACCTTTCATGCTTCTATATCAACCTCTTTTTCAAGTTTAACATCAGAAGACTTAATTTGGGGCAAAGTTAATGTTTACCTTAGGGATTTTTTTTTCACAATTCAGATTTATCCCAATTATTTCCAGAAAATCACCACAAAATTTATATGTTTTTTCCATACATAAAATATTCTGTGATTAAAATCAATTTTCAATTTAATAAAATAAGTAATATCCAAATTCATCATACACATTTTATGTACCTTTCTGGCAAGAAATATACTTTCATCTGACTCACAAAAGAGTCCATGACTCAAAAAAGTTAAAACTATTGGTGGACACTGAATAATAACTATAAGTGGCTGGAGAAATTATCACAAAAGAGGAAGTAAAGAGAAGGACTAAAATAAGATGTGTTTTTAAAGTTTTGACAAAGTTAGGGAGATAGCTATAAGGTAAATACCTCCTGGAGATGCAAAGTGGCTATGCGAGTGTGTGTTTGAGTCTGTTACCGTAGAATTGGGAAACACCAGCATAAGATGCCCCTGGAGACTTTCAGATACTTAATATATTGTCATGTATGTACAAATTAGGTGCATGTCTATATCAAAGTCCTGGCAGGAAACTTAAGGCATAAGCCAAAAGGGTTATTGAAGAGATTTTAATGAAAAGACTATTTACACAAGAATGGACAGGATTAAGGAAACCACAGTAATGTGGAAGAAGCCTAGAAGAGTAGAAGCTGTTGCCACTTCTATGCCCAAATTGAAAAGGGGATAGATTCCCCAGAAGCTAGCCTGGTAAATTCAGTTACAGGAGAAGGACACCAGATAGGAACTATGGCCCTAGGTAGAGAGATGCAGAAACTGCCAAACTGCAGCTCAACAAGAAAGGGGACAGGGAAATAAATACCCAAACTTACTCTCTTACCATCCTTTGACCTCTCATTCACCAAACCCAAACAAAAGTTGAGAAGAGGACCTGAATTACCCTGACCAAAGAGGTCAGTCCCCAAGGCCTAGAGAAGGTCAAAGGTGAAGAGGAACCTAATAGGGCAAACAGACATCCCCAACAGACTGTACACAAATAATAGTAAAGATGGGACTTTAAGAAATGAAGGCATTTATGGGCTGGGGATATGATTCAATGGTAGAATACTTGCCTAGTATTATAAAGCCTTGGGTTCAATCCCCAGCACCAGAAAGAGAAAGAGAGAAAGAGAGGAAGGGAGGAAGGAAGGGAGGAAGGGAGGAAGGAAGGAAGGAAGAAAGGAAGGAAGGAAGGAAAGAAGGAAAGAAGGAGGAAAGGAGGAAGGGAGGGAGGGGAGGAGAAAGGAATGAAAAGGGAAGGGAAGGGAAGGGAAGGGAAGGGAAAAGAGAAAGGAGAGGAAAAAAAAGAAAAGAGGAAGGGAGGGAGGAAAGGTGGGAAGGAAGAAAGAAAAGAGAGAAGGGGGAGGGAGGGAGGGAAGGAAAGAAGGAAGGAAGGGGAAAGGAATGAAAATGAAAGTGAAGGGAAGGGAAAAGAGAAAGGAAAGGAAAGAAAAGAGGGAGGGAGGGAAGATGGGAAGGAAGAAAAGAAAGAGAGCGGGGAGAAGGGAGGGAAGGAAGGGAGAGAGGGAGGGAGATATTTGCTTCCACAATAACTCTGGTATACATTTTTGGTAAAGATATTTAAGAACGCTTTCCATTTTGTTGCTGCTAGTTTTTAGTCATCATAAAGAAGTCAACTTTATGTATATAAAGTTGGAAAGTCAACTTTATGAATATAAACAGATATATATTTTATAACCATTAGCTTTCTGACAGTAAAGTCGATCCTCTTCCCTCAGGCAAAAATACTTTTCCACTTCCATAGACTTAGTAGTTCTTTATTACTGTTAAAAAGTAATGTTTATGTAAACCTGAGACAATTGCTTTAATTCCATCTCTAAACTATACTAATTTAGATTAGATTTGCATTTGTCTTTTGAGTTGTCATGAACATAAATTGAGTCTGGGCGTGTGAGTATGTGGTATGATGGATAGATCCAATCTGTTGAGAGTCCAACTGTTGAGGCAACATGAAATGACACCACTAGCCTGTCATGTCTGTCTTTGCAGGAGCACATGGTGTAGGCTGTGGTTCAGTGGAAAGAGTCATGGACTTTTGGTCTGAAGACAATAGTTAAGAGTTATCTTTTTCACTAAAAAGCTATAGGACTTAGCCATTCCCTTCACCCACTCAGCTGCTCTTCTGTGGACTATAGGGCTAGGGCCAGAGAGGTGCCACAGGGGCTTCCAGTGTTACAGTTCTTTGGTTCTTATGCACGTGCCTGGTGATCATACCTTACAGGAACCACAGTTTGCTGCTTACAGGTTGTTCTAATGTGAAAAGGGCTTTTTAAAACTGACATAACAAATTGCTAAATACTCTATTTTACGTAAAGAAACAGCAAATGACATTAAAATACAGGAAATCCTCAGTGACTTTTTGTGGGTCTAACAGCCATAGCCTCACATGAATCTCAGAATCTCCTTGAATTGCTTAAAGTATGCTTGCCATTTCATAGCAAATATTTACACGCCTAAGTAATGACTCCACAACACTTTGAGTAATGAAGAGGAGAACTCATGCCCAAGAATTGATTTGCACTTCATAATTCAGTCCCATTGAAAAAAACTCTCTTTAATTTCTTTAATGTTCTGGAATGAGGGGAAAAGCTATTCTACCACTGTTGAGGTTGAAGTAGACAAGCAGTTACACAGGTATTTGTACAACATTCCTGCACTATGTAAATAAATAATTACCTAAGTATTTAATACCTACCATATGCTGCATTAACAATATATATGTGTATATATAATAATATATGTAATACCTATATCTATAATATATATTAATAATATATATTATTAAATTCTCATAGTTATCTTTGATATTATCGTCAATTTGTAGGTCTCACAGAAGTCAACAAATTTAACCAAACATAATAACTAGCAAGGGAATGAGTCAGTTTGTTTTTGTTTTTGTTTTTGTTTTTTTGGTACTGGGAATTGAATGCAGGGGCACCTAAACACTGAGATACATCACCAGCCATATATATATATATATTTTTTTTTTTTTTTTTTAAATTTAGAGGCAGAGTCTCACTGAGTTGCTTAGGGTCTCGCTCATTTGCTGAGGCTGGTTTTGAACTTGGGATCCTCCTGCCTCAGCCTCCCAAGCCACTGGGATTACAAGCATGTGCCAACACACCTAGCAATGAGCCAGAATTTGAACCTAAGATTCAAGCCCAATTCTCCATCCTTGTTACTTCAGTACCTCCAGGAACTCTGACCAGATATACCCACTACCTCTCAAAGGTTTCATTTGTTTTTTATAAAAAATGAAACTTTCCTCTTAGCTTTGGTTTCTCCCTTAAGTAATTTCTCTGCACTCTTGAGCCTCTCCTTGTGCCTCTAGCACTATCTACCACTGCCTGGGGCATGAGAGCCAGGTGGGCTTGGCCTGGCCTCAAATGTCAGTGTTCTCCAGCACTATAACAGGACAAGTGACATATTGATGTGGCTTGAACCTTAGGCATTAAAAGCCCTACATCTGTCTCTCTTCCTGATTACAGACCATATTTTTCCATAAGTATTCACCTCCTCTCTCATTCCATCAAAATTACACAATTGTCTGAATAACTTGCTCCTTGCTTCCATTCTCTCTGGAAAACATCCATTTACATTGTGGATTATGAATTGTGCTGCTATAAACATTGAGGTGGCTGTGTTCCTATAGTGTGTAGTGGTAGACAAGAAAACATTGCCTTAGAAAATTCTACGTCTTTATTGAGAAATTAAGAAAAATGGGAGGCACTCCCCTACCACATTCCCTTTCTGTCTTGGATTGGGTCTCTTGGAAATAGACCCTGAAATGGAGAATTGTGTGCAGAAGGTTGGTTGGAGAGTGTTCTCAGGAATTATATCTGAGAAAAGAAAGACTTGGCAGGGGAGGAGAGGAACCAGGAATGGGTCAGCACTGAAGCAGATATGAGGTGAGCAGCACTGTATACACCACACCAGCTCAGACTGTGGACCCAAGTAATTAAATTGTGTCCTCAGTTTAATTACTCCTTCCTCTTTTTTTTTGGGGGGGGGGGTACTGGAGATTGCACTCAGGGACACTCGACCACTGAGCCGCATCCCCAGCCCTATTTTCTGTTTTATGTAGAGACAGGGTCTCACTGAGTTGCTTAGTGCCTCGCTGTTGCTGAGGCTGGCTTTGAACTCGCGATTCTCCTGTCTCAGCCTCCCTAAGTGCTGGGATTACAGGCGTGAGCCACCGCGCCCGGCTTACTCCTTCCTCTTCTAGACAACAGATTTCTAAGATTCTGAGGACCATTCTGAAATCTCACTACGAAGAATTTAAAAGATTCTTGAGCTCTCCAAGGAAACTAAATGGAATAAAGAGATTATAAAATAGGAAAATTCTAAAAATAATAGAATGAAACTGGGTACTTTGAATGAAAACCAGTCAGATCTACATGGATTGTAGCATCTTATTGATTCATTATCAAACCAAATAATTTAATCATATTCCATTACCATGTGTTTTCACTTCCTACACCATACAATATGAAGTCTATGTTATCAGATTAGAGAAAGAGGAAAGATAAGAAGTAGGTGGGGAGGGGTGGGGGGCAAAGGATATGAGAGACACCACTCCTCAAACCAAGCAAAAAAAAGCGCTCAGTTAAGGATACCAGAATGCATTGTAATTTAAGAAACAGCTTTAAGATGTAAAAGAAAATATGTAAATTCATCTTTTGTTTTAAGTAAGCCAGCTGTGACTATCTTAAACTATTAGTAAAAATATCCTTCTCTTTGATTTTGTGAACTTGAGCCATTTACAATTTGTAACATAGAGAAGTATTTTTTAACATGTTTTTTAACATTAAGATCTAATTTAACATGTAACTCTGTGTTATTTCAATTGAATTTAACAAATCCAAGGAAGAAAAGTCTTCCCCGAAAGAATAATGTCTGAAAAGTGATTATTTAAGAGCTGATAACTTCGCAATTACATATCACTATTGCTGGACTCTTCTGGTCAAACTTTAAAGATTTTCTTTCCCAGGAAAAAATGCCTCAAGTTTTAGAATAAGAATGCTTTAGTGACTAAAACATGTTGGGTAAAATGTAAAGCTTTTATTTGAAAGTATGAAGACCCTACTATCCCACTCCTGGGTATTTTCACAAAGGATCTAAAATCAGCATACTACAGCAACACAGCCACCTCAATGTTTATAGCAACACAATTCACAATAGCTTAATTATGGAATCAACCCAGATGCCTGTTTACAGATGAATGGATTAAGAAATTGTGATACACACACACACACAATGGGGTTCTACTCTGCTACAAAAAGAATGAAATTATGGCATTTGTCAGTAAATGAATGGAAATGGAAAATATCATGCTAAGTGAAATTAGCCAAACTCAGAAACTCACAGGTCAAATGTTTACTCTCATATGAGGGAGCTATAGTAAAATAAAGGAAAGGGGAAGAGAAGGATAAGATTACATAAAGAACCAATCAAATAAAAATTAAAAGACGAGTAAAAGGAAGTCTAGCATCAAAGAGGAAGAAGAACGGGAGCAAAGAGGGAGAATGGGAGGAAAAAAGGAAGATCATGAACTGAAATTGATTTCCATGCATGTCTGAGTTTATCAGGATGAACCCAACTACTACTATGTAGAGCCATAAAGCTCTAATAATAAAAAAAATCAAGTCAAACTCAGTGGCATTGTTGATGCTGAAAACAATTATTTACTTTTATCATAATGCATTACATAATAAATATACAAATAGTGCTATTATGTTAATCTGACCAAATAAATGAATAACTCAATAAAGACTCCATGTTTTGGGAATGTATCCTTATAAAAAATAAGGAGGTACTATTTATTCACTTAAAGTGTACCAGAAATTATGCAAAATGCACTCTTAAGTCTGTCTCCAATATATTAGTTATTTATAAAATTAATATTTTATATTAAATAAGCTATGCAGTGAACAGGATATAAGCTTGTAGAAGGCAAGGTTTATGGTCTGCTTTAAGTAAGACATATTCCCAAGAGCTGGAACACTAACTGGCACAATGTGGGCACTCAATAAATGTCTGTTAAATCTATCAATAAGTTCAAGGTTGATGAGGACTATATTGCCCTTGCCATTCAATGAATGAATTTTATCTTAGAAAGAGAAGTAGTAGGTAAAGCAGAGTAGTTCAATCCAGATTTGGGTTAACACTAAGACACTCCATTGACATCAATCCAAATTCTATTTACAATCCTGGATTCCTACATAAATGTTCTGAAATCTTTTAGAATGGCACAACAGGCATAAGCCCAGAACCACAACAGCTGTGTTTGAATAGAGAGTAAAGAGATATCTTGTTATAAAATTTCTTTGCCATGAATTATTCATGCTAGGAAACCAGCAAAATGCTTACTAATTCAACTATAATGCTCTTACTTGACCAAGAGATTGAATTTGCCTTTGAAAACAAGGAGAGACAAGAGAATTTAGCAAGAAATAGCCCACATGGAGTCAATGATCTTCCCATGAAGATCCTAAATATCGTATTATCATAACCATTATATTATGTGCCATATAGTTAACAAAGCTCATTGATATCTAATGCAGTATCTAATTTGATTCTCACAACCACCTGTGAATCAGGAAATACTACTGAATCACATTGGATGTTCGGGAGTATTAATCACAGCTTTAAAGATCTAACCAGTTGAAAAATAACAAATAAAAATCACAACCATTGGGGGAAGGGGAAGAATGGATGTTCAGGAAGTTGGATAAAGGTGAATGAAAAGAAGAAATGGGGAATAGGAATAGGAAGAATAGTGGAATGAATCTAACATTACTTTCCTGTGTACATATATGAATACACCACAGTGAATCTCCACATCATGTACCTCCACAAGACTGGGATCCTAATTAGAGTAAGATATAATCTATGTTTGTATAAATATGTCAAAATTGACTCTACTGTCATGAAAAAGTAAAAAGAACAAATAAATACATAAAATTTAAAAATCATAATCATAATAATCAGCTATCCCCTAAATAGCACTTACTATGTATAAAGTACTATTTACATGCTTTACATCTGTTAAGTCATTTACTTCTCAAAATAACAAGTTTCCAAATAAGGATCATGACATCAGCTTTTTCAAAGTTGGTGGGCAAATTTGCTACACCTGATATAAAAATTGCACTTTTTTCCAGTCTCTTCTGATTTGAAGATAATCGGGGAATGATCACCCTGCCTTTTCCTCCAAAGATCATGCTGTAAAGCTGGAACAGAGAGAACTGAGAACTGACTGGGCCACGCTTGCATAACCTCGCGGTCTGCTTGCCTATGAAGCCTGAAAGTGTAGGCTTCAGCCTCACCTGGACCCCAGGCAGCTCTGAGCTGATGAGAAGGTCAGGGAGAGGCAATGTCAGGCGTTCCCTAATCTCCCCAATCTCTCACAAGTTTTTGCAATGGGTGGGAAATTGTCCTTGAAATTCTGCTGATGTCTCTTGCGAAGTAAAGCAGATCTTTCCATTCCTTTATGGGAAACTGCAGGGAAGAAAATCCTACCCCCAAAATCTTCAACAGCCAGCTGAGGGAAACTGAAAAACAGGTAAGTTTACTACTTTCTTCAAAGTCAAAGAACTGGAAGGTAGCAAAGATAGGCCTTGAGCCCCAGGAGTCTGATGACAGAGTTCATATAGCATTCACTCCACATAACACTGGAAACTTTCAGCTCAGACAAGTTCAACACAAAGCTGCAAGGCAAACATTCTAAAACCCTATTAACCCCATTCTAAACCTTAACACTCTCCCAGAAATATTTCATGCCCTTACTGTATTCTCTTTTCACCTTAATTTCTTGTCATGTGCTCTGAGAACATCAAAGCATTTCTTTCTGAGCCTACCTGATAAAATGAGCAACATAAGAAATCTATTATTGTATTTCATCCCACATCAAAATATTAAAATTTGATGCAGTTTAACTTTGGTATATTTCTGTTGGTTCAATAAATACTCCTTATATTGACTAACAGGCTAATACATCTTTGGTTCATAAAGTTGCCAGTATATCAAAAGCACTATCAGACTCAGGAGCAGGTGCTACATTATTCTCTTATTTGTATTTTTACAAGTCTTCATTCAACAGATAATCCAGCATGAAGCTGCTTATTAGTTTACTTTCCATTAAATGCATACACATAATTAATATTTGCTGATTCATGTAGTATTTTCCTGTTTATTAACAGACTGAAATTTCAAAGTATGAATAAATTTGACTACATATTTCCACCAAAAAAAGCCTCATCAATCTAATGCAATTAGAAGTGGTCATTAATTTATTTGTGACAGGGAATGTGAATGACTAGCTTGAATGATTTATGGTATTCCTAAAGTTCTTTTTAAGAATTCCACTGTAGGAATTAAGACTTTGGTAGTTATCCTCTCATGCATCCTCTGGTTTCTTGAACTATTCTTCCACCAATAAATCTCTGTTTACAATTATAATAAGATGTTCTACAACTAATTGCAGTAGAATTTTAGGAATCAGGTGGAATGTAAATTAAGATTCCACGTGGGCCTGCCAGTCCTGGCTGCTGTTATTGTGTCTATGGGAACAGAGTATTTTTGCTTCTGATGTAATGTTTCTTAATCAAGTAAAAAAATTTTAAAATGTTAAGCAACTTCAAGACCTTAAATAATGAAAAAAAATCACTGTCATTTTGGATAAGGCAGTAATTATTTAAGATAATGACATTTATCTTCTCTGTTTTCTACTCCCTATGGACAGACTTTCATGTATACCACTTAAAATGTATCTTGTTTTTTTTGTCTGATCATTTGTTCAGGAGCAAAATTTATGTAAAAATGAATGATATCTGTCCCCACTAAGCCTCCTAGAGCCAGAGCATCTTAATTCCAGCTCATACACCTTAATTTGTTTCTCAATATGTTAGGGTAACTTTAAACTTGTATCCATTATTGTATTTGTATAGTTTTGGAACTATTTCAGTGCCCATGAAAATGTAACCAAAGCATAGTAAAATCTTAATAATCATCAAATAAATGCATTTCATTAGTTTCAAAATATTTCAAATCAAAATTTTTCTCTACCCAATGCAAGAGTGATTCACCAACAACAGAAAGCAGGGACTCTAACTTCAAAAACTTAATTATAATTCTTTATTGACTACAATAACCCTGAGTACCATAACAAATAAACCCTGAAGTGTTGGTGGCTTGACACAGCTAAAGTGTATTTCTTGCTGGAGATAATGATCCAACTTGGAACTCATTGTTAGGAGGTAGTTTTTCTCTACACGGGGATTTGGAACATAAACTCCTTCCATCTTACAGTCCCGTTATTCAGGACCTCATAGTCTTCTGCATTCAGTCAGTGGAAGAAAAACACAAAGAAATAATCCTGCTTCTTAACCATATCCTTCTTAACGTATTGGCTATAGTTTTGTAGAAGTTATCAACAACACACTGTCTTCTGCTTCTCAATCTGAAGTAATTTCAGCCAAAAAGGAGATGTGTGCAAACTTCCCTTCATAGACCATGGCCTTGGAGGCAGGTGGAACCTAACTAAGTGGTCTAAGATAGCAAAGCTTCCTCAGGTGGGAGCCCAGTAGGAAACCTCAGCCCTGCAGGCAGCCTAAAAACTCATTCCCTTGAATTTGCTACAAAAACACACTGTACTACAAAAGATTCAAAAGGAAAATGTGTGCCCGGCACAGGAAGGAACTCAGATCTTCTGTGGAGAATACAGTACTTCAGGAGTGTCATTCAGCTGGGTCAAAACAAGTCATTCCTTTTTTAAAACTATGTTAATACAACCTCAAGTACCAGCTAGCTTAAATGAAAGGTATTTCATTTTTATTATTCTTGGGTGAAAAGTAAATAACACTCCTTACAGTTGTCCTTTATATAAAGACTTTATTTGCCAGCAACAGAGACTTTATTGACTAAAACCTTACCTATATTTCACAAGACAGATCATTTTTCCCCATCATCTTTCAAAGAGATGTTGTTGCCAGCCCATATAGCTCTCAGAGGCCAAAACTAGAGCACTATGAACAATAAAATATTGTTGATTATAACCCACAGAATAAAATAAATATCCACGAGTTCATAGTTACATAAGTAAATGTAAATAGGCATCAATAGCACATTTATAAAATAATTTCCCTTAACCTAGAGGCTACTGCCCCTAGCACAGAATTTCTTATACACACACACACACACACACATACATGCACACGCACACACACACACACACATAGTAGCAACATGAATGACTGCATAAAGTAGGGAAAACAGATAAATCTTCCTTCATATATTAATATATGTTTAATATATATTAAACATCAATATGGATAAATGAATAAATAAAGTAGGGAAGAAGAGACAAATCTTCCTTACAGAAAAATCCGAAAATAGCATATGTATACACCATGTCAATAATCCTCCTCTCCAGGATTGGAGCCTAATTGCCCACCTTTGAGGGTGAGCTACACTTAATGACCAACTCCTGAAAATTAGGGCCAAGAGAAAAATAGCAACTTTATGGCAAAGAGTTCTGGAAAACTCTATGGAACCAAGTAATGAAGGTGAATGTCATGTTCTCTGCTATCATGAAAAGTGCACTTTACCTGTGTGATATGCTTTACAAAATCTATAACCTCAGTCTAATCATGAGAAACACATCAGACAAACCAAGATCAGGGGAACTTCATTTTACAGAATACCTGGGCACTCCTCAAGACTGTCAAGGTCACAAAAAACAAGCAAAAATTAAATGCTGCCTCATTTAATTCTATTTATAAACATGTAAAGTAGATATAATTGTGCTCATTTTTCAATTATAAAAATCAAGTTTCCAGGGCTGGGGTTGTAGCTCGGTGGCAGAGCACTTGCCTAGCACGCATGAGGCACTGGGTTCGATTCTCAGCACCACATATAAATAAACAAAATAAAGGACTATTGAAAACTAAAAAATATTTTTAAAAAAAAATTTAAGCTTCCAAGGGTTAAGTAATTTGCCCGAGGATAAATTATTTGATGTGTTAAGGAAATGATATTATTTCCAAAATATCAGTGGCTTAACACAATATAATGTTTTCTTTTTCACTTATATCATCATCCCATGCAAGTCCATAGTGGTCATCTCATATTCTGCCCAAATTCCACTCCCCAAAAGAGGCACCAGAAACAGCTTAGCAAGAAAGAAAACTTTAAGACACTAACCACTACATTCCAAGTAAATACACACAAACCACACACACACAAAAAAAAGTGTGACTCTGCCTCTTCTCCTTCTAGTGAAGGTCAGATTTGTAGCCTTCAACACATACTTGCCAGTAATTAGACAGTAAATAGGTAACACCCCTCTTCTCTCCTAGAGCAACATCAGAGAAGTAGTGCCATAACATAAGATTGAAAGAAAGATGCAGAATCTCATAAAATAGTACTATCCAAAATGTTCAAGTGATAATAAAAAAACTCACTTATCATATTAAAAATCAGGAAAATATCAACTTGAATAGAAAAAAATCCACACTTGACAAGGATTATTTTAAACATAGTAAAAATACTTCCCTGAACAATTATGAGCACACTCAAAAAAAATTAATTAATATAAAGTCTTGGCAAGGGAATAGAAGATATAAAGAAGAACCAAGTAAAAAGTATAGAATGGAAATACAATTACTGGAAGTGAAGGGCTCAGTAGTAGAACATAAAACACAGAAAGGGGTAAGTGGACTCAAAGATAGAACAATAGCAATCTAACAACATAAAACATAAATCACAATCTAACAACATAAAATATTGCAGATGAAATGGAAAAAAATGGACAGAGCCTTGGAGATTTGTGGAAACATAACAAAAGAATTAACATTCAAGTCATTAAAATCAGCATACTATGGTGATGCAGCCACAGCAATGCTTATAAAGCTCAATTTACATTAGCTAAGCTATGGAACCAACCTATCAATCAATAAATGAATGAATAAAGAAAATGTGGTATATGTACACAATGGAATTTTACTCAGCCTTAAAGAAGAACGACTTTATTATATTGTCCAGTAAATGGATAAATCTGGAAACTATCATGCTAAGTAAAATAAACCAATCTCAAAAAACCAAAGACTGAATGTTTTCTCTGATATGTAGACGCTAACCCACAATGGGAGGGGTGGAAGAATTGAAGTTCAGTGGATTAGACAAAGAGGAATGAAGGGAAGGGGTATAGAAATAGGAAAGATAGTGGAATGAGTCTGCCATAACTTTCTTATGTACAAATATGAATATACCACAGTGCATCTCACCATCTTGTGCATCCACAAAACTGGAGTTTTAATTAGAATAAGATATATTTCATGTTTATATAAATATATAAAATTATATTCTACCAATGAAAAAGAAGAAGAAAGAGAGGGGAGCTTTACCAAAAAAAACTATTTGAAGAAATAATGACTAAAAGCTTCCATTTTGCCAAAAGATATGAAAATAGATCCAAAGAGCTGAACAAACCAGAAGTATGAAAACTGCAAAGAAATCCTCACCAAGACACATCAAAGTCAGACATCTGAAAATTAATAGCAAATGGAAAATCTTGTAGCAGTGAAAGAGAAATGATACCATACTTATAAGGAAAGAAAATTTGAATAACAGTGTATTTTTCATCAGAAACCATGGAGACCAAAAAGAAGTGACACATTTTTCAAGTGCTGAAAGAAAAGAACTATTAGCAAAGAATTCTACATGCAATGAAAATGCCCTTCAAAAATGAAGAAAGGATCAAGACACTCTCAAGTTCAAGGAAACTAAGAACATGTGTCAGCAGATCTACCTTAAAAGAACAGTTAGTTCTCTAAACAGAAGCAAAATGACAAAAGGGGAAATCTTGGAACATCAAGAAGGAAGAAAGAAAAATGCAAATAGCAAAAATACAAGTAAATAAAATACACTCCCATTTTCCTCTTGTTTTCTATATATTTCATTGTTGAAGCAAAATTATAACATAGTCTAGTGTGGTTCTCAATGAATTAAGAAGAAATATTTCAGACACTTATTTAAATGGGAGAGTATAAAGTGATGTGAAGGAAGATAAACTTTCTGTAGTTGACATGATCTGGAAAATGGCAACACCGATAGACTGGGACGAGTTATGTATACAAAATGTAAAACCCAGAGCAACCACTAGAAGATCATTATAAAGAGATGAATCTCAAAACACAGTAGATAAACCAAAATGAACTTTTTGCAAATTTCCAAGTAAACCACAGGAAGGTAGGAAAATAAAGCAGAGGAATGCAAATAGAACAAATGAAAACCGAAAAATAAAATGGCAGAATTAAACAGTAGCATATCAATAATTGCATTCAATATCCAAAGGTCTAAGTATAACAATAAAACACAGAGATTAGCAGAGTAGAAAATAAAAACATGACCCAACAATATGCTTCCCACAAAAAACTCCAAAAATAACTATATGAGTAGGTGGGAAAAGACATACCACAAAGAGATTAATCAAAGAAAGCAGAAGTGTCTATATTAATATTTGATAAAGTGGACTTCAGAACAAAGAAAATTACCAAAGGCAGAGAGTGATATTACATAATAATAAAAGAGTCAATTGACCAAGAAGACAGCAGTCCTAAATGTGTATAAATAAAATAGCAGCTGCAAATATGCAAAGAAAATTTAATAGAACTGAATAGAGAAATAGACAAATCCATAACTATAGTTGGATACTTCAAAACCCCCTCAACAACTGATAGAAAGAAATTGCAGAAAATCAGAAAGTCTATAGAAGAAATCAACAATATCATCAAGCAACAATATCTAACCAATGTATATAGAATACTCCAAACAACAAGATAATCATTCTTTTCAAGGGTCCATGATAGAACTTTCCTTAGGCCATAAAAAAGACCTCTATAAGCTGAACTAAAAATCATACAAAATATGTTCTCTGACCACAACAGAACTCAAATAACAGACAAGTATTTAAAAACAGAATCTTCGCACACTTAGAAATTAAAGAGCATGCTTCTGAAAAATCCATAGGTCAAAGACAAAGCTCAGGAGAAATTTTAAAATACATTGTACTGAATTTAAAAGAAAATATAGTATTTAGGGTATGCAGCTAAAGCAGTGCTGAGACACAGCATTACAATGCTTACATTAAAATGAACAAAAAAACTGCAAATCAATAATCTAACCTTCCATCTCACAGAACTAAAAAAAGAAATGATAAAATAAATACAATGCAAGGAGGAGTAAGGAAATAATAAAGAGAAGAGTGAAAGCCAAAGATATCAAAAGCAGAAAAACAATAGAAAAATGAAATGAAAGTTTGTTCTTTGAAAAGTTCAATAAAATTCACAGGCCTCATAACCCTCAAAGGAAAAAGTAAAAGAGGGGCTGGGATTGTGGCTCAGTGGTAGAGCGCCTGCCTCGCATGCGTGAGGCACTGGGTTCGATCTTCGGCACCACATAAAAAAATAAATAAAATAAAGTTATGTCCATCTACAACTAAAAAAAATTTTTAAAAAAAGTAAAAGAGAAGACACAAATTACCAATGTCATTAATTAAATAGGTAATAGCATTATTGATCTGAACATGTTAAAGTGAGCTGAATACAGTGATTGCATGCATGCCTGTAATCCCAGTGGCTCTGAAGGCTGAGGTAGGAGAATTGCAAGTTCAAGGCCAGCCTCAGCAACTTAGCATGGCTGTAAGTTACTTAGTGAGACCCTCTCTGTCTCAAAATAAAAAATAAAAAGGGCTCAGTTGTTAAGTACTTCTGGGCTCAATCCCCAGTACCAAAAGCAAAAGAAAAGATCAAAGTATAAAAACAATGCTAAGGATAACTCTAAATACATAAATGTTAAAAATTAGATGAAAAGGACCTCAAAATGCACAAACTACCCACAATTGACTCTATAGGAAACAATTTGAATAGCCCTATTACCATTAAAGAAAATTGAATGCATAATTTTAAAACTCTTAAAAAATTAATCTCCAGGCCCACATGGTTTTATGAAGAATTCTACCAAAGGGGTAAAGAAGTAATACTAAGCCCATAAGTCTCTTCCAGAGATCATAATAGGAACACTTCCCAAATTTTTTATAAAGTCAATATACCCTGATATCAAAACCAAAACAAGATAGTACAAAAAAGTTACAGACCAGTATCCTTTATGAATACAGATACATAAATCCTCAACAAAATATGACCAAATAGAAGTCAGTGAAATATAAAGTGAATTATATGCCACAAACAGTGATATTTATTCCAGGAATATAAGGCCATATAATCTACCAGATTAACAAAGTGTAGAAAAAAATAAAATGATGTGTATTGATTAATGCAAAAAAATCAATCTAGGTGTCCATCAGCAGGTAAATGGATAAAGAAAATGTGGTATATATACACAACTGAGCATTATTTAGCCACAAATAAGAATGAAATCATGTCAAAATGGATAGAACGAAAGGACATCATGTTAAGTGAAATAAACCAAACACAGAAAGATAAGTATCAATCAAATGTGGAAATGAAAAGAGAAAAAGAAAAAAAAAGTCAACATGAAAGTGGAAGAGGGATTACCAGGAATTGGAAAGAATGCAAAAGAGAGGAAATAGGGGGTATGAGGATAGAAGAAAGGTAGATGAACATGATCAATGTCTATTTATGCATGTATGGAAATATCACAGTGAATTCCATTAATTTGTACAATTAACATGTACCAATAATAACATTTTTTTAAAAAATTATTTGAAGCTATTTTAAGGCAAAATGGGAACAATCAAATAAAAGATGAAAGAATTTCTATGGTAAATTATTAATAGTTATTAAAACACATAAGATCAGATAATCAGGTCTTCCATATACATTAATGTCCCAAAGCAGCCATTCTCTATAGAGAAAGGTGGGTGGATGGTTTTTCCTAAAAGATAGGAGATTCTTCTTGATTAAGATCACAGATGCTGATCCTAAAATATAACATGCAAATGCCAATTGATACATAAAATAGAATTATAGGATTCATGATTAGTCACATTTAAGAATATGTTTTTTAAACTTTTAAATAAAATAAATATATAGTTTAATAAAATATTACACCATGATCACCATTGCAAATCAGTACCCAGATCAAGATATGGAACTTGACTAGTCACCAGAAGCCATGCGCCAATCACTACCATCTCTGTCTCCTCTAAAAATAATCACTCTCCTGACATTTAGCTTTTCTTTAAACTATAGCATTCAATAGTACAACACTAATAACAATAATCTAGTTTTTGCTTATTTTTATGTTTGACTTTTAAGTCCCTTTTAATCTATATGCCACACCTTCATACCTTTTTTTCTTTGTAATTTATTTTTTAAGAAATTACATCATTTGACCTGTGGATTTTCCTATAGTTTGCATTTTGATTATTGCAGTCATAAATAGTTAAACATGTTTCTTGGTCTTCTGTCATTCCTTTAAGTTAGTGATTGGTATAAGAAGCTTAAAATGGAATGCACTGACGTTGGACAATTTCAACTGCTTTTGCAATAGCTACTAGGTGACCTATGGATTTCTGGAAGGCAAGACAGGAAGCCATCAAAGTTCAACGTATCATGTAGAACCAGGAAAAGCAGCTAAGAGGGATACAGGCCCAACTGGAGGAATTGAGGGCAGTTTTCCTAGCTGGGTATAAGGGCTGTGTGCAAAACAAAAGAAATTGGAGCAGCAGAGAATGAATTACCATCAGAAAGTGGCATCTGGAGAGTGTCTGGGAGGGGATAGAAGTCAGGACTCACAAAGGTCTACTGGGTAAATGCTGGGATCTAAATAGGGAAGAGTTAAGTATAGCGTTGGTCCTTTTTCTACCCTCAACTTGGTCCTTCAAATCAGTTCAGGAAAATATCCTCCCAACAATGGTACTTTCGTGTAGAGTACGTGAGTTGATTAGAAATGCTTAGGGCCACCAGCACTTTATACTGAGCAGAGACTGGAAATGGTGGATACAGCAAAAGTGACTAGATTAGAGGAAGAAATTAGGTTGCGCCATAAAAAATATAGACCTCTAGAAGGAAAATAGGGAGAGGGAGGAGGGATGGGGAAAGGCAGCAACTGTGAAATAAAGTTGACCAAATTATGCTATGTACACAAATGAATACACCGCAGTGAAGTCCACATTTAGATACAGCTATAAAGAAAGCATCAATTAAGAATGAATAAATAAATAAATAAATAAATGGAAGGAAGGCCAGGAAAGTAGGGGGACGGAGGATGGGAGGGAAAGAGAAAGCACTGGGGATTGAATTGGAGCAAATTATATTCTATGCATCTATAATTATGTCAAAATGAGGCCAACTATTATGTATATAATGAACTAATAAAAACACTTTTAAAAAGAGAAGTGGGAAAGAGAAACATACTAAGTTCCTGACTGCTGATTCTCAATGAATTTAGTAAGAGTACTAAATAATTTATGCTTCAAAAAGTAAGAAGTGTTTTTGCAATAGAGTTCACATTGTACAGTATGGAATACAATTAATTCTGTATTAAACAAAAAAAAATCCCCTAGTGAAAAAAAAATGGAGAAACCTCTCTGATACATCAGTGTTTGTGGAATGGAATATATCTATCACCCAATACAAAATTCCCTGGGAAAATTCATATAAAAAGGATGACAAATACTTATACACCACTTTCAATGTACTGGTCATTGTTCTAAGCATTTTACATGTATGACTCATTTGACCTTCAAATTACTCTTACCTCCATGAGAAATGTATCATTATCCTCAATTTAAAAAGGATAGATTAGCTAAGGAAATAGGAGAAAGCTAAAGAGCTTGCTTAAGATTGCACCACAGCCGAGGGGTGGTAGAGCCAGTGTTCAGAGCCACTTTAAGCTTCCTCTCCAAAACTTCTGACTCAGTCACACTGCATAGAACAAAGTAAAATAGAATTTATGAAGTAATTTACTTTTCTAATGGAGGAACTTGATCCAAAATATAAAATTTTCTCTAAGAGGATGTTAAGGTAAGTAGGTGCCAGCTAACTTGTCCATCTAAATAATGCTAGATGGTTTGGAAACTCCTCCTGGATGAGGAAGATGTTTTTGTTCCTCTCCCTGTATTTGCAAAGGTGGATGCCCCTGAAGACCAGCCTGCCAAAGTCTACTTAACACCTAGTTCCCTATGAATTCATCCCCGAGTGCTCTGAATTTCCCTGGGATGGTATAAATCCTGGGCTCTGGAGTATCCCAGTAAGAACACTGAGGGGAGAGGAAGGGAGGGGAGGACAGGAGAAAGAAAGAAAGAAGGAAGGAAGAAACCACTAGTCAGTAAGCAGGGTGCAGTGTGCACTAATCAATTTGATTTAGAATGATTCTCTTTGTTCATAATTTTAATGAAAAAAACCCCACTTCAGTACAGTGTTGGACTGCACTGGTGTTTTCCATGTTATAATTAAAGTAGAAACTGAAAGTTACAAACCCCCAAGAAATTCCTGCATCAATTCCTGAATAGGATGTATTTATTTTTAGCTATGATTATTGCAGTTAACTCTCCCTTCCAGTGTACTAATAAAATCTTAGTGTGTTAATATTAGTATTTGGATCAGTTCTGCAGAACATATTTTGAGTTAAGTGTTATCATAGTTCCTCCTCCACCACTGTGTGGAAAGCTAAAGAGACTTAAGAAATTTCCAGGTGGTATTTAGCCAGCACTATTCTAATTAGAAATCACACAACCTACTAAGAAAGTAGTAGTGGTGATAAAACCATGTGTGATTTTCTTAAGAAGGTAAAAGGAACCCAGGCAATTGAGGTTGAATCATTTCCTGAGTATGGCTATTATTTTTTACCTCTTCAGTGTCCCCAAAATAATCTAAATTGTTAAGGATCTGTACTTACCTGGTGCCCCTAGACCCCAATGATGGACTCTCACCAGCTTCCTCCTTTACTGCGTTTCTTCTTCCTCTGTTACATGTACTTGCTCCAAAAGCAGTCTCAATAAGAGGGATATAAAGTGTGGCAGCAAAGAAAACTGTAAACAACCTTGTTATAAAAGAAAATCTGTCATCTTAGAAAACCACCATCACCACCACATCCCCCAACTCAGCTACAACCTAATTTCTATACTCCCCTTTTCAGCGAAACTCTTGAAATAAGTGTTCTTATTCACTGTCTCTACTTCCTCTCCTCCCCTTCTTTCTTGAAACCACTACATTCAGCCTTTCATCTCCATCTGTTCACCACGCTGCTCTTGTCAAGGTCACTGATGTCATCATACTGTCCAGTCCAGTGCTCAAGTCCCCATCACGGTTAGCTTGCCAGCAGTATTGACACAGTCGATCACTCTGTCCTGCTCAATGGGCTTTCTTCACATGGTCTTGGAATAAAATCACCTCTCATCATTCTCTTTCACCTCAGGAGCTGTGTTCACCTTCTGCTTTGCTGGTTTTTCAACAGTGAAGGGTTCAGGGCCCAGTTCCAACACCTGTTCAATCTACAATCCACCCCTAGTTGTCTTCCTGGACCTAATCTCACCTAGCCCTTCCCAAGAACGTGTTATATGTGTTGTTGTGGAAAGCATGTCAAGATACATTACTAAAAGGAAAAAGTAAAGAATGGCAAACTGGATGTGTGCAGGAGTTTAGGGTGACTGAAAATACAAATTCACAAAATATAACTCCTACTCTAAAAGGCTTGGGCACAAAATAAACCAGAAAGTCACGATGAAGAGTGAGAATAGAGATGCTCAACCTGTTATTTTTTAATAATTTAACTAAAAATACATAAAGAGATAAATTGCATCTAGGGGATAAGAAATTGATAGCCCACTAGGAGCAAGGAAAAATAGTTACACAGCAAGAGAAAAATGATGTCACCAGAGAAATGATAATTAGGAGATAAGGGAGCTCAGTGAAGAGAGCAGATTTTGAAAGCTCTAGAAAGCGGAATTATTCTGATATTTTTAACTGCCTGCTTTCAAAATAACTGCCTTTCCTAATTGTTTCTACTATAAACTGACATTTCTAAAGTTTTCTTTCCCTGATCCATACTTCTCTCTATAATCTCAATCTTACCATTAATGAAAAAGCTCTTTGGTTGAGAACTACTTTATCCAACAAACCTCAAGAAAGCATAACCAAGGATTAATACATACACATACACATACAGAAAAAAACACAACTTATTTCATTCTATTAAAGAGATAGACATCAAAATCAAGAATTTGTAACACGGAGAAAAAGGCAGAGAGGTTGACCCAGGCAGATAAATCAGTGGCCCAGATGGAATCTGAAACAGGTCTGTTTGATTCCAAAACCCATCCTCTTTCAATTCTACAGCCTGACTCAAATTCAAGTTTAAACTGTTTAGAAAAAGGGAGAAATATAACAGTGGAGGAGAAAACACTCAATCTAAAAGAGCAAGGAGGTTGGTGGTGGAGCAAACCCTGTGGAAGAACTAAAGAAACATCTGAAAGCAGGTACATCCACAGAAGCACTATGAAAGCGAGTGGAAAAGACAGGCAAAAAGAGTATCATTTAACTGCAGAAAGACAAAGCACCTTAAAACAATTGTTCCCTTTATGGTCTTTAGTGAAATCATTGTTATTTCATTTTATTTTCTCTATCTGAAAGATAAATGGCTCCCGTCTCCCTCTCCTACAGGTTTTTGTTTTTATTTATTTTTGTACCGAGGATTGAACTCAGGGGCACTTGACCATTGAGCCACATCCCCAGCCCTATTTTTGTATTTTATTTAGAGACAGGGTCTCACTGAGTTGCTTAGCACCTCACAGTTGCTGAGGCTGGTTTTGAATTTGTGATCCTCCTGTCTCAGCCTCCCCAGCCGCACCCTCCTGGATTTTTTTGTTTTGTTTTGTTGTTTTGTTTTTGTTCTGTTTTTTGTTTTTGTTTTTGTATTTTGTTGCTGTTGTTTTTGGGGTTGTGTGTGTGTGTGTGTGTGTGTGTGTGTGTGTTCTGTGAACAGGAGAAATTATATCTAGGGCTAGATTTCACCCACAGCCTGGAGATTTTTATTCCTACTTCCTGACTTAGAGTCCCTAATCCTTCAAAGTCTACCATTCATATTCACTCCCTGTTTTACAGGGAGTAAACAGGTGCCTCACTGCTCCTGCCACCATCCTTGCCGAAATTATTTTCTGTTAATTCTGATACACATCCAATCTATGTCCCTTCTTAAAACTGCTATAATATCCATTTTTCTTCAGAATCTTTCTGGACCTAATCCCATGCACTCAAAACAGAGAATGTGACAAGTCTTCTATCCAGCAGCCATCAGCTGTGAATATTCCCACACAGATCCTGATTGCCTAGTTCTCATGAGCATATATCTATATTTGACTTTACCTTTCCTTTAAAATGTCACTATCTCACTGACTGACGTGCTTTATTACAGTTCTCTGGGAGATAGATACATATGTACATACAGAGCATGTACATAGAACACAAATGTTAACTGAAACTAAACACTCTTAAATTTCTCATCATATATGTATTTTCATTTATTTGATCATTATTTCATTATTAACATATTAATTGTACATACCAATGAAATTCAGTGTTATACTTCCATATATGCAAACAGTGTGCATTGATTATACCTGACTACCTTTTTCCCACCTTCCTCCCCCACAGTAAACTCAGGTTTCTGTTTGTTTTTGGTTTGGGTTGGATTTTTGTTTTAGGGGGGTTTGGTTTTGTTTTGTTTTGTGTTGTGTTGTTTGTAGTGCTGGGGATTGAACCCAGGACCTCATGCATGCTTGGCAAGCACTTTACCACTGAACGACATCCCCACTTCCAATAATTGAGCTTGGTGACAGTGCTGCTTCACAGCTGAATTACTGTATTACTCAGAGAACAACTTGCCACAAATATCAAAGTTATGTTATACACTTTTCTCTCTCTTTTATCCAAAGAAATGCACAATAGGATATGTAAAATGTCAGAAGTAATTAGACAAAATTGTACAATCCCATTGTGACCCTAATTTACTGTTGGAGTTAAATATTGCTGCAAAAGTTTAAAATGTGGTTTGAAGCCTGTTCATTATAAACAATATAATTTTTTTCTTTAAAGAAATGGTACCAGAATTTTAAAGCCTTTGATAATAAGAATATATGCTTTTGAATATTAAAAATACTTTTTAACTTAAAAATATACTTAAGGTGAAATATGAATAAGAAATTAATTCGGGTGGCAAAATAGACATATAATTTGTAACCTGTCCATCAGAAAGAGTTTGGGGATTTAACTGTCAAAAAGTATTCTTTGAGAAATGATGTGAAGATGGACTCATATTAGAGAGAGGCTTAAAAATCATATCTAAAATGTGTTGCATTTTATGAAAACCAGAATATAATCATGTTTTCCAGGAAAAAAAATGTGGCTTTTTCATTTATTAACCAGGAACATATTATTTTCCAGGAACTTTCCATTCAGAAGAAATGCTGCGGCCCTTCTCTTTACCCATAGAAACTGGAGCACATGAGACTGCATAGCTGAAGAAATTACAGACTCCTCACAAATGAGAGACATTGAAGGCTGCATAACTTCCAGCTGAAGGAAAATAACCAATAGCTTCTCCACAGTGTAGATTGGAAGAAGGGGAACATGAACCTCACAAACTGTACCACAGAAGCCAGCATGGCTGTGAGACCCAAGACCATCACAGAAAAGATGCTCATTTGCCTGACTCTGGTGATTATCACCACCCTGACCATGTTGCTGAACTCGGCCGTGATTGTGGCCATTTGCACCACCAAAAAACTCCATCAGCCTGCAAACTATCTAATCTGCTCTCTGGCAGTAACAGACCTCCTGGTGGCAGTGCTGGTCATGCCCCTGAGCATCATGTACATTGTCATGGACAGCTGGAAGCTTGGGTACTTCATCTGTGAGGTGTGGCTAAGTGCAGACATGACCTGCTGCACCTGCTCCATCCTCCATCTCTGTGTGATTGCCCTGGACAGGTACTGGGCCATCACCAATGCTATTGAGTACGCCAGGAAGAGGACAGCCAAGAGGGCTGGACTGATGATTCTCACCGTCTGGACCATCTCCATCTTCATCTCCATGCCCCCTCTGTTCTGGAGAAGCCACCGCCAACTCAGCCCACCCCCAAGTCAATGCACCATCCAGCATGACCACGTCATCTACACCATTTACTCTACACTTGGGGCATTTTATATCCCCTTGACTTTGATCCTGATTCTCTATTACCGCATTTATCATGCGGCCAAGACTCTTTATCAGAAAAGAGGATCAAGCCGGCACTTAAGCAACAGAAGCACAGACAGTCAGAATTCTTTCGGAAGTTGTAAACTTACACAGACTTTCTGCGTGTCTGACTTCTCCACCTCAGACCCTACCACAGAGTGTGAAAAGATCCACACCTCCATCAGGATTCCTCCCTTCGACAATGATCTGGATCACCCAGGGGAACGCCAGCAGATCTCTAGCACCAGGGAACGCAAGGCAGCACGCATCCTGGGACTGATTTTGGGTGCATTCATTTTGTCTTGGCTGCCATTCTTCATCAAAGAGCTGATTGTAGGTCTGAGCATCTACACTGTGTCCTCCGAAGTGGCTGATTTTTTGACATGGCTTGGCTATGTGAATTCTCTGATCAACCCTCTGTTGTACACAAGTTTTAATGAAGACTTTAAGCTGGCTTTTAAAAAGCTCATTAGATGCCGAGAGCATGCTTAGATGGTAAAAAAACAAAAGGCGTGACTTTTACCAGAGCCTCGTGAGTGGATGGGGGTAAGGGGTGCAAGTTATTTATTCTTGAACATAATTGGTTCAGTAGAGTTTATAAGTATATGTAGTCTTGTTTGTTTGTTTTTGTTTGAGTTTGTTATTTGGTGTGCTGTGTTCTACCTCTGGTCTTATCTGTGGTACATAATTTCAAAATAAACATTATCATGCAAAAACAGAAATTATATAGAAATAATAATAAAGCAAAACAGTAAGTATTTTTTATGTTTCTCTAGCCATTTCAGTTAACCCTGAAATTAAAGAATCCCCCATAAATTTATTTGTAGAATTTCTTATTGCTTGTAAATCAAATATCTGACAACTTGCCCTCATGTGGCATTAAATCTGAGGTTATGGCTCTATGTGCATACATATTCCAGCAAGAATTGCATGACTACATAAAGAATAAAAAGAAAGTGGCATCCTGTTATCTATTCTTGGAGACCTCAGCTAAAATCATTTGATGTTACTACGTAGCCTACTCTTTCCAGGCATAAATAGTACAGCTGGCATGTTCTTTTTAGTTCATAATTAAATAAGTTTCCTTGTTCTCTAAAAAAGAAACTGCAATGAATGCACTAGCACTTTATTAACCATTTTACTATGAATATGAAATGTAAGCAAATAAGAAATCATCTAAACCTACTTTGGTCAATGCATTGCAGACAGACACATTGGGCCTCCTCCCATTACAAAATGTGTTCCAGCTAAGCCTCCCATATGCCTTCTCATTCTAGCAAGATTCGAGTACATGTCAGTTTGGGGAACTTTTAAAGAAGTTTATTGCAGTGATCAAATGAGTGAATATATTATTTGAAGAATTTTGTTGAGAATGTTACTCCAAATTTAAATTACCAATTGAACACTTGGAAAGAAATAAAAAGTTGAAGATCTATGTTTACAGCAAAGGCCACCAATCAGGACATGAGCATAAAATTGTGTCTCCCAGAATTCCTGTGGCTTTCATGTCAGACTGCACCCTGGGGCCGGGAAGGTGCAGGTGGACCTGAGGCCACAGACAGAGAGGGCTCAGCCCCGCTGAGCTGTAGTGACTGCTCTAGTCCTGTGGAGGAGCTCACCACTGCAAGGTCAAGAGTGATGACAGGAGGACTAAAAACGTGTAAATTCTTGTACACTGCTCCTCGCCTCTCATCCAGGCCTCTCTGACCTCTCCACTCTTCTGAATTACTGAGAAGGCATTGGTTTGCCTCCTCACCACCTCCGTTTAGCCTTTCAATCTGTCCCCTCTCTCCTTTCCACTCCCCTGTTCCTCCTCCATCTCTCATTTCCACCCACCCTTTTCTTCTCCCACTCTTCTTTATGTCACCTATAACATTTCTTAAGTCTTTTGGACACGAATATCAACTTTCTCTGGCCCTTCATCCCCACCAATTTCCTGCTTCATCTCTCCCCTAACTCTCTCATCTGGGTTTCTTTGATCATTAATCCATTTCTGCCTCTATTTCTTACCTGCCACTGACTTTTCCATTCTTTACCATCTGAATGCACTCACCCAGTTCTCCCCAGTCTGATCTCCCAAATGTCACAGGTGAGTTGCCAATAGGCAAATCCCATGGCCTTCCCTCTCTCTATCTCTCATTCTTTCATCAGTTGAAACATCCCTTTCCTATTTCAGCCCCTGCCTTCCAGGATATTTCACTCTCCTGGTTCCCCAATTTGCTTCTTACCTCCTCATTCTTTGTCTCCTAATCCTTCATCCTGGGGCTTTGTCCTAAGCAATCATTTCCTGTATCTTCATTTTTTTTCCATCCCAAACTCAACCATTTTAACAATTAGCTTCATGCCTCTGGCTCCAAAATTTGTAGCTTTAATTCTAATCTCTCTTTCTCAAATTCCAGACCTATGGATTATGTCTGGTGAGCATCACCCCATGAATATTCTACTGGTACCTCGAATGCAGCCATTCTAAACTAATTCATGATCATTTTACCACACACAAGATTCCTTCCACTTTCTGTCTTCAGTCTCAGATAACAGAACTACTATGCTTTCTGTCATTCATACTAGGTAAACCTAATTCTCTCTCTTTGTCACAAAAGGTCTCCCACATTCAGATAGTCCTAATGTTTTGTCCATTTACCTATATGGAGACATTTTTATATGCCACCTTCTTCTCCAATGCTTTGGTCTTATCAGATTCACCTGCCTCTGGACTCCTCCACTTGCAATTCTTTCCCCATATACCTGCCAGAAACATCTTCCTGTAGCAGTGTGAGATTCTCAGAGGGCTATCTCTAGACCAGCAGCATTAACATCACCTGGGAACTTGATAAAAATGCACGGTTCAGAGCTTCACTCAAGACCTACTGAATCAGAAATTCTGAGAAAGAAGTTCATCAATCTCTACTTTAATAAGTCCTCCATGAGATTCTAATACACACTAAAGTTTGAGAGTCACTATCTTAAAGTGTACTGTTTATTTTAAATTGCAATACTTAAAATACTCTACTCTTTCCCCATTAGTACAAAGTTAAGGTCTCTGGGATAACACCCAAGACCCCTTCACTAGGTGGCCTCAAACTATCTAGAGTTCTGTCTCACCTCTTCTTCTCCTGCACCTCATACTCCATACTCCAGAAAGTTCTGATTTACCTGTGTTTCTTAAGCTCCCCTAGCTTCGTTTCTGAGCTCACAGCTCCCAGGCTTTCTCCATCAATCCTTCAAAATGCTCAAATTCAATCTCTTCTGTTAAAGTCTTCCTGAGAACCTCCTTCTTTCCCTGTCCTTAAGGAAAAGTTCTTTCTCACAGCTCTATGCCACAGAACCTCACTCATACCTTTATGATTATATGCATCCTATCTCTCATTGTACTTGTTTTTGTGTGTATACTGTCTTCTCTGGTAGATTGTGAGCTCCTGGAGAGCAGAAACTGTGCCTGCTTTCTCTGTGTATCCCTATGGACTCCTGCAGTGTTTTACACACAGTAGGCACTCAATAAATGTCTGTTAATGTGAATGGAATTAAGTTTGGAAAAGAAAACATAAATGTGCTGACTTCTCTCACTGAGGAAATCAAACTTCTAAAATCTCATGGTGCAATACTGACCTCCTTTATCCCCGAAACTTTACCCTACCACTATCCTAGTTTGTACCTCCTCCCACAAAAAAAGTGGAAGATGATTTGTATATGGAAAGAAAATGAATTTTTCACCAAATACAATGGCTTAAGAAAAGGAAAAGCTTCTTTTTCTCACATATGACAGTCAAGAGATAGAAGGGCAACCTAGAATGAGTAAAGGCACTGTGCTCTGTAAGGCTATCTGGGGACTCAGATTCCTTCTATCTTGTGGCTCTGCCTTCCCCATGAGACTGGTCTTCATCTGCATGGTCGAAGCTGATCTAACATCACACCCTTGTTCCTGTCCCCAAGAAAGAAGAGAAAGAATTGGACAGCAGAGTATTGTCTTCTCTGGAAGTTGTGTGGAAACTGTTCACATCACTTCTGCTTATTATATTCCATTGGTTATTTCTTGGTCACATGGCCACATCAAGCCAGAAGAAGGGCAAGAAAAGAAAGTATCTAGCTGTGCAGGCATGTACTTTGCTAAAAATAAGAAATAGGACCTTAGAATTAAAGGAGGAAGTATAGAATGAAAACAAATGGACAACGAGCAGCCTCTGCCCTGAAGGGATGTTGTTTTCTGCAAGAACAGCTCAAATAGTACTGAGCAAATCACATGGCTGCCCAGCTAGTGGTGATCTATGTACAGGGATTTTGATATTCAATTATAGATAATTTAACCTAGATTGTGCATATGCTGAAAATCCAATATTTATCATATCTGTTAATACCTAGGAAGTGTGTGGGCAAATCGCATTGCTTTCATATCATCCTTGGAAGTTTTGACAATTATAAAAGTTTTAAATTTTTAAGAATCTAAATAAATAAAAAGCAAAAAGCAGATGCATAACTTGATTTTCACTTTCTCATTTTCACTCATTTCCAAATTACTGATTCATTTCTCTCACAAGTATTTCTGTCCTTAGTAAAGAAATAGATGCATATATTTCCTAATATAAACCAAACCTGTTGGGAAAAAAACTATTATTTGGTTTGCCCATTTAACCAATAGTGCCATTTGCTATTGATGACTATTTCCCCCTTTAAATTAAAACCCTAAGTGAAGTAACAGTACCTTCTAGTATGGTCAGTTTTCATGGTGCAAATATTTGTCTGTTAAAAGTAAGCCTCAGGGGGGCTGGGATTGTAGCTCAGCGGTAGAGCGCTTGCCTCGCATGCGTGAGGCCCTGGGTTCGATCCTCAGCACCACGTACAAAGCAATAAAATAAAGACATTATGTCCATCTACAGCTAAAAAAAAAATTAAAAATTATGTTTAAAAAAAAAAAAAAAAAAGTAAGCCTCAGGGATGACAGACATGTCAATTGCCACCATTAGAAATTAGGACTTTGCATATGTGTGCATGTGTGCATGTGCATGTGTGTGCATGTTTTAAGACATGGTCTGTGTTGCCCAGACTGGCCTCAAATTCCTGGACTTAAATTATTCTCCTGCCTCAGCCTCCCAAGTAGCTAGTAGTACAGGTGCATATCACTGAACCCAGTTGAGTTTATAAAGAATTTTAGGATGTAAATCACTCCCAGGTAGAACTGGCAGATTCTTTAGTTACATCTGGTTGCATTAAGAACCCCTATTTGCATTACTACCACTGTCTGCTTTGGATAGTAGTGTAGGTTTTCTATACTTATGGTCTTCAGTTTGCAAACTCTGTTAATTACATATGAGGTAAATTCCCAAACAAGATCCAGCAACTAAGCTAGCTACCAGCATAAGGCATTTCAGATTCAACCATCACATTGGTCTTTTTCTACTAAGGTGAGTTTGCTGTCTTTGCTTAGTTTTTAAGGTTTTCTACACACAGCTTTTACCTTCATTACACACTGCATTTGCAAAAGCAGTGAGAATATCAGGGAAGTCAGTAAAAAGAAGTATATGACTCTAAGAGAAATACAAAGCAACTTTTGAAGTAAAAGTACAGGAAAATAATAATCATTGCATAGAAGAACTGAATTCAAATTTTTTCAGTTTTCATGGGTCAGTTAATTTACAATGTGAAAATCATTGTGCCTAAATTATCAACTATAATCAATGGGAAAGAAGAAAAATTGATTAATGAGATGGGAAAATGTCTGAGCACCCCATAGTAGTTTTAAAAGGTTTTAGGGGTTGTATGTAGGCATTTTAGTTATCTCCTATAGAAAAGACAATTGGCATTTTGTGTTGAATTCAAGAAGGCTATATCCTGCAATATGTGAGCCAGTCTCACTCAATGAAGAACTGCCCCACCCAAAATACTGATATGCCATCTGTTGAGAAATTCAGAAGTATCAGCATCAATACAAGATGTCCAGAAACTTAACATTAATTCAGGAGTTAGGAAGGGATTATTTCAAAACTTAAAGATTAAAAATCGTATATGTTGGGGCTGGGATTGTGGCTCAGTGGTAGAGCGCCTGCCTCGCGTGCGTGAGGCACTGGGTTTGATCCTCAGCACCATATAAAAATAAATAAAATACAGATATTGTGTCCATCTACAACTAAAAAAAATTTTTTTTAAAAATCGTATATGTTGCTTATGAAGTTCTGTTGCACACCATGAAGGTTTCAAAGGTCAAAGCCAATATGAATTTTCCCAACATCAAAATGAAAGTCCAGCAAGCAAATACAGACATCACAGCAGTTAGTTTTCCTTACGCTGGCAAATATAATTTTGCCAGGGGTACAATAAAATGGCTATCAGAAAAGAGGAGTATATGCATGATATTAATGCTTCCAAAGACTGATTCTCATCCTTAGTTGATGGAAAATCTTCCAAAGACTGAGTAGAGGTCCAACTAAGTCATCTCAGACTTGGAATCAAAAGGGAATTAGGGACACTCTTTCACACCTTAAATAGTTTGTAAACTGAAGACTTTTTTTAAGTTGGAAAAGCAAGAATGCTATTTACTCACAAATCCTCAGATAATGATGTTCTGAAGTGGAATCTTGGGCACTTGTCAATAGGAGGAGACATTTCAAATGGTAGTAAGGAAGACACTGGATATTCCTGGGACTCTTCAGTTAACCAGAGGACCTCCTCTCTCCTCATGAACCACACCCCAGATAATACACAGCAGGCTTCAGCCTTACCATAAAAAAATTTCAAATTATTTCCTTCAGTATAGGAATCACTCTGAGCAGAAAAAGGCTTCAGGAAAATTATCTATTGGCTCCCTGTAAGTACCTAACAGAGCATGTTGTGTAGTGGCATTCAGCTTATATATGTTTGTTGACTCTGATTGAAATGGGCATATTGATTATAGACCAAGAAATTTAGAAGTAGAACTACATAATAGGTAAGAAGGGTACCTTCTCATATGGAAGCAGAGTTTTCAACATGTTTTTAAGAAAAGGGGAACATCAGGACAATTATAATGATACAAAAGAAACAGCAATGGGAGGATCTGGAAAATGTTATCAGCAGAGTTTTAGGTAATCAAAATACACTGAGCATCTGTTTTAAGTAGATTATGAAATTTTTTAATTAAAAAAGAAAATGAAGTATGAGAGCAATGATATAAACAAAGCAAAAATTTAGTAATGGAAATAGCAGTGATTGAAAGATAATATCAATCAGGTTTGGGTCCACAAACATTAATTCAATATCTGCCAGGAGTTCTGCATCATACTAGGTACTGGGACCTCTGTATGGGAGGAAAAAGGACAGATAATCCAGGTGTTAAACTATGAGACTCAGATCTTAGGAGCAGATTTTTAGAAGATTATATGTATATTCATAAATATTATATTTATATTTATTTGAATAAAACAGGATTTAGAGAAAAATATAAACATTGCCTTTGCTTAAGAAGGAGAAAGGAGGCGCAGGAGAGCATCTTAGGGGGCATGAAGGCAATATCAAAACTCATAGCAAATTGTTAAGAGAAGGTACAGTTCCTCAAAGAAAATTAAAAACAAGAATATGTATAAGCAAAAATACATATTTTTGTGTTGTTGGGCACAAGAAATAAGGTCACATGAGCTATCAAATTTTTCTAGTTTTACAGTATTCAACAATGATACCTCAAGATACAATTTAAGAAATGTTAACTTACGAAAGCATTCAAAGGAAAGATGTTGTAAACAGATCGGTGAGCAAGAACTTACACTTATAGGCAGTCTAATTACAAGCAGACCAGTGACCCCAAGAGTTTCTGGGGATTAGCAAATTAATGTCAGTTACTCAGTTAAGCAATCAAGCCTGAGTTAGAATTTGTTGACAAAGAAGAATAACAGCAATATTACAAAATAACTTATGTAAGTTAGCAAGAAAGATGCTAATCAAACATGCAGTCAGAGGTATAAAGTAGTCACATAGAACAGCTAAGCCTGAAAACATTCCACCATCCTTTCTTCCTGTATTTTGGTAGGTAGGGGTGATGTTTATAGAGAACAATAAGAACAACCAAAATATAAATGGTGTTGACAAATACAATAAAAACTTTGAGGTAGCATGTAGGTGTTCTCCTGAAAACTTTACCTGATTACTTCTTATTCATCATTTTTTCCACTAATAAAAAACTAAAGCCTAACAGAGGGAGGCGACCAAAAGCAATGTCCTCAGCCTCAGTAAGAAAAGCAAAGGTAAATTTGATACAGACAGGTGTCATTGGCTGAATGATTAGAAGGGTCCATTTAGAATGTAATGTTGAAGCATAGTGTCAGGTGTACTACACATATACATGACTATTAGATACCACACAAACCAGAATAGGAGGATATGAAGTTATCAACCTCATTAGTAATGCTGAGGAATCATGATCAGTTTCCAAAATATGTCTATTTTGAAAAGATCTTGCCCTAGAGTGCCTGCTCTGCCAACAAATGGTCACCAGGTACAGCCTCTTCTGAACCATTCTAGGTGGTTCCTTTAGCAAAAACCACCATGTGGTATCATGTGACCTCCCCATCCCTTGCCTGCAGCTGATTGGCTCAGAACAGTTGGGCTGGCAATGCAATGTGAAGTGGTCTGGTACTGAAGCTGCCCACAGATAAAAATTGATTAGTTATAATGATGACATTGTTATTCTCTCAAGAATTTGAACTAAAAATACTTAAGTACCTGACATGGCAGCACACATCTGTAGTCTCAACAACTTGGGAAGCTGAGGCAAAAGGATTGGAATAATCCTAAATAAAGAGGGCTGTGGATGTAACTTAGTGATAGAGCACCCCTGGTACAATCCTCAGTACAGCAATATTGTGTGTGTGTGTGTGTGTGTGTGTGTGTGTGTGTGTGTGTGTGTACATGAAGAGATATCCCACGCCCTTGGAAGCAAAAGGAGAAAAATAAGCAAACAGAGTCTAAAACAAAACAAAGCAGTAGACTCACATCTAAGGTAGAGCACACAAATGGAGCTCAATTAATTCCTGCTGCTTGAGAAACCAACAATTTCACTAGTCTACTAGAGATGACTCTTCTAATCTCAACCTTCCTGTTCCTAAACTATGCTCCAAATCTTTGAGGTTTAGATGTAAGAATATTCCAGAGATCACTTTTTTTTTTTTAAAAATATTTTGTCTTAGTTGTAGGTGAACACAACATCTTTACTTATTTTATGTGGTGCTGAGGATCGAACCCAGTGCCCCACGCATGCAAGGCAAGCGCTCAACCGCTGAGCCATAGCCCCAGCCCCCACTTTTCTCTTACTTTAATAGTTACCCTTATAACAAAACACCACTCTTTGAAATAATATACATTTTTCTTTCTTCCAACCAAAGAAGCCCTAACACAGAGCTCCAGTGTCTCCAAACCATGAACTTCTAGGGCAGGGATACTGTCTCTATTTGTACAATAAGTGCATTTGGACCAATACGAGACTTCATTTCAATTGACTTTTCCATTATGGAAATTTTTCCATCTGTTACTCTGTGAAACCGAATTTCTCCACTTATTTTTTACTACATGTATTCCAATTCTATTCATCACAGGATTTATTATTAGTATTATTATTTATTTTTGTTTGGGTTCCTTAGCTAAAGTTATCTGCCCTTTGTCCAAAGAGTAAATGATCTTAATTTTCCCTAAGTCTTGGCCTTCAGAGTGGGAAGGAATGGTAGAGAGCAGTAGGGAGGAGCAGAGGGTATGGAAATGAAAGTACTAACAGGTATCTGTAAAGGGTTTGTGGACCAGGTTTTGTCTGTCCCACTTGCATCCTCTCTGGGTTTTTCAAGGGCTTAAGGAGCAGAGTTATGACATTAACAATCACCATATGTTCACATGGGCTTAGCTCAGTCACAATTATGTTGAGGGATAGGATCACCTCCCTTAACTTATTTTAAAAATTGTAATCAATCTGAGTGTACTCCAGCATAAAAATGGGCATTTTTCTAGTGAGGGAAGCCCCTTTTCTAATGAAAAAATAACCAAGAAAAATTACTAAAAGTCAATAAAAATAGATAGAGCAGGAGATTTGACTACTAAAAATTAACTTCAAGATAAACTTCATTCAATCAGCAGACATTTATTAATATCTGTATGTCAAGCTTTGCAATATATTGTGTTGTGAATAATACACAGCCATGACCCTCAAGGAAAATATGGTCTGTTGGAAGAGAAAGCTAAATGAACAAGTAAATGACTGCAAAAGAGTGTGATCTATTCATAATAGAACTGTGTGCAATGTGCTATGTGAGCACAGAAGAAATAAACAGTTCCTGGGAGACAGGGAAGAAGAGCCTGAAATAGTCACATTTTAAACTAGAAAATGATATAAGAGTTCACTAGCCTGACAACTTCTTCAGATAAATAGCACAAACGGAGATAGAAATGGAAAATGAGAAGTGACCTGTGGTGGCCAGAGTGTGAGGCAGGAAGGAAAACAGTGGGAGAAGTGGCCAGCCAGCCAATCACATCCACAAGGAACCTCAAAATAGCTTACTAAGAGCTTTGCATCTTATTCTGTCAGCAGCAGAAAAACACCCAAGGTTTTTAACCAAAAGAGAACATGATAAGACCTGAAGGTCTGAAAGCATCCTTGAATAGAAGACAGAGGATGAAGACTGAAGCCCAGGTAGACAGATGTTGGAAAAAGCCAGAGAGATAAGGGGGCGTCTATACTAAAAAGCAGGAGAGAACAAAGAGAATGGGGAGATGCGAGAGATTTCAGAAATAAAATTGGAAGACAGACACATAAGTATATGTAACTAGAAGATGACTTTTTTAATTGAAAGAGAATAAAATTTTAGATTGCAAAAGATACTATATAGTAATTTCAGCAACAGAACATAAATTTCACAATTTGAGGATGGGGAGAAGAAGACAAGTGGCCTTCTTTCCTAAGTAGACTAATACTTGTCCCACTTTGGAGATTGTCTACCCTTGTTTAATCAGTCAATGGGGCAGAAGATCTCTTTTAGGAAATAACAATAGCATCAGAGGTATTAATTATTCACCTCATTTTTCTCCACTGTTAGCACTACTGTTTCATTGAGCCTGTATAAACCATTGGTTACTTAACAATTTGCTTAAGCAAATAGCCCTCACTCCAGCAGTTATTCATTTAGCTTTCAACAAACATCTGCTAAAACCCACTATGTGCCAGGAATTATGCTAGATCCTGATATCCAGTAGGATACTAGGCAATACAAATTCCTTCCCTGAGACTTAGTCCAATGGAGGAAAGAGATAATCTAAATAGTGTTTTCAATACAGTGTGTTAAAGTTAAGTAAAGGGAAATATTTCTCATATTTCTGATTCTGTATATCTGGAGTAGGACCTCAGACTGTACATTTCTAACAAAAACACCGGTCATGTTTCTGGCCCAAAGATCACCCTTTGAATGGTACAGATTCACAGTCTGTGCTCAGTCTAGAACATTCTCACTAAGAGTCATTCGAATAAACATTGACAAAAGAATGAAATCCCCTGCATTTTCCACATTTGACGAATTCAGCAATAACAATGAAGAAAAGAAACAGAAATAACAGGTACATTAAAAGCATACTTGCAGAATTCCTAAAGCAGAAACTCTGGACTGACAAGCTGGGACAAAAAGATAGTGGGGATGAGAGTGCCCACCCTTGGGGCTTTAAGCAGACATGTAGAACCAGGGCCATGAAAGTAGAGAAAAGGACCACGACAAAGCACTCACCTCATCACCAATTTTGCCTGTAGCCCAATCTTAAGGGATTAGTTTTTAACACTTGACCAAACATTAAGGTATACTGATACTTTTAAAATAACTAACTATATGCAATTATACTTAAATTAACTATTCTATAAATAAATATATTTTATCCTATGGATTCATATCTTCACAACTACTTCATTTATTGTCCTAATAAAATCTCTAGATCTTAAAGTTTTTCTTTAGGCAGGATTAAAGAGAGTGACTTCATATCATATATAACCACAAGAAGGGGAAGTTATACTCTCTGTATCAATAATATGTCAAAATACATTCTACTGTCATGTAAAACTGAAAAGAATGAATAAAAAATTTTTTAATTAAAATAAAAGAGAATGACTAAACTAGGAGAATTTAACTGACTGGGGTCCTGAGTCCATGTATTTTTTTCTTTTTAAAAGAAACAAAAAGGCCAAGAGAAATGGAAAGGAAATGGAAAAGGGAGGAGGTTGCTCCTATTTAAAGTTACTATCTTTCCCACCTGACCATATTAGACACTGCAAACCCAGAATCCTCACAGATGCAACAGCAAGACACAGAACCATAAAACCCACAATACAGAAATATCAATCAAACGCCCTTCCCCACGGGAATGCTCTTTACTTTGCTTTTAATACAACATATACAATCTAAAATGCATGCTTAATTTCCAAGACATATGCCTATATCATTAAGAGAAGATATTTAAGTGTACACTTAAATTTGCATGTGAAAAATGAGTAGGCCAAATTCGGGGAGCATTATAGCTCACTGCCCTCCAGGATCCTACAATTTTCAGTCCTGTTTGTCTTAGCAAAAGCTTCCAGAAAGTAATCACAGATGAGGAAGCACTTCATACCTCCCCATTTGGAGGATAGGTCCTATACTATCAAGGAAAGTCATAAATTATAATTTTCCATTCCTTAGTTTTCATTACATTAGTAATAAAAAAGTATCTTACAGGACATATCTGAAGGTCAATGCTTAGCATGATTTTATTCTTTTGGCCTTTTTCTCACTTGTTCTTAATTTCATTCAGCCAAGGCTGGCCCCCACTAAAGGACTTCTATAAGTGAAATATGCTTTCTGTGCTTTTTACTCTTTTGATAACTATTGGACAGCAGAGTCTTCCTTTTGCCTCTGACTGCCCACAGATCTTCCCTGTAGAGCTTTCTCTGGGCCAAACTCTCATGCTCAGAAAACATTTTCTTTCTCTGTTTCTGTAGAAAGAGGTCCCTCAAAACCTTAGAAAATTTCCGCCTGTCCCCATTCCATGTAGCATGTATTCTCAAGGAGGCTTTCAACCATGAAATCCCACCTCCAGCAAGGACTAGGCATGTGAACATGGCCTGGCCAATCAAAAATCCTTCCCTGGGATTATGCATGATATCTGGTATTTGGAAACAATGGGAGCCCAGAGCTGTCAGTAACCACATCCTCTACTATTTGAAGGAGCCTAAACTAGTAACATAAATGCAGAAGATTAAATGAGAATTGGAGATAACAAGCATTTTTGTTAATGAGAAATTAGGACAGCTAATTCCTTCCATCTTTCTAAAATCCTAGAATTCTTTTTTGTTTGGTTGGTTTGGTTTGGTTTAGTACTAGAGATTGAACTCAGAGATGCTTAACCACTGAATCACATTCCCAGCCCTTTTTATTTTTTGTTTTGAGACAAGGTCTGGCTAAGTTGCTTAGGGCCTCACTTAGTTGCTGAGACTGGCCTTGAACTTGTTGTGATCCTCTTGCCTCAGCCTACCAAGCCACTGGGATAATAGGTGTGCACCATCATGCCTGGCTAAAATCTTAGAATTCTTGAAACTATATCTAGTTTAATAAATTACTTCTCTCAAGTAACATATTTGGAATTAAATTGAGACTTACTCTGGTAGAATGAAAAGAATACTGAACACAGAGTAGGACAATATGTATTTAAATCTCCATTCCAAAATTATTAGCTGAGTGTTATCAGGTAATGTGTTTGATCTCTCAGAGCCTCAATTCCTTCATCTATAAAAATAAGGTAGAGGACTGGGGTTATGGCTCAGTGGTAGAGCGCTTGCCTAGCATGCATGAGGCACTGGGTTCGATTCTCAGCACCACATATAAATAAGTGGAAAAAAATAAAATGTCTATCAACAACTAAAAAAAATTTTTAAATTTAAAATTAAAAAAAAATAAGGTAGAGCTGGGGATAGCTTAATGGTAGAGCACTTGCCTAGCATGTGTGAGGACCTGGATTCCAACCCTAGCACCACACACACACATACACACAAAAGGTGAAAATATTGACTCCCCAGATTTTGGAGTCTTAAGTTATATAATGCTCAATAAGATGTTTTGGTGAACTGCAAAGCCAGAGAGAAAGAGAGAGAAACTGAAAGGATGGTAAGTGAAATTATAAAACCTCTGAAACTGCCTAAGATCATGCAATGATATTTCAAGTGCTCTATTTTGATAAATAATACTAAGAAATGGGACAGCCAATATCCATCCAGAAACCGCATGGTACTTTTAATCCAAGTTCAGAATTGATAAAGAGAGCCCTCCAGAGTTTGATATAGAATCAGCACTGGCATTCCCAGAAGAAAGGATAAGGAATTATTTGCTGCACTATGACTAGAAAAGATGTTGGAGAAAATTTATCTGATCTCCCATATTGAAGAGATAAGGAAACAGAGGCATCAAAATTAGGCAAACATTTCAAAAGTCAGAAGGCATAGCTTTTATTTTGAAATTTAACACTTTATATATTTCCTAAGAGTATCACTATTCAATAATTACCATTTTGATATAAATAAGATTAACTCTTTTTTAAAATGTATAACTAAAACACATCTGTATTGATTGAGACCCAAAGTACATTAACATTGTAGAATTATTTTAATACAGATGTTTTGGCTGAAATTGTCTTGTAATTAAAACATCAGTGTTTTAATCTTATCAGAATCTCTATTTGTGACAATTCCTTGATGCCCTCTACTGGCCATGATGTTGTCATCCAATATAAAATAAAAATTATTTCTGCATAGCCTTCTAATCTACTGTACAATATGCCTGAACACAAGTTTAACTTGGAGGATAAAAGAAGCAAATAAAAGAACAAAGAAAAATACAACATCAATAACATTTTAAAGCATCAAAGACATTTAATCAATTAAATAAACCCCAAACAAATCATTACTGGGAAATTTTCTAATGTTAAATAATTGTGACATTAACTAATTTCACCTAATATTTGATTTACCAAATACAATGACTATGCTGTGAATTTTTCTTAAAATCAGATTCTATACAGATGGTCTTTTAAGTAATACAGGACACATAAAAGTAGGAGTAAATGCACTAACCTCTCAGATAACCTTATGACCAAAACAGGCTCAACTAATAATATATATTTCTGGTTCTCATACAATTTTATGCACACACCTGCATCCTCTTTACAGCTTAAAATCACACTTTTGACCCAAAGAAAAATTATAACCTTTCCTAAAATGAGCCAAATGATCGTAAACCTAAGGCCATAGCCAATCAAATCATGACTCCCCATGACCCACTCGCAATACTGCTGAAATGCCCCCTTTGGGGCTTCTGCTCTCCCAGCCTCTCAGAGGTGAGCCTATTGATTCCCCAGTGAAGGCCCAGCAATGTCGATTTCACAAACAACCATTTTTGAGGCCCACTATCTAGTCATTTCAATACCCTCAGTGGGACTCCATTCCCTTTTTCACCCTTGCCACCAGTCAGATATGAAGATTATGCTCCCTGTATCACTGCTTTTTGTCCCCATGGACCCCAGCTTCTCATCTCAGACTTTGCTTTTAATTCCTATTCCCCTCCTTTTTATTCTACCTGTCCCTTATGTTCCAGACCAATGTCTATATTAACTTGTTAAGGCTGCCATAATGATATATATTGAGTGGCTTAAATAACAGAAATTTATCACAGTTCTAAAGGCCAAGATCAAGGTGTCATTGAGTTTGATTTCTCCTGAGATTTCTCCTTGGCTTACAGGTGGCTGCCCTCTCACCATGTCCTCACTTGGTCTTTCCTCTGTGTACAAACATCCCTGGTGTCTCCTATATGTCCAAATTTATTCTTCTTAAAAGGACACCAGTCAGATTGAATTGGGATTAGAGCCCACCATAACAATCTCATTTTAACTTTAAATATCTTATCTCCAAATACCTTATCTCCAAACTATAACTGAGGTTATAGTTTCAACATATGAATTTCAAGGGAACATAGTGCAACCCATAACACTAATGGATACCTAATACACAGACATCAAAATATATGACCTCATTTCCATGTGGTGATAAAGGATCCCATTATCTGCCTGTAGTTTGGAGTCATTTCTATCTTCCTACATAAGCTAAGATTCTGGCTGTTGCTTGACTCTACCCAAAGTTTCTCCTCCCATGGACACAAAATCTTATTACCCTTAGGAATCTCTTCACAGTTCATGTTAACCATCATATCCATTCCTCTGGTTTACTGGGTGAGGCTTGGGCTAAAGCATAGGTTCATCTGTTTCTTTATCTATACTATGTTGACAAAATATTACTGCTTCTACTTCTAAAGACAATAATTTAAAAATGTATGGGGTTCTAACCATGTTGCAGGCATTATGACAAGTATTTCTCATGCATAATTCTCACTATAACCCTGTAATAATTATATGAGTAAATTAATGAATGAATGAATGTTATTATTGTCTTAATTTTACAGATGAGAAGATGTAGACTTATAAAAAATAAGTAGATTTTTTCATGATCATACAACAAGTAAGCAGCAGAGCAGGCACAAAGAGCTTCCTAACTCCAAAGCCCACGCTCTTAGTCAATTCATGCACTGACACGCCTTGTACACACCCCCAAGCCATCTGTTTCCTTGTCTCTCTAAGGGCTCAACCTTGAATATTAGCTCATGATTCAAAGAGATAGGACAAGTGAAAAATGTTCTATGACATTTAAAATCAAAATTCACCTACTAGATAGACATATTACATAAAGTTAAAAATATATATTCAAGACTGAAGCATTTTATTGCTTGTGGAAGTTTTAAAACATACTCCCCAAACTGTATGATGCTACTCCCGTTTCAGGATGTGGTCTGTGTGCCCTTACTGTCAAGCTAGATGAGTTTCTGACTACCTAGGCCAATAGAGTAGGACAAAATTATACTCTGACATCTGAGTCTAGATTAGAAAAGACCACCATTTTTTTTCCTAATCCTCTTGGAACACTTGCCATGTAAGATGTCTACCTACCATAAGACCAGTATACTGGAAAATAAAAATGTACGTGTTCTGATGGACAGCCCCAGATAAGCTCCCAGGTGACAGCCAGCATCTACTGCCATGAACCCATTCAAAAATGGCCTTCAGAGGCAGAATCAATATTATTAAAATGGCCATACTACCCAAAGCACTATACAGATTCAATGCAATCCCAATTAAAATCCCAAAGGCCTTTCTTATAGAAATAGAAAAGGCAATCATGAAATTCATTTGGAAAAATAAGAGAC
>CM053406.1:64575185-64667972 GCA_028644305.1 Xerus rutilus | reverse complement strand
ACTCCACCAAGTTTTAATTTCTATTGTTATTTCAAGCTGCTAACCTTTCCCCAGCTTCCTCAATACTGGAAAACTCCAACAATAACATCCTACTGTCATTTAGATGTCTGTGAGATAAATTTCCAACGAAAGCACCTCTAAAAGATAAGAAATTCATGAAACTGAAACAGAAGAACAGATACATTTCTGAAAATTTAGGCAGACCCGGTTTTTACTTTTTGAAAAGAAATAAATGAAACATTGTTTGGAATAAACATACAGAGGAACACAAATGGACTCAAGTCTTATGTACTCCAGAAAAACATGGGAGAAGCCTCCTTCTCAGATCATTCTCCTTCCCAAACAAATGTCCCATTTGAAGGTGTTTTATTCCATTGTCACTATATTTCCCCAAACTCTACTGTGAAAACTTCTCCTGAAGTACCCAAGGACCACATGCAGGAAGGTACCCATACAGATGTCCATCCGCGTGTATTCCAACTCTAGGGTGCTACATACAAGTAGGACACAAGACTCCACACACATGGAAACAGCTATCTCTTTACCCTCTCAGTCTCAAGAAATTCAACTCTTGAATGTTAGAACACAACCCACTTCTCAAAGCAAAAGTTTCCACCCAATCAAGAAAAAAAAATCTCCCCTAATTGCCTTGGAGATTCTCTACCTTTAAATCATAAAACCTTTCTCAGATTGTGTTCTCCAAGTGCCATGTTGCTGGAAATATCTTCATTAATCTCTGACCCACAGACAGACTAATATATGCAATCCACAACTATTAACCGTATACTCCCTTCCTGATGGCATGGAAATTCCAAAATTTAAAAATACAAGTCCTCAGTAGCAATGTGCACATCAGTGCCCAGATCTTGGTTTCTAACATCATTCTCCAACAAAAGGAACTGGAACTCCTTAGAAAAATGGCTCACTCTAGGACTAGGGTAGAAAATATACAAGATAAGCTTAAAGCATATTGCAGTTCCAGAAAACAAAGATGTACTCAAAAAACACAATGAGCATATGTCAAAATAACACAGGAATTAATTAACAGAGTTCCTGATGGCCAAAGCCAGAACAATGTGAACAACAAAATACATGATATAGTATTGTATTAGAGCCCAAAATATAAAATAAATATTCATAAGTCTATAATGATATAAATAAATTATTAAATAAATGAATAGGATTAAAGAAAAAAATCTTCCATACAGAATTTCAAATAATCTATGTGGATACTGCCCCCACAAAGACTCCCCCACCTCTGTGTGGGGGCTGCACACAGAGACTTTATTCCAAATAGTACAATATCAAAAGTGGGAGAAAAGAGTAACCATGGAAAAACCTAATAAACACTACCTCAGCCAGGAGACCAAGGTTAATGTCAACAGGGATAATTCATGGTGCTGGCATGTAGCTTTAATATGATGTGGGTAAGAATAGTGCTCTTTGTCTCTATGGTCTTCCTCCCAAAAACCCATATCCCCCATCTAATGATGAGAAAAATTCAGAGAGTTTGGGTGATATGCTACAAAATACTTGACCAGTACTCCCCAAACTGTCAAGGTCATAAAAAAAAAAAAAAGTTTGAGAAACTGTCACAGTCTAGAAGAGACTAAGGAGAACTGATGACCAAATGTAATGCAGTAAACTGAATGGGATCTGGGGACCAAAAATGATTATCAGGCTGAAAAGCAAGTAGATTTTAAAAAGAGAAAGTTAAAACTGAAGAAATCTAAATAAAATGTTAACTTTGGTTAATAGTAATATATCATTACTATTGCACATATTATACATACATTAGTTGTGACAAATGTATGGTACTGATTGATATAAGATGAAAACAATAGACAGCATTTGGAATGGTGTTCATGGGAACTATCTGTACTATAGTTGCAACTGTTTTGTAAATCTAAAACTATTCTAAAATTAAAATATATTTAGAAAGAATAAAAAACCTGCTGCCATTCTATCAAATTTTCACAATTATTTAAAATATTTTAGTGCATTTCATCATTCATGTATATATTTAACTATAAACTCAGTTAACATATCATTATTCTTAATAACCAAGAATCAAGTGCTCCACTGTTGATTGAACACTTTGCTAATGTATACTGTCTAATGTTTTTTGTATTCTCTCATCCCATGTACATACTCTATAACGAGCTCTCATAATAAAATAAGTGCCTAACATAGCATTTGGTGTACTTATTATCTCTGCCTAACTGTCTCCAGTATCTCAAACTGCAATGCTTACAATTATAAAACATGTTTTCTATCTTGATAACAAGTTATTGATGGCTTAAATTTAAATTTCATTTTGATAAATCTTATGACATTTCCATCTCCTTCTTGATTCCAGTCATTCTTCTTATAATAGAATGTTAAATGGGACATTTCCTAACCTCAGTTAAAATGAATTAAGAACAGATGTCCCTATGTGGTCAAAAACAGGACTGGTTAAGAATAATCCAAAAAATCAAAACTGAAATCCTTAGCACATCACCAGGATATAAGAGAGAAAACTAATAACTAACTTAAGGTTACTTGTGCAGCCATAGGAGTTTAACGTGTGTCCTCCAGAATTGGAAGGTACACTCCCTGGGGACTGCCTCTTATCTGGAAAATCTTAACATGAAAGGCTGGTTAGGCCTTTAACAGCAGGGAACTTCACAAATTTCAAGGGAATGGTGAAGGCTTCAGCCAGGGAAGGGGACCTGATGTCTCTTAAAGGTCTATAAAATACTCCATAAGGGAAAAAATTAGCACTTGGGCAGGAGCCACACGTAGAGCACCAATTCCAAATTATAAGCCCATCAAGTGAGGCAGGATTACTCTGTTAGAAATGACCAGAGTTGATCTTTAAACAACAGAAACTATCCTACTAAAATAGATATTTTTAAGTCTGAAAACAAAATATCTTAATAGATCCTGTTGGAATTAAGATTAATAATTTTTTCCTAAGGCAAAGAGATTAAGAAACAGGTAGCATTTTAGAAGAAAAGGAGGAAAGGAATGTTATTATCATTATTATTATGCATCTTGCAACACAAAATGGTTTCTGGCAGACCAACTTTAACCTTAAAATCACACAAACTGATTTTTAAGGGAATGAAAAACTTAAAAGCCTAAAAGAGTTTTAGAAAAAAAGGTGGGAATCACCTTTCAAATCATATTACTTCTTCCTAGAAACCAACTATTATGCAAATATAAATTACAACACAAATTTATTCAGGAGAAAGAGCTCATTAGCATAGTATCAAACAATGCCTGTCAATCAAATAATTTACTCACTATGCAAATAAATGTGTCAGTCTCTGCCATTGTCAACAGATCAGTCATTCACAAACTTCAGTTAGAGCCTATGAATCAATATCCTATTGACTTACCCAAGACCGAAATTTACAACAGTCCTTGTCAAAATAATGCCAAGGAACCATGCCCAGAAACTTGCAAACTATATGTACAACACAAGGGCCACGTCAAGATCTGGGACCTCACACCTTTTAAAGTAATTGCATTAGAAATCTGCAGCCCCAATACCTAAAATTGAGTTGTAAATAAGACACAAATAACTTGTAAATAAGTATCTGTAAGCCACAGCCTATGTGCTCTATTTTCCTTCATTTTGAGGGTCACTACTTGAATTAATCTGTTCAGGCTGTATAACAAAGTACCACAGATTGAAACAACATAAATTTATTCTCAGAGTTCAAAACCTAAAACTCCAAGATCAAGATGCTGAAAAATTCTGTTTCTGCTTAGGGCTCTCTACCTGGCTTGTCGACAACCACCTTTTCATTTAGTCTTCAGATAGCCCTTGTGTACTTGAATGGAGGAAGAAACACAGAACTCTGGTGTCTCTCTTTTTATGAGGACACTAGTCTTATCAGATTAGAGACCCACCCTTATAATCTCATATAAGCATGCAACTGGTTGGTACTGAAGCTGTATTGCTTCTGATATTTTTTACAGATGAATCCTATTACCTATCTCTCATAGTTAATGTGTTGGAAAAAATCCTCAATGCAACAGTTGGGAGCTGAGGCTTAGTAAGAGATGATTAGGTCAGGAGAGCTGTGCCTTCATGAATGGATCAACATCATTATCATGGGAGTGGGTTGGTTACAGCAATGTTTGTTAGAAATGCGAGTTTGGCTCCCTTCTCTTGCTCCCTTTCATGTGCACTCTCTTGCCTTTCTGCCTTTCACCAGGGGATGATGCAACAAGTGGCTCTTATCAGATGCAGCCGCTCAGCCTTGGGCTTCCCAGTCTCTAGAACTATAAGAAATAAATCTCTGTTCTTTATAAATTATCCAGCCTCGGGTATTGTTATAACACAGAATAGACTAAGACACTACACCTTTTTAAAAATGAGGTATGAGGGTAATATGGTTTGATTCTGGAATGTGCCCCAAGGCTCATGTGTTAAAGGTTTGTTTCTCAAAGCAGCAATGCTCAAAGATGGGGATTTTAAAAAGTGATTGGATCTTAAGGCTCTGACCTCATCAGTGAATTAATCCATTTAAGGGCATTAAGGGATTCAAAGCTGAATGGTTTATTGGGAGATGGTAGAAACTATAGGAGGTAGAGTCCAGCTGGAGGAAGTGGGTCCTTGGGGGCATCCCCTTGGAGACTGTATTATGTCTCTTCACCCCAACACTAGTTGGGGTATAGCTCTAGCTACCATGAGCTGAACAGCTTTCCACCACCATATCCTTCTGCCATCATATTTTGCCTCACCTCAGGCCCAAATCAATGGAGCCAGCTAACCATGGACTGAAACCTCTGAAAACATGAGCCAAAGGAAATCTTTCCTCCTCTAAGATGTTTTTTCATGTATTTTGTCATAGCAGTGAAAAGCTGACTAAACTGACAAAGAATCATACTCTGGCCTTACTCTAATATTAGACAATATTGTAAACTTTCAGTTCTGTGAATTAAATTTTCAACTCTGTGGAATGCAATATCTTATTCTAACTTGCCTTCACAACTATCACTCCATTAAAAGTCATCCATGGCCCTGAGTTCAATCCCCAGCACCACAAAAAAAAAAAAAAAAAAAAAAAAAAAAACTATGGTATAATTATATACACAATTAAAACATATAAGCTAAAAATATATACTTCAACTAAAACTTTAGACATACAAGGACAGACAGTTTACCCTCAATTGCCTAAGGTAACCATACTTGAATCTAAGCAGTGGCTCTTAGCACTTTTCAACGTGTACCATAGTAACAAAGCAGAAAGGCTGAATAGGTCCCTCTGAACTCTATGAAGTCTGATAATCCAAACAGCATTTTCCAAAGTAACTCAATACAGTATTAATTTTAGCAGAAGATAGCTGTAATTTGCCATTGAACCTTTCTTTGAGACAACTTTAAAATCTTAAAAACAATAATAAGTTTGGGTTGTACCAAAATTATGCAACCAAGAATCCCCTGCTTGATTAAATGGTGATCTTAGTAGACCATAAGCAGTAAGTTGAAAAATGACTATGTTCGCTTCCTTTCCTTATATGTATAGTATACCCTCCTTGCCATGTAGGTTTCAGTGCCCTCAAACTTGACTCTGAGGTTGATCATGTGACATGCTTTGACCAATTGGATGCTAGTAACCATGTTACCAATGTGTTTTGTTTCTTTGTTTTGCAATGTTGGGGATCAAGCCCAGAGCTTTATGCTCACTAGGCAAGTACTCTCCCATTGAACTACATCCCCAACAAAACCATGTCTGACAAGCACTTGTCCATTTACATTTCCTCTCTGACATTGGTAGACCACTACCACCACCACTACAACTAGAGGCCTGAACCAGTCTACTGGATGGTAAAGGGTATGTGGTCAGCCCTACTACACAAACCAAGAGCCACCAGAACCCCTTGAATCAAAGCTGACCAATAGTTGACAGGAAAGCCATCCAAAACCAAAAGAATCACACAGGGTATATCTCAGTCCAAACTGCTGATGCAACAAATTTTGAGCTCAATAAATAACTGTTGTTTAAAACCAGGACATTTTGGAGAGGTTTGTTATTCAATAAAAACTAACCAACAGATCATGAGAATTCAAATAATAGCCAGTCATTTCCTCCACCCTTTGACTTTAACTCCTGTGATTTCTGGTATAAATTGATCATCACTAGGTCTTTGTTTTCCCTAAATTACATGGGATTATAGGATAATAATCTGGAAACCAATTCAGAAATTTAAGAGATTGTTCCATAAGTGGAGCACAAGAGAATAATTAGTTTTTACCATCTGGGTTTTACTAATACTCAGCTGTCCTAACTTTGTAACATATTTCACATAGCTGAAATATAAGCACCAAGGTCCAGCATCTTTTGTTTGCAAAGTCATTTGAATCCATGCAAAAATATAAGTTTTTTAGCAGAATAGGAGTTTTTCTTTGTTTATTTTTTCTAATACATCAGACACGTGGTATACTATATCCACAAAAAGAGCATTCAAATCTCAATCCAGCTCAATGGAAATATGTTGGACAGTTATTTGGCTTAATCATGCACTAAAGTCCCCAAATAGCTCTAGTTTTTGCACTAGAGATTCCAAAATCGAACCAAGGAGGAACCATAAAACTAAGTGTATATAAACATTCATTTATATCACTGATGAAGTTGTTATGTTTTAATGCTATTACAGATATAATTATTATGATATCATTTGCTTTTTCTGTCTCCTATTGTACAATATATTTTTGAATTTTGCATATTTAATGAATAGTCTTGCTCAACTTTAAGTACATTTGAATAGATTTCTCAAAATAATTTCCTGGCTGGAATCCATCTTCATACCAAAAATTATACTGAATGATTTTTCTCATCATCCAATGAAGATGCAAAAACCGACAGCTTAAGTAGAGATTCATCAAACAAATATGCTGGGGAGGATTCTTGTAACATTTAACATTTTCAAAGTTTAAATTCAGCCTGTTATTAGTTTTTGAGCTTTATTTTCTGCCATTTTATGCTTGTTTCATCAGAGGGAATTAAAAGATAGAGTTTTACCATTCTCAATGGAATCTAAACTGAGATCCTGGACATCTCCTTCCTGAAGAATGCATTTCCACCAGCATTTGAGAAACTTTACTCATGTAATACCAAAATGAAAGGAAGAAATGTCCCCTTTAAATTATAGGAGTCTGAAATAAAAATAAAAATAAAGCATAGGGGTCATAGGGATCTGGTAGGCAAGTATCTTAGTCAACTTTCCAGTAAGGTTTATTTTGGTTCTCAGGTTTAGAGGTTTCAATCCAAGATTGGTTGGTCCTGTCGCTTTGGGCCTACAGCAGCATGTCATGGTGGAAGCACATGGCAGAGCAAAACCTCATGACTGGGATGCAAAAAAAAGAATGATGAAGAGGCCAGGTCCCACAGTCTCTTTCAAGGGCACACCCCCTAAAGAGGCCTCACCTCTTAAAAAGTTTCCACCACCTCCCAACAGTGTCAAACCTGGGATCAATCCCTTCATACATGGGCCTCTGGGGGACATTCCAGATCCAAATGAGAGCAATAGGTAACTAAGATGTCCTAGATTTCTAATTGCAAGTCAGTCATTTGGTTTTTCAAAACCTAGAAACTTGATGGAATAAAGACAGAATTTACAATCTCAAGTCAAATTGATCCAAAACTTTATATTAAAACAGTAATCATTTTACTTGTGTGCTGAATGAGGAGGAGGCACTGAGGGAAGAATAGAGAGAATATTTAAGAACATATACTTAATGAAAAATGAAAATTGAATTTCCCTCTCCCTATTATCTAATGATTAGATATTATTTAATAGCTTATTAAATCCTGGGAGGGAATAGAGTAAGACTAACTTATGATTATTAGAAAATTATACTGACAGGCCTAAAAGAACGTTGTGAAAAGTGCACTCCCACTGATCTGCAGTTAAAACACAGTAACTTCCTTTTTCTTTTATAGTGAGCTGGTTCTACCTAGTCACAGACTTGAGTTCATATTATACAGATAACCCAATGAATCTCAACTCATGAGAGAATCTTTCAGAGCTGATAGGAAAAAAGGCCTGGTCTCTTCAATCTGGAATTTCTGTAGTTTCCCATTACATATGGCTCTTCAATATTATACATTGCAACCTCAATCCCTCAGGACACTTAACAGAGAATAATTATAACCCTTTTATTCATAATCCAGTAGCTAGGTAGATGGAAAACAACCGAATGGGACTTTTAGTGGGTGTGAATTTATTACAGCAGATGTAACCTTTTCCAAACCCTTAATAACTTCCAACTCTGTATTATGTGCTCTGCATGTCTTATCTGAATCCTCACAAACAACCCTATGAGGTAGATGAGACATTGAGGATAGGGAGTGAAAATAACTCCCCTGTGGTCACACAGATTATAAGTAATTGAACTGGGATTTAAGATGAAGAAGAATTTTGCCAACTACTATATTCTAACCAGTACCTTCCTCTTAATAATAAAAGTAGTAATGCAGAAACTAGAAGACATTTGGTTTTGTAGTTGTTAGCTAATTTGCTTTAAAAACAACAATTAAAAAAAAACAAAAGCAGTTGACTTGCACTACAAATAAACTCCTGTGTGGTATTAGAGTTGATCCCTAGAGATATTTTCCTATGTCCTCAGTCACCAAGCTTTGATGCTCTTAATCAATGGAACCATATGTCAGCTGGGTTTATGGCATATGAATACTACCCAAGAACAAACAGGAGAAATAATATGATGTTTCCAGGAGCAAGTGAGAGATTATTGATCATCATGCATGAGAGTTCACACACCTGCTTTGCTGTAGGTGAGTGGGTGGGAAAAAAGAAAAATGAGTTGGTAAAACAAAGCTCATGTAAAGAGGTAGCCACCCTCCATGCTTCGGGCAAACTTAATTTATGAATATAAATTTGTGCCACAGAGCTTGCCACCTAGCAACAGTACAAAACCATTTGTACTTACCTAGTAACTGCTCAGAATAACTTAATTCTTCTGTTTTCAGAGTTAATAATATGAGACACTAAAGGAAAATATAGAAGAAGTAAGGTAGAAACTTTACTAATGCTGGACTTAGCATTCTGGCAAAGTTTAATTTAAAAAAATCATATCTCTAGTATATTTTCCAGGATTATTTTGAATATACTATTATTTTTAACAATCATCACTTAACTCCATTAACAATCATCACTTTAACTCCATTACGCAAAGAAACTGAAACTGACCCGGCTTGTATACAGTCCTCATGGCAATGTTCTATTATAACTGCCCCTTCACTGCATCCTCTAATTATTCCCCGTCTTACAACTGGAACTCTCAAAGAACCTGTCCTTCACCCACCTTTCCTTTCCTGTTCTCCTATTCTCTTGGCTTCAATCATCACATCTCAGGAGTTGATTCTGAGTCTGGGCTGCCAGCTCAAATCTCTCTCTTGAGCTCCAGGCAGCTATTTCCATCAGTATGTTAGACATCGTTCTTTACAAACATGCTTCACTTGTTTATTTTCAAAGTCATTAAAATGGCCTAGACTAACATGCCAGGAATAGTTCCACTGCCAGGACTTTGTATCTGCAGTTTCCTTTGCCTGAAGCACCATTTCTGTGTGTGTGCATGGCTTCCTCCCTGAACTCCTCTGTTTTACTCATGTCAGTGGGTTCGTCTCAGTCACCTTCAAAACTGCAATACAAATGTCCACAGACCCCTATATTCACCATTCCCTTTCCCTGTCTTCCTCTTCTCCATAACACTTACCACTTGCAAAACATATTTTGCTGATTTGTTTTGTTTATTGTCTATCTCTCCATGCAAGCTCCATAACACCAGATTTATCTTTTTTCTGTTTTGCTCAAGTCTGTATCCTTCGTGCCAAAAACAGTAACTGATATAAAATAGGCATCCTGTTCAGGGGAATGAATGAATGGATGGACAACTGTCCATCCTCACCTCACATAAAACTCTTTCTTTGCCACAAATCTATTCCCCCTCCTTCCCACATTTGTTAGTAGCTTCTGCTTCCTCCCATTCATCCAAACCAAAAATCTCAATCATTTTCAATAATCACTCACTTTATCCCCTTATTCAATAAAGTGTCAAATTATTCTAAATATTTCTAAATTTCCCTCACCTGTTACTTCCCACCTATTCCACTTCTACTTCTTAACCCTTGAACCCTGACCTCAGATGCCTATTACAGACACACAGGATAACTGCAAGCTTTCCTTACCTCTAGCTCAGTCTCTATTCTTCAATTCATCCCACACACTGACCTAGGCTAAGCTTTCTAGAATGCACATTAGCTTAAGTTAGACCCCTGTTCTAAATCTTTAGCATGGAATCTAAAGCTGTTCATAATCTAATCTCAAGCAGCTTCACAGTACTCACCTGTCCATGTGCTCTGTGCTAGTCACATTTGACAGCACCCATATCCCAAAGTCATCGTACACTACTGTGACTCCACTGCTGTGTTGTTCCCTCAGCCATCCTGGTCAGCTCCCTGTCACTTCTAAAAGTGTTCCCAGATATCTTCCCACTCACCATGTTGATATGTCTTTTCTAATACTTACTTGTTTAATCCTAAATGTTAAATGCTTGTCACTCACTGCAAACCAAAATCTCCTTGAGCAGTCATCATTCACTTTTATATCACACATAGTGCCTAACCTCATATTTTGTATATGGTAGATGCTAAAGAAGTATGTGCTGACCTGCTGAATGAGACATGAGTACACATTGAAAATTCCACATCATGTGATCAGATTGAATTCTCAAAAGGAACTCCGAAAAGAGTTATTTCCTCCTTTTTTATTTCATTTTATTTCACTTTTTAAGGTAAATACATAAAATTGTATGTAAATGCAGAATGTGATTATATCAACATATCTTTTTTCTTCTTAGTGTTTTTCTCATTGCTTGGTTCCTCCTCCCTCTACTCCACTCTTTGCCCTAAGTAGCACATCCTAATAGCCTAGTACTGGGGCCTACCATAATTTTCTTCTTTCTCAAATAAGCATGTGAATAACCTATTAATCATACACACACAGTGGTTTGTGGTTGTTTCATAAAAACTGGATTAGTTTATGTACTCATTGGCATCTTTGCTTATATAATTCAAAGCAGCTAGAAGGGCTCTAACTCATGATTCGTAGTGGCTGTATACAGTTTCATAATCTGGCTGCTGCAATGGTGGGCATTCACTTCGGCTCTACATTTCTCTATTATGATCCATATTATAATAAACACGATTTCACAAATATTTTAAGTACTGATGCTTTTATTTTTAAGGAATAGATTCTGGGTCAAAGTATATATGTGTTTATAATTTGGGTAGTGTTGTCATATGACGTATTATATAAAGGCTATAATAATGCATATTTTCACCTCTGTAAATAAGAGCACCTTCACTCTGTCCCCAAGAGCACTGGATGTTAAAGAGCTTTTCCATTAACATCTGTCTAAGAGTTGTAAAAATGACATCTTGTTGCTACTTTAGCTTGTGTCTCTGGATGGCCAGTGAATTTGAGAATCCTTTCATGTGTTTGCTACCTATCTGAATTTTCTTTTTTGTAAATTGCCAGTTTATGTTTTTTTCTCTTTTTCTATTGGAGACTTTTGGCAACTTCCTTCAATTGGTAAAAGCTCTTTGAGTATTCTACATATTATCCCTCTGAATGCCCTCTGTTGAAACAAAAATATTGCAAATATTTTCCTAGGGCCTATATTTGCATTTTAACCTAATTTATAGTATCATTTACCAGTCTATCTTTTCTTTAACAGTATCTAAGCTTCCTGTTATAATTAAGATATCTCCAGATTTTCTTGAAAGATATTAGTATTTTTATATTAAATTTTTAATCCACTTGAAATTATTTGCAGTTTAATATGGAAATAAAAATGGGAATGGATTTTTTTCTTTTTCCATATTAATAATTATTTGGGCTGGTACCATTAGCTAAGTAGCTTGTCTTTTATGAATAAATTTGACATCCCTAACATTTTTTCATTTAGTTAATTTTCACTTACAATGAGATGTATTTTTCATTCTGATTGATTCTCTCCCATGAATGTTTGTATTTTTCTAGATCAATAGCATTTTATATCCATTAAAGTAAGTCCTCTCTCACTATTCTTTTTTCCCCAATTTATTTTATTTTAGAGCTCAGTTCTCCATAATAATTTTATATTGTTTTATTTAATTCTTCAATTGTCCATTTTTTGCAATTCTATTTGAAATAGCATTAAATTCATTTATTAGTTGTTATAATTGACATTTTATGATATTGTCTTTTAATCCAGTAAGAAGGTATGCATTTTCATGTATTCCAATCTTATTTAACTGTTGAATCTCTCTTCTCTAACAATAAGACCTTGAAAACACTTTCGCTTTCTTCCCTCCAATTTCATAGAGTTTAAGTTCTAGTATGAGAGGTACATACTAAATAAAATAAATGAGTACATTACATATTACATTAGAAGGTGATAAATTTCCCAATTTTTAATTTATAAATGCAGATGAGGGTAATTACTTTGAGTCACTGGATCCTTGATCTGAGGGCATCAAAATCTGTTATTATCATATAAAAAGAATTAGCAGCAAACATATTATTTCCATAACATACCATGTAGAATGCTTCAACGTGTTTCTAGAAGGTGAGTCAATTAACTTATAAAGTATTTGATCAGCTAGAGATGCAGGGCCCATGAGATTGATCCCACTTTTCTAAGTACCCTGGGTGCTCTGATGTATCCCCATGAAGTTTAAGCAATTATTATTGCTATGCCAAACATCCATTAGATGATTTTTTAATTTTTTCAAAATTTCATTGGGAAGTAAGGCTATTTGGCTGCAGCAATACAGGCATACTTTTATTTAGCATGGCATTTAATCCTTTGTTTGAATTTGAGAGCAGAAAGCTCATTATTGATATTTGTAACAATAGCTTTTAGAATATTTAATTTAATCTCAATCTCTATTAATACTTACCTAATTGCATAGGACATTAGAAATATTTTGAGCCAAATTATTTAAAAAATGGACTTAGATTACATTTTTTATAATTTATAGGATTTCTATTATCCATTTTTTCTTATTCTTATATCTCTAATAATTAAAACATAAGAGGATTGAATATAGGCTCACAGGCCATATCAGGAACCCTCCTTGTGGTTCCTGCCTATGAAGTTAGGTATGGGGCCATTTGTAAGATGGAGAAAATCTGAAGCTGCAATTAAAATGCCAGAGACCTTTAGAATATTATCCTCCCTGAAAGTTACAGTATTACCAATGAAACTTTCGGGGGTCATAGCATCATGAGAGAATGAATTATGTCCATAAATATAGTGAATATGGAGACAGAAATCTGAAAGAATACATTAAGATATAAAGGAACCAAATTATCATCAAATAAGGAATAACTGTTACAAATCCAAATGTGAATTATTGATGTTTCTAGTGTAACATCAATCAGTTTGCCAGGCTGTAATTTGGTTTTCATGTTGCACTGGCAAAGCATTTGTACATTTTATTCATTTAGAAAGGGTGCCAAATTCTATTGCAGAGTGATTAGGGCAATAAAATATTGGTGGATATTCTGTGGAAATAACTGGCTTGTTATGAGAAAGTTTCATTTTAATAATTGTTCCATTTTAATAACTGTCCAGATATATAAGCTTAAGTTCTAAGGACCAGTATGACTTGTTTAGGTCCTTCTTATGCTGTCTTTTCCTCAAAAGTTACTTTTAAATAGCCAGCATGTTCATTATGGACTCAACATATAGTTAGGTTCCCACTCTAGCCAGCATACTTAAATCCAGCAGCATGAATAAACGTAATGTTTATCTGTAAAATCTCCCATCATGTAAGAATCATTAGTAAATACTGGGATGAATTCTCCAATCCACATTGCTAGGTACATTAGAGATGGATCTGGGGAATGGGTCCATTGAAGTTTTCGCATAGATTCTACTTACCTGGCAGCTCAACAAAGCCAGTATGGCTGTAAATATTGTAGTTGGAGATTTACCTTTCTGTGAGGTTTTTCAGCTGTTTCAATGATGACAGGTTTAGACTCTATCCTTGGAAATCTCCTATTGCTCCATGTGTTGCTCAGCAGCAGTGAGATTTTCAGCATCACAATTTAAAGAAATGTTTTAAAAATAATTTTATGAGATTTAGTGGGAACATGTAGGGTTCTGTTTTTCCTCCTTTGTTATTATTTAAAATTGAAGAAAAAAAGTTGATATGTCAGAGCATTATTAGCCTTACATTGTAGACAATGGCCTGTTATTGTACAAGTATTTAAATAAGGAATTACTCAATAAATATTTTTATGTGGCCAAGAAAATTGGCAGAGGTTACTTGTTAGGTATTGTTTAAAAGTTGTGCTTCCTGGGTCTGCTCGACGAGTTGGGGGTCCTGAGAGACGAAAAGGGTCTTCAAGGAAGATGAAGTGGGGTCTCACAGGATGAGGTTTTGGGGTGATGGTCCACGGAGTCACTCCACCCAGACCCCGGAAGTAGGTAAGGCTGCTCTGCTGGAGCAAGACGCAGAACTCGTTTATTCCAGGAAGTACAGAGGCTTATATAGGGTCCTCGGACCAATCACGGCCCCGAGGTTACAACCAATGAGGCACACTGTGCCGGGCATGTGTTCCATCACCATGGAATGGGAAGAGAGAAGGGAGGGGTTGAAGGTATGGGGAGTGCTCCTACAGTTAGGCATGTGAATATCATTGAAGTCAGTGTTATTGGGCTGAAAAAGGCATTATAGTAAAAGAAAATTTAAATTTTTTCAAATGTAAGATTTGATTTTGTCTTTAGTAATAGGCTGAGCAACAAAATTCTAAAATGGAATCAATACTTTAAATATTGTAAAATGGAATCAGTAATTTAAAGTGAATCAATAGTATTGTTTAGGGCAGTGATTTAATAAATTATTTTAAAAACTTAGAATTTTATATGGCATTGATTTAGCAATGACATCTTAAGAGGCTTATGCCAAAATAATTATGTACAAAGATATAGCTATGTGAATACCTTTAATAATTATATTTTTAAGATAGTAAGATTAACTCAAATGTTCAACACAAGGGTTTGGATAAAGGAAGTATTTGATAAATTTGGCATTAAAAGCCACATTGTAAAAGAACATTAATTATGTATAATTTAAGATGATTTTATAAGTTTTGAAAATATCAGTATGATTTCATATTTATGAAATATTTATATCTATATGTATAGAAAAGAGTTTAGAAAGCTATGCACTAGATGTTAACAACAGTCATCTATGGATAGTAGAATTTTAAGAGATTGTTATGTACACTTGGTAATTTTTGTAGCAATGGGTCTCTTGGCAAAAGTTAGGTAAGATATTTTAATTTTCAAACTAATCTTAGTTTCTCACTTGCCTACAAACTTTGGTATGCAATCTTTTGGGTCAATACAAACCAGTTGATATAATTCAATGTCACATCTAAAGCATGAGAAGGACAAATTAAGAGAATCTTTAATCCTTTCTTGAGGGAAGGTGTTTAAACCTGTTTATATCTTACAATGTTACCCTTTAAATAAGCTAGCATCTCTCAATTGTCTTTTAAAAAATATAGCTAAATTTACTTCTCAGTGTAGAGAGTAACACAGTTTTATAATATATTTACATAGTTATCAAGGATTAAATCATATAATTAGATTTCCAAATATTGGTTATTATTGTATGAGTTTGTAAGAGACCATTATATAAAACTTTAATTTAGAGAGCATCAACTTAGTATGTTCTCTTAAGCCTTATACTTCAAAGACTTCTATATTTAGGAAACAGAGATACAATTGATATATAAGAATTAGCAATAATTATCATAATTACATTATGTTTTTAAATCAATCAAATTTAGCTTTTAAAAAGAAGTTTGAAATTTGGAATTTAAAGTGGTATTTGAGAATAGTTATTATTTAATTGAAATTCTATGAATCTTAATTTCTTTAAAATTAGCCCTTTTTAAATAATAAAACTTATCAGACATAAGAAATTAATCTATATTTTGGTTTATATTAGCATATTAATATTTGCTCTTAGGGAAAAGCCTTAAATATTTTTTAACTGATTGCTCTATGTATCTACAATCAACTTAGTTACATATAAATTTGTTCTCTACCTACTCAAACTTTCTATATCACTTACTTAGATCTTCCTCTATATAACCATACAAAGATTTTCGTATCCAGAAAAATCTTTTCCTTCCTATCATCAAAGCTTTCAATACATAAAGATCTTTTTACTTAAAAATGTTTTCTTTCTTCCTTCTAGAATTCTCCAATCTTTCTTTCCTCTCTGTAGAGGTATTATTTTTCTTTCCTTCCAGAATTTTTCAATTTTTCTTTCCTCTCTGTAGAATTCTCTTTTTGGTTATATTTCAGAACAATTCCTGTAAATCCTTGATTCTAGACAAATTATTGTATTTTAATAAGGAGAAATATTCCAATTGAAGTGTAATCAAAACTTTTGGACACTTTTGTATATAGAATTATATCTGTTTACCATTTTATGAAAACATAAACAATATTTAGGAGTTAAGATTACTTGATGTTGTTAGGTTGGGTTAAGGTGGCTAAGAGAAACAAAACACCAGGCAGCCCTCATACACGAGAGAACAATCAATCAGACACCAGCAGACAAGCAGTGACGGTGACTCATAACCACTATCAATCAGCCAATCCCCTGACCAACCCCAGGAGGACATGAGACTCCCAAAAAACCTCCCTTTCCTGTCCCAAGCACCCCTTCCTGCCCAAAGCTTCCCTTTCCTGTCCCAAGCCCTCCCCTTCCTACCCCAAGCCCATAAAACTTTCAAACCAGCTGACCCTGTGCACAATTCTCCCAGACCTGCTCTGTTGGATGGGTAAGTCTCATCCAGGAGCATATATCAATAAAGCCTTGCTCAGTGATTTTAATTGGCCTCCTTTCAATCATCATTATCTGACCTTACATTTGGTGCCAAAACCCAGGAAGACCCTACATCTTTTAGGACCCAACAGCTGACATGGACAGTCCTACCCTAAGTCTTCAGGGATAGTCCCCACCTCTTTGGGCAAGCCTTGGCACAGGATCTTACTGCTTGTGACTTGGGGGATAGCACTCTTACAGTATGTGGATGACCTTCTCCTATGCAGCCCATCCCTCAAGACTTCCCAAACACACACTGCTCAGCTCCTCAATTTCCTGGGGTCCCAGGGCTATCGAGTCTCTCCAGCCAAAGCCCAGCTTAATATCACTTCAATCACCTTCTTAGGAAAACTCCTCACTCCAACCTCTAAAAGCCTGACAACAGACAGAATTCAAGCTCTCCATGACCTACAGCCCCCTTAAACAGCAGACTACATCCTCTCCTTCCTGGATCTGGTCAGCTTTTTCAGGCATTAGGTCCCCAATTTTGCCCTTCTGGCCAAGCCCCTATACCAGGCAGCTAAGGAGACCCCTCACAGACTCCTCACCTCCCCTACCCTGATAGCCAATGCCTTTTATAAGCTCAAGGATTCTCTCACATCCTCTCCTACTTTATCTCTTCCTAACTCTAATCATCCTTTCCATCTCTATGGATGGAAGACAGGTATCGCCACTGGCCTCCTCACCCAACCAACTGGACCCTCTTATAAGATAGTGACATACCTCTCTAAGCAGCTTGATTCTACAGTTCATGGGTGGTAACCATGCCTCCACGCACTGGCAATAGCAGCAGAACTTACTAAGGAAGCCATGAAGCTTACCTTGCTCCAACCAGTAACTGTATTTTCTACCCATCAGCTACAGGACCTCTTAAGTCATAAGGCTCTTCCCAGTCTAAGCCTTTCAAGAACTTAAGAATTCCACCTTCTCTTTATAGAGAACTCCACCATTACCCTCTGTTGTTCTTCTTCCCTTAATCCTGCCACACTCCTCCCACTATTCTCACCTCCTTCAGATGCTAACCATTCCTGTCCACAGGTGCTACAGGCCCTACAATCACTCCATGAGGACCTCTTTGATTACCCACTCCCCTCACCTTACTTAACCATTTTTGTGGATGGCATTTCGGCGATGGGTTGCGACGGACACCGCAGAGCCACATACGTGGTAGTCACAACTGCCTCAGTTCTAGAAGCCAGCTGCTTTCCTGAAGGGACCACCTCCCAAAAGTCTGAATTTTTTGCACTTATCAGAGCTCTCATCCTATGCAAAGATAAGCAAGTCAACATTTACACAGACTCCAAATATGCCTCCCTGATTGCTCATTCATATTCGGCTCTTTGGAAAGAACATGGATTCTTGACCACAAAGAGATCACCAGTGGTCAATGCCTCTCTAATTTCCAAACTCTTAGAGGCACCTCAACTGCCATCACAAATGGCGATCACACACTGCAGAGGACATCAAAATTCCTCTGACCCTTTAGCTGTAGGCAACAACAAAGCAGACTCTATAACACGAGAACTAACAGCCAAATCCTCAGCAGCCCCTATCCCATTTCTATTCGCTATAATTAAACCTAACTATTTCTTATCATTAAAATGAAGTAATTTTTCTAAATTCAAAAATTTACAAGGATTGTTTTGAAATGTGAACAGACGAAGACATTAATAGATGGGGAAATAAAAATTAAAGATTCTAGATATGGTATTTAGTAGAAGGGAAAAAGAAAGTGTTTCTGGGTAAGAAAGTTTTTGTATGATAAATGATTAAAAAAAAGATCAGAGTAAGTGACAAGAGGGTCTAAAGGGTAAATGTCAAAGAGTTTATGTTTGTGATTAAATTGACTATAATTAATACAAATTTATTTAAAATGTAATGTACTGATATAAAACAAAGTCTAAAATATTGTTCTGCTCTTATCAAGGTTCCTCAATTAAACCTGTACAATGAGGTTGAATTAACCTGGCTTGTTACCACTTCCCTTTCCAGGACAAGATGGGCTGTCTTTCTACCAGTAGTAATTGGCTCTCCCTGGCCTCCTCACTTGCTGCCTCCATGCTGGGAGCAGGAAGACTTGGTTATGCAGTAACTGCTACTCAGAAGCTTAAACAACAACTTCAGGAAGCAGTAAAGGCATAGGCTGCCTCTCTTGCTTCCCTGCAATGGCAGGTAACATCTATTGTCCAAGTTTCACTATCGAACAGTCAACCCTAGATCTCCTAACAGTAGACAAAGGAGGAATATGTCTATTCTTGAGAGAAGAATGCTGCTACTATATCAATGAAACTGGTCTAGTCATGCTACTATATCAATAAAACTGGGCTGGTCAAAAGAAATGTCAACACCCTCCATCATATAAATGAAAGGCTTAAATGGCAACAATCAAATGACCCTTGGCCAGGCTGGCTAGGCTCTACCCTCAGTACATGGGTGACTACCATTCTCACTCCTATATTAGTAATAGGACTTCTACTAATAATTGCTCCTTGCCTCCTCAGGCTCACCTGAAAGCACATAGATGAAGCTGCCAGAATGACCTACAACCAGATGCTCCTACACCCTACAGTCACCCTACCAAACTGACACCCAAGCCATCTCCTTCCCCTTTGGTGCCTTCTCTATCCAGCAGGAAGTAGCCAGATAGAATTCTATATCATCAAAAAGCCTGGGATGTTAGGTCAGTTTAAGGTGGCTAAGGGAAACAAAACACCAGGCAGCCCTCATACACGAGAGAACAATCAATCAGACACCAGCAGACAAGCAGTGATAGCCACTATCAGTCAATCCCCCAACCAACCCCAGGAGGACATGGGACTCCCAAAAAACCTCCCTTTCCTGTCCCAAGCCCCCCCTCCACCCAAAGCTTCCCTTTTCTGTCCCAAGCCCTCCCCTTCCTACCTCAAGCCCATAAAACTTTCAAACCAGCTGAGCTTGCATGCGATTCTCCCAGACCCACTCTGTTGGAGGAGGGAGTCTCACGTGGGAGCATATATCAATAAAGCCTTGCTCAGTGGTTTTAATTGGCCTCCTTCTGGTCATCGTTATCTGACCTTACAGATGTTATGTCTAATAGTTAGCATATTAACTTTATAAGTCAATAAGTAGCTCCTGAAATAAGTGTTTATACAATTAATTACATTTACCTTAAAATTTAATATATTTAAATATATTAGTATATTTAAATATATTAATATATTTTTGACTGTAGAAGGCAGGGCATCAAGCTAATGTAAATGACAATATCAGTTATATTTTTCCTGTTAAAGAAAAAGTGTTAGAAGTAAATAGACATACTTTTTAGTTATCCTAGAAATTAAAAACTATATAGATCATTGAACCAGCTGGAAAAATATGTATTAAGATTGAAGACATTGTTTATTTTTATTTAATTACCCAATTTGAATTGAATCTTATTAAATCATGTGATATAAAAGTATTTGGATCCATTTTTACTTTACTTTAAATATTATGAGTGCACTCTTGTATTTATGTTAACTTTGACATCATGTAATATAGTCAAAATATAATCTTTGTGTAAATACACTTATAAACCCAAAAATTAAAAATCTGGCAATGGTCAAAACATTGAGAAATAAGATATTTCAGATATTGAAGATGCTGGCATTCTGTTTTCATTTGTCAGATTCACTTCTAATAACATCTTTAAAAAGAAAAATAGTCTATTAAGAAGCATAATTAGAATTATGAACATTAAAAATTCTTGGTAACTCTTCCTTAGTGTAGCGGTAAAGAAAATGGGAAGTTAAGTTTCTTGGAGAAACCTGTTGATGGAATTATGAATTATATTTATTTAACTTACCATCAGGAAAAATTAAGCATAGAGAGCTGTCATCAAAGACACAAGAGTTCGTTGGCTTGGATTTTGCCTGTAAAGATTTTTTTTGTTTGTTAGTATTTATTTTGCAGCTGGGTGTTTTGTTTGCCTTTAAGAGATAGCGAGGCTGTCTTTAAGAAGCAGGCTCTGAAAAGCTGGAGGGCAGGCCTGGAAGGCCCATCCAAGTGATGGTGGGAGGGACTGAGAGGAAGCCCTCAAAAGTATGCTTTGTTTGGAAAGCAATATTGTGGCTGCAGAAGGCAGGGCTTGGAAGAAGTCCACGCAAAAGGAAGCTGCCATGTTGCTCCCGCCGCACATGGTCAGTCACTTCCCCAGGTGCTCCATGTGACCCGAAATTCCACCCACAGCTCTGGGGTCCCTACCCTGTGGGCAGTCCTGCCTTGAGTGTTTCCCATGTTTACCTATCTGAAGTTAGAATGCTGGTGGATTTGGTGAGATTCTGCCAGGCTAGGAGCTGCATGTTTGTTTTGGGCATTTCCTGGCCAGGAGCCATTTGGGCCATGACCGGGGCCCACCACAAGCTATTGCCATTCCCGTGTTTGGTTCCCATAGCCGGAGGCGAGCACTTGTGCCACTGTCTGCCCTTAGAGCTTTCCTGGCCACCCGCATTTCACCTCATGCCAGTGGCCTGCCTGCCTGTTCTGCACTGGTGCCTCGCCTTTATGCTTCACTTTGGTGCTCAGGCCACAGCAAGTAATTTTCACCCAAAAGGCGGGCTTTAGTTAAGAGGGACCAATCACGGGACAGGATGGATCAAACTGTGTTGCATTTGGTATGTAAGTTAGAGTCATCATATTTTTGTAGCTTTCTTAGGAGGCAAAGTCGCTGTGTTGGCACCTCCTGCAGGTTAGAGATCCTGCCAGAATCTATGGTTAGGGTAATCTATCTGTCCCAGCATTTTAAGTTTCCATGATTACTCAGTTGGGTTTTGTCTCCCCAAGTTAGGTTGCTCTGTAGCAGCATTCTGTAAGGATGCAGTGGGAGGTGACTGCAGTGGGAAATTTGCCTGCTCAGTTTAAATTGTCCAAGCACTTCTGGAAACTGAAAAATGCGTCCTCTTCCCCTAATTTCTATTTTAATAAGGATTTTAAGCAACTAGACTTTTTCCTGGAAGAGTTTTACTCCGGTTTTATATCAGGGAATCAAAAATGCACTTTCTATAGAATTCACTTTCTGACCTGCCTTCTCTCTCTAGATTGCAGTGCATCATCTATTACTTTGAGGTGGGGGTAGGCTTACCTAAATTTCTAAGTACTTTAAATTTATTCCTGGGCCAGCCCCCACATTGGGCACCATATATGGGTAGACAGACAGCTTCTTGTTGGGAGGTTCTTCTTCCTGCCAAGGAGGGTGTAGGCCACCTGAGAAATTAAAGTCTAGAACAATTAGTGAAGAACAAAAGACAAAGAGAAAAGATATATTCAAAAGTTGGAGCCTCTGATAGGTCCAGTCCACATGGGAGCTGGAGATAGACAATCAGAAAATAGCTCCCATGGTTTACTTAAGGAGGCACATCAAAGGACAGGGATAAGGTTATAGGGGTGGAGTCTTGCTTCTTGACTTCCGCACAGTCAGCAGGTTGATTGGCATCTTGGCAGATCACACCTATCTCAGAGGGGCTGTATGGCTGTGTGGTTGTAGGAGGTCACTCCATCTCCAGCGCTATGTGTGACCTTTGGCAGAGCTGAATAGGGCTCACAATGAGTCAGGGCAGTAAACCAAAGGAAATGTTCACTGGTTGGTCCCAGACACCAGATTCTCCTATTCAATAGGCTACAATGCGTGACAGTCCACACACAGCCCCATTTTCCATATAATAAATCCTATGGAAAAACCCAAAGCATGGAATAAGGATGCAAGGCCACAGCACTGGGCATTGGGTGGAACATGCATGAAATGTTGAACAGCTTACTTAGGGAAGGCTTGAAGGAGAATGTGACATTCAAGAAAAGACCTGAAAGAGGCAAAGGAGAGAGCCATGTGGATGTCTGAGGACAAACAATCCTGGCAGAGGAACAACAAATAAGAAGACACTAAGGAGGGGTCATGCCCAATGTACTCAGGAGCACCAAGACCAGTGTGACTGTGGCGGAATAAAGATGCAGCTCAAAGAAGGCCAGGATAGTTGGAGATGAAGCTATAGAGACCATGAAGGTCTGGTCAGATAGAGCCCTGCCTATTATCAGGACTTCAACTTCACTTTGAGGAAAATGGCAAAACCACTGGACAGTTCTTAGAAAGAGTACCATGACTTGACTTCATGTTTAACAGGATAATCAGTCTGACTGCTGTTACAAGAAAGCACAGAGAGAGCAGATAAGTTAGGAGGTGATTGCAATAATCTGGACAAAAGATCACAGTCATGTGGTAAAGGAGACTAGAGATGACCAGTGGTCAAAATAGGACATATTTTTAAGATAACAGAACCAATGGGATTAACTAGGTTATTAGATTGGAGCATGTAATGGAAAAAAAATAAATAACTCAAGGATAACTGTTAGGATTTTTACCTGAGCAACTGGAAGGATAGAATTCCACTGATTAAAACAAAAAAACAGAAAAACAAGGTTCTGAGGGGTAGGCGTTGGTAATGGACATACCCATTAGATTTCCAAATAGCTATGCGGTGATGATTGTTGGACCAGATGGGCATTCAAAAGAGACTTACAGACTAGAGATATAAATTCAGGAGTCATTAGTATATTATTGGTACTTAAAAGTGTTATAACTGGATAAAAGTATCAATCAGGTGAGTAAAACTAATGAAGAGGGACTGGGGATATAAAACTCAGTGATAGAACTTATTCTTAGTATGTGTGAGGCCCTGGGTTCAATCCCCAGCATCCAAAAATAAAAGATAATTTAGCAGGGGAAATTCAAGAATATCACCATGGGGAACACTAAAGTTAAAAGATGGGGAAGTTAGGAAGAGCCAGCAAACAAAAACTAAGAAAAGTAGCCAATGAAATAGAAAGAAAACCAGGAGAATGTGGTATCTTAAAAAGCCAAACGAAGAAAGTGTTTACAGGAAAGAATGATTAACTCTTCCAAATGCTGTTAAAATTAAAAAGGGCTAGGGATGTGGTTCAGTGGTTAAATACCCCTGGGTTCAATCCCTGCTACTAATAAATAAAAAACAAACTAAGAAGGTTGAGGACGTAGCCCAGTAGTAGAGCCCCTGCCTAGCATGCATGAGAGCCTGGGTTCAATCCTCAATAAAAAACAAAAACAAAAGCAGGAAAAAGGCACAACCATATCAGTAGTAGTAAAGACTCAGATGATAGTTCACTATGTTCAGATCAAAAGAATCAGATTCACAATTGATATATAAAACTCAAATGTTATTTGCATTTTATAATAAATTCAATGTTGTAAGTTTTGTTTTAGCAAAATATATCACACTAAACTCATAATTAGTATTTGCCTTTCTTTTATAAACATAGATATTTAGGGGCTGGGGTTATGGCGCAGTGGTAGCGTGCTCGCCTAGCACGCGTGAGGCACTGGATTCGATCCTCAGCACCACATAAAAATAAAATAAAGATATTCTGTCCGCCTACAACTAAAAAAAAAGAAATATTAATAAAACATAGATATTTAAATATTAAGATAATAAATTATTTAAGTCAACACTGAGGACCCATAGTAATTTGCCCTTAAAGAGGGCTAACGTTTTACTCCAGTTTGAAAAACACTCAATGATATCTGGTTGTATACTTCCCTATGACTCTTTTTTCCATCACCAAGTACCACATTGTCTATGACTCTGTCTTTTTTCCATCACCAAGTACCACATTGCCAGCCCAGCATCTTGCAAAAGCATCTTGATGGTGACCACAGGCAAAAAAGAGGATGTGGTTCAATCAGGGCAAAGCTGTCATCACAAAGGAGACAACAACACAAATCAATCAGTGCTAAGACATACAGGTCATTCTTAGAAAGGAAACACAGCATATGTACATATTGTATAGAATCTAATTCATCCACTGCATTCAAAAAATATTATTCTAAAAGAATGATTTCATGAATAAAAATGAACAAAGTGAGTTTTCCTAAAATGAGATTGAATGGAAAGTTAATTAATACAGTCTGTTCGTGATACCAGGCCGTTTATCAATGACTTACCACTGGAAAGAAATGTCCAGATCTATCTTATCTAAAATTTTCAGGGAGCTCAAGGAAAGCGGCAGGCAGCCTTCTTGCCTTGCTGATTGCTAGTACTGGCTCTATTTTTCTTCTTGCTATCATAGATAGCAGTCAGTCTTAATATAATGCACATTTCCAATGCTTCTCGCCTTTGAACCTCTTTGAAAGTCTCTGACAAAGATGAAATTTTTACTCTGAAATACAAGGATGTTGCTTGTAGGTCTCAATATATAACTATCTTTGGGGATTCACATTAGCTTTTTTAAAAAGTTGTGGTTTCTATTAATGCAAATAAATCAATAAATTTATCAAGTTCAACAAGAAAAATTTGCATCCACTTTCTTGTCCTACTTGAGTTAAATGAAAATATTGTGCAGAGAAAGAAAAATTTACATGACTGAATTCAGGATAAATCAGTTTATTTATGATTTCTAAATTTTTTAAGCCAAAATAAAAAACAGAAGAAAAGTTTTATGAACTACTGAGATTGGGTTTGTTGTATGCTAGAAATTAGAAGCACTGAAAAGAGACGGGGGAAAAAGGGATTCTTTTTTCTTCTTAGTTTTTTCTCAGCATAATAAGGTTTTCTATTTTCTTCACAAGATATTTTGAGAATCATAATGCATGATATGCATAAAATGCCTGCCAAAACTTACTTCCTAACCTGTTTCAATTGCTGACTGATTAAGCAGGAAAGGAATTTTAAAATCAAAGGATTTAGGATAGTTGAAAATCATAGGAGGGCTACAAACAGACTCATTTTTCAGCAACAATCAAACCCTAAACTTCTCTGCAAAGGAGATTTGATTTGAAAAATACCAGAGCTATCTTTCTAAAGGCCAATGTCAACATGCATTTTTTTAACCAAACCCTAAACCCAGAAATTGTTTTGTTTTGTTATGACCCAGAGGGTCAAATCTTGGCTTGTCTTCACTCACAAGGATGGCTTTTCAGGTGACTAATCATCCCTAAGCACAGCGCAAGGAGCTGTTTCAGGGACCAGCCTACAAGATGGAAAACATTGCTGCCAACTGGTAAGAGAAAGCGGGGAGCATGAGAAAAAGAAAGGAATGGTTGGTGTGCAGCACAGAGCCAGGAGGGCAAGGGGACCACAGGCTTATGTGAGGTTTGTGTCATCTTAAATGGGATTCAAAACTCACAAGAAACTTTACTGCTTAAAGAGAGAAGGAAAGGCTGGGCACGGTGGCACATACCTGTAATCCCAGCGGCTCAAGTGGTTGAGGCAGGAGTATCATGAGTTCAAAGCCAACCTCAGCAAAAAGCAAGACACTAAGCAACTCAGTGAGATCCTGTCTCTAAATAAAATACAAAATAGGGCTAGGGATGTGGCTCGGTGGTTGAGTGCCCCTGAGTTCAATCTCCAGTACCAAAAAAAAAAAAAAAAAAAGGAGAGAGAGAGAGAAGGGAGGCAAAAGCCAGGAACAGGAGTAAGGTAAGTAGGCTTTTCTTCATGGCATTGGTTCCAAGAGGAAAGAAGGAAGAAAGGGGGTGGGGAGGAACGAAAATGATGGGTGGGAATAGTGAGTGAGGGAAAGATAGAGAAAAAATAAGAAAATTTAAGAATCAGGACAAAACATTTCAGGCAAACAAAAACAAAGACCCACCAACATACTGCCTCATTAAGGACATTCTAAAGGTTGTAAGATGAAATATCTAATAAGCAAAAGACAAAGAAGTGTTCTACCCATTGGGAAGGTTTTTCAAGGTCATCCCTAATGAGATTGTTGTCTATTTTCAGCTTGTACCCATATAAAATCCATACCACCAAATTAATTAAAGATAAGATAGGAACTCCCATTCCCACATCTTTTCTTTAATGATGGCACCAACCCTAGAAAGTGGCAATGTTTTATTTTTTTTCTTACTATCTTGGCTACTGGCTAGGGTGAGACAGGGAAGCAGTTTCAGTGGTTTCCCCTGGGCTGTATGATAGCTCTTAACCCATGGACCAATACCCAATATGGAAGATTGGAAGATTGACCAGAAAGAGCCTAAGTAGAATTCTGATTCATAGAAAATCTCAGTCAGGATCAGCTACAGCTATCCATGAGAGGAATCCCACAGGGACAGAAATGACTGAGTTCTGGTACCCATGATCTGCTTAGTCATTGATTGGCAGCAGCTCATGGGAAGCCTGTCCTGGCTTGATAGAAAGATACAGAAGTGAGAGGCTGTCAATCATCCATGCTGCTCAAAATTGATTCTCCTGAAGAACATTTGAGCAGAACATCTTCCTGACCACCACAAGGAAGAAATGGCTATATGTTCTAAGAAATGTGTACAATAATATCTATAATGCAGTGTTTATAACCACCCAAAGGAGAAAATACCTCAGATATCCATTAACAAGAGGAGGAATGAATACATGGTGGCACACACATAGAGTGAACAGCTCTTTGGCACTGAATAGACTACAGTTACAGTGCATTGACATAAATTTATTTCACAATGTTATGCCATGAAAAGCAAGTACAGAAAAATAAATACTGCATACTTTAACTGATCAAGTTCAAACATTGGTAAAAGTAAATTATATATTCTTAATGATATGTACCTGAGTGGTAAAACCATAAACAAAACAAAGTCATTAACACAAATGTGAGAATAATAATAACTCCTGGGGAGAAAAAAGGAGAATCACAAAGAGTTTCTAAAAAAACTTATAATATATAGTAGAAACATCTTTGCCCAGATAACAAGTTCATACAAGGGTGTTCATGTTAATATTGTTCTTTGGACTGTACTTATGTATTTTACAGACTTTTCATATATATATATATATATATATATATAATTTTACAATAAAAGCATTAAATATAACCATTTTATTAAGTATGTAAAAAGCATTTGGATTTTTAAAAACCCTTTTAGCGAGCTAGAGATATAGAAGGAAACATTTTCATGCTAAAAGAGACTATCAAACAGAAACTTAAAGCAAGCATCACACTTAAGAGCAGAACATTAAAACATCTCCTTTAGGGTTAGGAGAGAAGCAAGGATGTACTGTTATTACTTGTCCTCTTCCTATATAACAGGCATACGTTTTTGTTTATGAATTTGAAGACATTGAACTCACTAATGAGTAGCTGGTACTTACTCCATTTGTCATGTTGACAAAAAACAGACTGAAGTTCCCACCAAAATGTGACTTTGCATATTGCTAAGAACAATTGCAAATATATAGTGCCAACATAGCACAATTGATCCTAAATTGCTTTCTAGAGAGAGGTTCATGCCTCCAAAAGAGTGAAATAATGAACTAATTTTGGGATAGTAAAAAGAGTGTAGACTTTGAAATCTGTCAGATTTGTGTTCCATTTCAGCTCAGTTACCTCCAAGCTGGCCTTGATCTTAGGCATATCACTTAATCTTTCCATTCTTATGATTTTTGCATTTTAAAAAACTAGGATAATAATACCTACTTTGCAACAATATTGTGAACCTTTGAACTAATAATGTCAAGAGCCTAGCTTAATGTCTGCATATAAAAACCATCAAAAATAGTCATGGAGGCTGGGGGTGTAACTCAATGGTAGACCACTTTCTTAGCATGTGCAAGGCCCTGGGTTCAATCTCCAGCACCACAAAAAAACAAACAAGCAAAAAACTGCTGTAGTTGTGATTATTTTCCTAATTTCACGGGAGCCAGGTAAATTCTTGAAACCAACCCCCAAAGTGCTGATTGAACAGGAATTCCAGTGGTCCCTGTCCCATTCAATGTGTTTATCAATAGTGTGAGATACAGTTGAAATGATTATTAAATTTCTAGATGACATAAAACTGGACCAGAGACAATGCTACAGTTGTCTCCCAAAACACTGGAACTAAGGCCAACAAGATGAAATTTGATGTGAGTTAAGGGAGTGGCCTGTGTTTGATCTTCCCAACACCTACACTTGAAACTGGATTAGCAGTGTGTCTCATCTAAAAGACCCTCTTGATTCAAGTGTGAGATGAGCTAAGAACATATGAAAGCCTGTAACAAATGCCAACTTGGTTTCCTTGATGGGATGGCAATATCCCAAAGAACAAAACAGACAAGAAGGACATGGCAGGCCCCAGCTGCAATGGACAGAAAAGCCTGCTCTCTCCTCATTAGAACACTATTATCCTTCTCAAAGACCCCATGAAGTGGGAGTGGACACATGCAGATTTGGATTACATTGGTATCTGTCCAATTTTTAAGTTACCAAAATTTCTATAGCAACATTAGGGAATAGGTACACTCGGGTGTTTTGTTTGTTTGTTTTTAAACACATGGTGGCAACAATTTAAAAACTACACGAAGGAACTAAAAGCAAGAAAGAAGAAAAGGCAAGGGTTATAGTAATGTTTATTACAATGACATGCTCATATTCTCACTTTTGAAGCACTGTTTTCTAGTTCATTTGGAAGGAAGCTACTGATAATCAGTCACTTCTGATACTTTCTTCCATCTCCAAACTGATTTTTTTTTAATTTACAATTTTAAAAAAATGGCTATGTATTGCCACTGGGTGGTGCTCAAAGTCCACAAAAGCATCTTACAAATGCAAAAAGCAAGCAACAGCCAGCAACTGTTTTTCAAATACATTTAAAATATTTTTTTTTTCTTACTGATGCATAAAGAAGCAAAAACACTAAAGGAAAGGAAGTGGCCATCTTTAGAAATAAAGAAGCTATCAATGCAACTGGGGAAAAAAAAAAAGGCAGTCAGATAGGAAGCCAGGACAGAGGTTATTGAAGTGGTTTTCAGAGATCAATAATGTACAATCTCCTTTAGCTGAGGGTGTGATTGACGGCTTACAATAATGGAAGAATTAAGAACCTTGCACAGATGTTTTGTTTTGGTTTTTAATCAGTTTTTTTTAATTTCAGTTGCACAGAGGCTCTTGCCACTCTTGCAGCTGTATTTTGTACTTAAACATTGTGAGGATGTATGCATGTTAAATTAGGGTGTATGTAAAACACATTCCTGTAAGAAGGCCCAGAGGCTGCTCTTGGGACCAGACAGTCCATATGGCTCCAGAAACTATCACCTTGGGAAAATCAAATGCAAAATGTCACTCAGACAACCAATTATTACACTGTTTTAGATAAGGCAACTTGCACTTTCCTCCCTTTGTCAAACTCCTGAAAGGAAAGGTTGCAAACCAGAGGAGAAAAGAATAATGAGCTTTTTCATTATCTATGCAACATGTGCTGAAAGGTCCTTTGACAAAGAGAAGATGCAAATAGGGTGTGTCCCCACTGGCTCCAGCCCTGTTAGCATTTTCTTTTGTAGCTATACTAGCATTCTTTCCAATCTTCAATATTCTTTTCCTGTGCTAATTTATCTAATACCTGTTTAACAAAATATACTTGAGTAATAACAATAACTGATGGTACTGGGTAATAACAAAATAGCTAATACTTCAAAGGCACTTATGACAGGTGCTAAACATTTTGCCTCCTCATCCCCTTTAATATAGCAACACTATGAGAATGAAATCATTATAGTCCCCATTTTGCAGATATGGAAACAAAGCCTCAGCAAGATTTAGTAACTTGTACAAGGATTCACAGCTAGGAAATGGCAAGACCTAGCTCAGATGCATTATGCACCAAAACTCATGCTTTTCTTTATAAGCACATTTCACTGAGATCCAGGATGTCCTCACTAAGCAAGAGAAGATGTGGGGGTTATGAATTATTTTGCTGGTCCTGTGCCATCAGCCCCTACATCCACAGAGCAGCAATGTGATCTGAAGTGAATGAAGACAATGCTCTGGTCTCACAAGGGGAGGTTCCCCCACCCAAATTAGGCAAGTCCTCTAATACCCTGCAGAGAGGCTAGGCAGAGTCTAGATTCTACCACTGCCCTTGCAGGAAGTTCTGGAGGTTCAATAATTGAGTCACCTGAAACAAACCAACAACAGACAGATCAACAGGAGAAAAGGCACACAGATTTATTGCCTTGCACATGTGCACAGGAGCCACATGAAATATGAAACTCAAAGAAGGGCCAGCGGTTGAGCCTAAATGCTTCTTCAGAGGGAAGGGAAGCAGAGACTAGAGGCACTTTAAAAGGGGGGCAAATGATTATCAGGGGGGATGAATGTGCCTGGGAGAGTAGACAATGACCTGAGACAAAATTCTTCTGGGCTTTAGGTGTGATGTTTGATCTTCAGTCCTCTCCTCTGTGGTGAGTTTAATCTTCTCTGGTTAATGAAATTTTAGGAAGAAGATTGAAAATAGTCGTGGTCCTCTTTGGGCCCATCCGATCTTTAGTTAGATAAGGGAACTTCAGAGAAAGCCCTCCTTTACATTCGCTGCTCTTCAGCTGCTCTAGGTTTGACTATAAAGTTGCATATTCAGGGGTATCATTTTCTGAGCCTCAATGCCCCCCATTTCCATCCCATGGCAGTAACTGGAGAGCACCCCTAAATCTTAGTGACTATGAGACCCTGGGTAGGTTACTTAACCTCATTTCTGCTTTTAAAGTGTGAAAGACAAATAACAATAATAACTAAATCCATATGTTATTGTGGAAACAAAATGAATGAATGTATATAATGCTCCCAGTGGTGTTTGACACACTCTACAAACTGATAAACATTGGCCATTATCATTATCATTGATTCAAGATCTCCAGATATGCACCCTCTTTCCTCACCATCTCCACACATTACCATTGGCTACCTACCATGTGAGCATCATCCCCTCATCTGCATCCTTCCCCTCCAGAATCTTGCACCTGATTGACAGACCAGTGCCACTCGAATGCCACTAAGATTATTATATTCTATGTACTTGACACAATTTGTAGTTATATACTTTTTTCTCACTTGTTGACTTGCTTATTTCCTATCTTTGCCCTCTGACTATAAATTTCTCAAGGGAAGGACTACATTATTTTATTTGCCAATGTATACCCAATACCTAGCACAGTGCCTGGAATACAGTAGATGCTTAAAAAATATCTGTTGCTTAATGAACAAATGAATATGTGATGGGAGTCTGGAAGCTCCCCAACATTTCTTGTCTTTCAAACACTTGACATTTTCAAGGAGTCATTTTCAAGTTGTTTTGTAGATGGTCCCACAATTTGGTTTTGCCTGATGCTTTTTCATGATTAGATGGATACTGGGTTCATTCAGGGGGTTATGATGTGGAAAACACATGATTACTGGCTATATTAACCCTGGTTGCTTTGTTAAGATGGTGTCCACAAAATTTCTCCCCTGTAAAGTTATGATTTTTCCCTTAGTGATGAATATTTATATTGGAGTGCTTTTATAATTGTATTATGTATATTTAGTGTATAAATATGATGTTATATGATACATATAGTTAGGAAAATTATTAATGTTGTTAAGTAAATATTATTATGACCAGGCATGGTAGCGTGCATCTGTAATCCTAGAAATTCAGGAGACTGAGACAGAAGAATCACAAGTTCAGGGCCAGCCTCCACAAATTAAAAAGACACTGTCTCAAAACAAAACAAAACAAAAATGAGAAGGGTTCAGATGTACATAGGTGATACAGGGCTTGTGGGTTCAATCTACAGTACTGTAAATGAGTAAATAAAAAAATAAATGTCATTATGTGCATTTAAGGTATAAACGTGATGTTATAAGACACATATGGATAGCAATATGACTACTAAGGTGAAGCAAATTAACAGCCACAATTTTACATATTTCCTGGAATACTTAACCATGCAAGTATTTTTGGTTTTTTTTTTTTTTTTTTCTTTTTGGTACTGGGGATTGAATTCAGAGGCACTCAACCACTGAGCCACTATCTCCAGCCCTATTTTGTATTCTATTTAGAGACAAGGTCTCACTGAGTTGCTTAGTGCCTTACTTTTGCTGAGATTGGCTTTGAACTCACGATCCTCCTGCCTCAGCCTCCAGAGCTGCTGGGATTACAGGCATGTGCCAATGTGCCCTGCCAAACCTTGCAAGTGTTTTGTTTCTTCTCAAAGTTCTGCCCACTAAGGTAAGCACCAAACAGTGGACCTTGCCTACAACAATTGCTAGTGTGGTAATTCTATTTTCCTCATTCCTTCCACATCAATTGGAATTCTTCCATAAGGAAAATTCTCCCCATTTATGTATATATTTAATCATTCATATCAGTATGGATTTATGGGTATTTATCTTCTGAGTTTTAATCAATTACTATTTCTCAGTACTATTTTTCTCAAAACATTCCACTTTTGGGGCATTGGAAGTTCTTCTAGGTCAGTTGCTGTGCCTTTTCAACAATCTTCTATCAGCAGAAGTTTCTAACTTGGAGATTTTATTTCAGCATTTAAAATGAAATCAATCTGCTGGGTGTGGTGATCATACCTGTAGTCTCACATACTCATGAAACTGAGGAGAGAGAATGACTTGAGATCAGAAGTTCAGGTACAGCCTAGGCAACATAGTGAGACTCCATCTCAAAAAGAAAACAAAATTAGCCTGTGGAAAGATTTCACTGCAATGTGCTATGCTGAAAAGATTCCTCACATATTTCTTCCTCAAGCCTTGGAACAGACTGATGAGGAGCCTTAGAAAAATACCAGAGGCTACTACTATCAAATGGGCAGTATAATTTTTGAATTATCTCCTTGGCATGAGCAATGTCACTCCAGGTGTTTGACAAGGTCCAAACCATGGCAAGGCCTGTGCTCCTGGACAAGCCTCAGGCTACTTCTGCTGAGAACAATAATAATACTGGCAATAATTACCTGGGGGAAATAAACAATTGGCCCATTCCACGAAATGCTGTAAAAAAAAAAGAGATTGCGAATATATAATCAAGTGTACACAATTATGTCCTGACTTGCCTTACAAAAACAAAACTAATTCTACTGAAATAGCTAAGGCAAACAAGGAGTTCATGGAAAGGCTTCGTTTACAAGAATTAAGAACTCCATTATTAACTTCCCCACCTAAACCAAAAACTTTAAGATTACTCAAAAATAGAAATTCCCATAAGGGAGTGGTTCTTACCATCCAGGGACCACCATATGTGGCTTACAAAATTGGAGGATGATTATGGTTCCCCGCTAGAGGAGCTAAAGTAAACAAGATAACTTTACCACCCCACTCCACCCCACCCCCGCTGACCCTCCTTTACCCTATACCGGAATTTATGATAAAAATGGCAGATGTGGTAAATATTAATGGTAAATGGGTTGACATACAAAGCTTGCTCTTTCTTAAGAGACTGGGACGATTTCATCCCTGGTGTTTGAAAAACAAGAAAAATAGAAATGACCTAATCAAGCAGCTAAATAGATATTATAGGAAATTACCTTGCAGACACTGCCTAAGAGAATATGAATAAAAATTATACCTACCACTTGATAGATATAGTGGGAGACAAAAAATAGAATTCTGTACCTTTTCTTCTTTACTTAGCATGATAACGTTTACTTATGCAGACCCCTTGTCTCTCACCTTTGTATAACTTTCAGATTGTATAAGGTCAATAGAGTTATGAGGAAATTGTGTAGGACGCTGATAGGAAAAGTGAAAGAACATGGACAAAAACAAAATTCCTTAGAGTAAACACAGCCAGAGAGCTAATGTCCTAGATGATTCATGAAAATACAATGCTCTGGACTTCCTTGTAGATAGATATAAAAATAAACCTCATGGTCACTCGAGAGAGAGACCTGGTGCAGTAATTGAGTTCATCTCATCTCTCTGTCGTGTCGACTCTACACCTCCTTCAGGACCCCTGGACCCACCAGGGCTGGACCTCAGCATCTCCTGCTATCACAGAAGTGACTGTGAGGACAGATGTGAGAAGAAATGTGCTCTCCTTGGTGCCCGAGTCACCTGTGGAGCCCTGTTGATACCGTCTCCTTCAAACCTACAATCAGTACCTGTTACTGTGTATGTACAGAATCCTTCAAGTCAGCTGTGATGCAAAATGGGAAAAAAAGTTGAGCTACACTAGTACAGGAAGTTCTGGAAATGAAGCTTTTTGGAAATGAAGCTGCTAATCCCCCTTCTAAGTTGCCCTTGGCCAAAAAGTCATTGTTCTTTTAGAACAAAACTTCAATCTGCACCTCCTCTGAAGTCTCAGGCTCATCACCCACCTTTCAAAACACTTCTGGGGAAAGAAGAGGGTCATCTGGTCATTGTGTGTCTGTCTAGTCAGCTTGGAGAGTTTCAGGGAATGCTAGTGGAAAAGAAAGAGATTTTAATATTCCCAGTGTTGGGTAAGCAAGTAATTCACCTCTGACCTCCAAATTTCACCACAAATAGATGCTTCCCATCCTTATGTTGTTATTGGTGTTGAGTCAAACTATAAGATGGAAGTATGTTATTTCTATCCTAAAAGATAATTGAAGATTTACTGAGATTCTAACATCAGGAATGAAAGAATTGGAAACCTCAAAGGTTGATGCAACTGGTCAGCACCCTTGAAAACTGTAGAATCAATACTGAATTACTGCCAAGAAATGGCGCAGAATTCTTAGGGAGTAGAGTGCAAGCAAGAGAGCCTGAGACTAGCCTAATGGCCCTGATTATCTACCACCCCTGTGCCTCCTTTTCTCCCTCCTTTCTTCCTGCTCCTGAGGGAGAAGGAAGGGTCAAGCAGGGCAGCAAAGAGGTCCCGCTACAAACCTCCTCATGTGAATTACCAGCACACTGGGCACAGGTAGGTGGAAGGAAACCATTTCCTTCAAAGGTCAGGAGTCACTGGGTTTGTCCCAGTTGGGCCTACCACTCTCTGAAACCTTATTCGCACCATCCTATCCAAATTCAGCTCTCAAGTTCACACAAAGAGACACATGAATAAATAAGCTCATAGATATGAAAGTACATGTACATATTTAGTTGTCTCTCTCCCAACCATAGGAGAAAAAATGGACATGGCAGAAGGAGCCTATGAAAGCACTTAGAAATATTTTCATGCTCACTAATGCAAAACAACAAAGAGAAAAAAACCACATGAAAATAATGTTAATGGCATTCTACACATCTTAAATTAGTAATAACAAATTACTATTTAATTAATTCCATTTTTCATCCTCCATTTGCTAAATATTTCTTAGGATCTCCTTTCCTGATTGTTCTGTAGATGCTTTTGTGTAGACTTTGTTTTCATGCAGATGGTAGCCAGTCTTTTCTCCCCCCCACCCCATGTTCTAGTCCCCTAGCCAACTGCTTCCCCCACTTTTCATATCATGGCACACAGAAGAAAATGCAGTAAACCAGAAGGCATTTGAGGGATATCCATATGTCCATATGGAGCTTGGTTTTAATTTTTTAATTATAGTTATGAGAAAAACACAAACTATCAAATTTGTATAAAACTTTCAAATAAAATATTCTCAGAATTTTCACTGAGAAATTTGAACTTACTTCTTTATAATTTTTATTAGTTTTTATGATTGAAATAACTATATGAAAGTCATCAAAATTTTTCAAGGATAATCAGAAAATCCTTCATGCATGTAGGTAATAAAAAATCTTTTAAGCTATTTGTTTCACATTTATTCAAAACTTCATAGTAGTTTAAATTTTATGTTAAGGGGCTAATGGCTTTTCCTTTTAATGACAAATATGTCAAAATTCTTGTGATAATCTGAATTGATTTTGAAATTTAATTTTAGCTTATTAAATATTTTTAAAAATTATTTAAAGGCTAAGGCTATGGTAGAGTGCTTGCCTAGCACATGCAACATCCCAGCCTATGTTCAATCCCTAGTACTGAAAATAGTAATGTTGAGGCTATAATTTGTAGGGTCACCTGCATTAGAGCCGCCTTTCTACACCTAGTTGAATGCCATTAAAAGAGCACATCAGAGCACACAAACGGGAGAAGCCCACAACTATGAAGACAAACGTGCCTAGTAAATTAGACCCACCTGCCAGGCCTTCCTTGAAAACAGAGGCCCTTTGCAAACTCTTCCAAAAGTGCCACAGGCCACTTGTCCACAAGGGGCAGCAGTGAGCTCCACAGCAACTGACAAAATGGAACCGGTTGCTGTTCGGGAGAGCTGCTCTATGGCCCAGCTCATCTTCACTGCTCTGGGGTTCACTTGTGTCTTCAACTTCACAAACCACCCTCAGAGCCCACTCCCTTCATTCAAATGGTGAGTGAAACTCTGATGTTTTGACTGTCTTCCACAGCAGAGTGGGTCACAGAGATGCACAATCATTGGAATAACTGCTTTGATAACCACCATTTAATTTAAATAATTAATGAATTCTCTCCCTAACACTCAAGGTTAAGGCTTTTGTTCCTCCTGCCATAATAACTTAAACCCAGCACCTGCCTGCAGCCCTTCATACACACTGCCTTTCCTCCATCTCCACAAATATGTGGTGCATTTTTAGGTAAAGCCCAGGCTCCCACTCTTCCTCTTCCCTTCTTTCTGAAATATTTTGGACAGACCACTACTGCTGCTCTGCCTCCCACTTCATCTATGTTTCCTAGGTCCAGCCCTAATGCCCGCTTGTCTAATTACCCTAACATAAGTTGTAATTGTGAAAAAGGAATGTAGAAGTAAATTGGCATGGGCTGAAATTCTACTTACTGCTGGCTTGGTCAAGAACCAATTATTGTTGACAGACAATTTACAACTAAGTGACTAATTCAAATGCACCTTCTGATCAAGAGCATTTGGAGAAATGGAGATGGTTTTAGGACTTTCCACTTTGCTCTCCTTTCAGCAGACATTCCATTAACAGAAATGGCCTTAAAACAGAATGTCTTTGTTGGAATCTTTTCCAGAAATTTTCAATTATGTGCCAAGCTTTGGGCTGCTTCTTTGGCGATTTCTCTCCTGACTCCCATTTCTCTCTCCCTTCTTCCCCAATCCTTGGCTTGCGAGTCCTTGAGAAAAGAGAGCCTTGGAAGTCAGGATCAATACCAACATACTTCTCAGAGCATGCACAGCTCTAGGGTTCGACAGGGAATTCATTTTTAAAAAAATCCAACCACTATTTCCTTTTTATGCTTCTCATTTTGATGTTTGATGCAATAATTAACTTCTCTCTTTGCTCCAAGGAAACTCAGACTCAGCTTCAGTTCTTTCTGAAAGCAGTGTTTAATGTTTATAATTCCATATGCTACATAATTTTAAACAGGAGAAGATAGAAATTCTACTAGCTTTCAGAACAGGGAGAGTGCTTTGTGTTTCTCTTCTTGAGGGCTGAAATAGACTTGCGATACTAATTGAAGTTCAAAAAGAAAATATCAGAAGAGTCACTGAGTAAATCAAGTAGTGCATGGAAGTCCAAGCTTCCAGACAAAGCATCAGTAGACAACTGACAGTTAAAATTTCATTTCTTTTAATACAAGAGCACCTCATCCTGCACCAGTCTCCAAGAGCATTCTATTCAGTGTCCAAGGAAAAATAATTTCTTTGTAGGAAAACCAAAACTTTCATGTCTTTGGGAAAAAATTAGAATTTCATGCCCTGATTCAAAGTCTACCAGGGGTTGGGCAAGACTCGTTGACACATTAGGCATGGAAAGCTCTGAGAAAGTAAAAGTGCTGTGCTAGCTTGGTTTTGCTTAATTTTTTGTGCAAGTAAGCAGACCTCTGGTCTCAATGAAGTTTGTGGTTCTGAGCAATTTTTCATGGTCATTTACACATGTATTCTTTGTTTCACTCTCCTTTTCTTTATCAGATTCTGGGCATCTCTTCTAATTTCCCCCATAAACAGAAAAGGCAAAACAAAACTGCATTTGGGACACTGTTTTCTCCAGAAGCACCCCAGAGGTAGAAGAATAATTAAGACATCAACAGGGGAACTGCTGGAAAACGGTAAGGAGAGGAAAAATGTTAACAAGAAGGAAGAACTCAGGTGTCAACTAAGATATTCATCACTTTGAGATATTATCTCTCCAAAATACAACAAGGGTAATATTAGAATAATGAGATTATTGGCAGGGTTGTCATGTAAGGTTGCACAGTTTGTATAGTGCATAAAAGTACCCAGCCAGGGAGTGAGGGATGATGAATATCCAGACCGCTCTCTGCCTCTACCTGAAGGGAAAGGCTTTTTAAATTGTGGAGCCATTACTCAAGGTGCTGCGCCTGCCCCAAGAGGCCATCTTTTTCCAGTGGAAAGAATGGAAAGGTTCGGTCTAAGCTAGAGATCTTAACTATGGGTTCAGTCTAAGCTAGACATCTTAATATACAAAGGCTCAGTCTAAGCTAGAGATCTTAACTATGGGTGATTATTAGATTCCAATAGTAAGGGATGAATACAGCAAGCAGGTAGTCGTGAGTAGAGCCAGGGCTTTTGCATTCTTCTTTAATCCCTTTCTGCCACCTCTGAAGCTACAGATTCCTCCAGCAGCCCTCCTCACCTCCCTCCCTCCCCACTAACATTTTTCCTCCCCCTACTTCTTATGCAGTCTCATTCTTCCTTTTCTTCCCTCCCCTTGTCTCTCCCTCTTGTCTTTTCCTGCTCTTTCCTTTTACTTTCAGGAGACAGACTGATGGACAAGAACTGTCCCTGTCTTATTGATCTCCTCCTTGCGTCCTAATCATCAGTAATATCCCAGTAATCACTATGGAGTTTCTGCTCCTGGTCAAAGCTTAACCCAACTACATAGTATAAACTTGCTTCTTTAATCTTTTTAACATTCTGGCAAACTGCCTGTTACAGTTTAGATATGAGGTGTCCCCTAAACACTCATGTGTGAGACAATGCAAGAATGCTCAGTGGTGAAATGATTAGATTATGAGAAGTGTGACCTAATCAGTGTATTAAAACATTGATTTGCATTAACTAGGCAGTTACTGTAGGCAGGTAGGGTGTGGCTGGAAGAAGGAGGTCACTGGGGGGTGACCCACTGGGGGGTGTCTTTGAGGTTTATATTTTGTCCCTGGTGAGCAGAGCGCTGGCTCTCTCTCCTGCTCCTTCCTGATTGCCTCATCCTGAGCTGCTTCCCTCTGCCACACCCCTCTGCCATGATGTTCTGCCTCTCTTTGGGCTCAGAGATGCAGAGTTGGCTGACCATGGACTGAACCTCTGAAACCGTGGGCCATAAAAAATTTTTCCTCGTTCTGGCCTTTTCGCCACAGCTACAAAAAAACTAACTAAAATACTGCCCTCTCCCCAGTAACCAGAATCCAGGAACCGCCATACAGACAGAACCAGTGGCCTATTAAACTAACATATCTTGTGACATTAATAGCCACTTGCCTCACCACAGGCAGATACATTGTCATTTAAAAGACGGTGCTGGGTATTCCGTGTTTTGGCCATAAGGGTGGAATCTCACAGGGGAACTCTGGCTGAGGTGAATAATGGGAAACTTTTTGACAGAAGTACCCCTCAAAGTGCGGGGGTCATCGCAGTCCATCCCAAGCCAGCGGGTCAAAAGGAGGACCCCCACATTCACTTTGCAGCCGTCGTGGAAGTTGAGGAGGGTTGGAGCCGGCTGGCTGTCAGTCCCCAGCCTTGCCTTCTATCCTCCGTTTGCAAGACAATCAAAAGCGCCAGGGGAGTCCAATCAGAGTTGGAATCTGTTTATTTGCGGAACAAGCATTCAACTTATAGGGCTGTTCGGCCAATCAGAGACAATGCACATAGGTAACAGCTGCCATGTAGCAAGGCACGTAGGCACCCCAACTTCTGGCCACGAGCTGCCCGTTCGTGGAACCAACAGTAATTGTAAACCAGTCACATATTTCCTCCTTCCTTTGTGCCTTTCCCACTTACATAAGGCTAGTCATTAGGGCGTAGCACAGAGCTAGCCCCCCACATCAAAGTTCTGCCATTAGTACTTCTTTTAGGTATTTTTCACAGATGGGCTTGAAACAAAACTGCTAGCCTCCATTCCTGCCTTTCTTCTTTCTATACTTATATTGTTTGAGATTATGATCTTCACACTAGAGGGCTCATATCAGAGCTGTCAGATTGACTGTCCCAAAAGGCATAATGACCATTTTCTCAGTCAAGCTCATCTAGAATCTACCCCTGGTGGTTCAGCATCTATTCTTCTTCATGCCCTCACACCCTCCCAAGAAGTTCCTGCCATTCTTGCCATTCAGTTCACCACTCATGACCCTCAAGAGTGTGTTCAGTCATTTCTTTATTTTTCTTCTTCTTCCTCCTCCTCCTCCTCCTCTTCCTCTTCTTCTTCTTCTTCTTCCTCTTCTTCTCCTCCTCCTCCTGCTCCTCCTCTTCTTCTCCTCCTCTTCTTCTCCTCCTCCTCCTCCTCCTCCTCCTCCTCCTCCTCCTCCTCCTTCTTCTTCTTCTTCTTCTTCTTCTTCTTCTTCTTCTTCTTCTTCTTCTTCTCCTCCTCCTCTTCTTCTTCTTCTTCTTCTTCTTCTTCTTTGGACTGGGGATTGAACCCAGAGATGCTTAATCACTAAGCTGCATCCCCATCCCTTTTCTTTCTTTATTTTTTCTTTTCTCAATGGACACAATACCTTTATTTTATTTATGTGGTACTGAGGATCAAACCCAGTGCCTCACACTTGCTAGGCAAGCACTCTACCACTGAGCCACAACCCCAGCCCCCCCACCAGCCCTTTTCTATTTTTTATTTTTTGTTTTGAGACAGGGACTGACTAAGTTGCTGAAGCTGGCTTTGAACTTGCAATCCTCCTGCCTCAGCCTCCCAAGCCACTGGGATTATAGGCTTGCACTACCATGCCCAGCTGCAGTCTTTTCTTAAGCTCCATGTCCAGGTACCTTACATATCAGATATGTTCACACAGTGTTTCTCAAACACTTCAACTCAGAGGTTCCCAGACTGAATTTCCCATCTCCCCTTCTGCTGCCCTGGAACACTTCCCAAGTACTGACAAATCATCCACCATCCTGAAGTCACACACACAATCATGTCTTTATTCCTCCTAATGCCTTCCAAGTTTGTCTCCCTTCTGCCCTCACTCTCACCAAAGGTAGATGATCATTGTCTCTTTGCAAGACAGTTATAAAAACCCCAATGCATAATCCTGGGTCCAGTATCTCCCTTCTTCAAATCCTGCTTTGTTTGCTGCCAGAATGATTTTTTCTAATCTACAAAGCAGAACATATTTTTCCTTTAATAAAACATCTCAAAATCCTCCCCTCAAGGACTCCTATTGCAAAAAGACCAAAACAGGAGGTTTGGTAGGGGTCAGAAGATCAGGATCTAGAAGGCCTCACTCACAGCATGACGTTTCTTTTTAAGTCATTGCTGGGGTTTTTTGTTTGTTTTGTTTTGTTTTGTTTTTTGTGTTTTTTTGGTACTGGAGATTGAACTCAGGGGCACTTGACCACTCAGCCAAATCCTCAGCCCTATTTTGTGTTTTATGTAGAGACAGGGTCTCACTGAGTTGCTTAGCTCCTTGCCATTGCTGAGGCTGGCTGTGAACTCACGATTCTCCTGTCTCAGCCTCCCTAAGTGCTGGGATTACAGGGCTGGTTTTTTCAATCCTAGTTTGGCAATTCTCTGTTCTATTCTATGTAATACATGATTTTTTGTTTTAAATGAAAATTTCATTTCCCCAAATAGTCAAGCAAAATTGATCTGTAGAAAGATGTTTGTTTATCCTGTCTCATTAGGAAATCTTCAGGCCCTCCAGTTTGAAAAGACAGAATCCTAGTTGAAATCCACATTGCTTTGCATTTGTTACAAGGACCTTCTTAACAGATGCCTGTTTGTCACTGTACCTCTAGCCCTCCAGCAAGCTTCCAGCAGTCCTGTCACACTGAACCCCTGACAATTGTGTGACCATCATACTGAAACAGTCAGGAACCACCTTAGTGGAACAGAGGCTGAGAGAGTGAAATAAACCCCCAGGTGTATTGAACTGTTACCCTTTGTAGCATGACATGTTGCTTCTCTGCCCTTGTATTCTTCTCATAAGACCCTGATAAAACCACAGAAGCAGAATATTTACACATGATGAAATTGTTACCAGGGAAACCCTAAATAAACCCGCTAGCTTCACTTGTTCTTGGTTAACTTAAAAATCTAATTTTGGAGGTCATGCAGCTGGACAATACGTTGTTCGTTTCCCACTAGCTTTACTGTACATAACACCTCTGATGTGTGGGTTAGAATGGTAATGGTTGCCTAGGTTACTCTTCAGGAACTTGAAACTGGAAACACTGACTCTTCGTCTGGGCTTGCAGGTGTCTGATGGGTGACTGGAACAGGATTTCTGCCTTCATATTATGTCTGTCCCCTTTGCTGCCTTAATATTTTAGGTCAGATTCTACATGGCTCTGTGTGTAGACATTTTGCTTGCCCGTTAGAGCTGGTATGTGTTTTCTTCTGCTCCACCTTTATGCTTTTAGCAGCCCAATACCCAAAGTCCTTCAGCCCTATCATTAGGCCCAGATCAAGCCACAAGACCAGGATGTTTGCACAGAATGATGGTAGCAGCTACAATGGTAACTCAGCAGTTCCCAGGACAACTTGACTGCTTGCAACTATGCCCCTGGCCAGTAGAAAATTACCAAGCTCTAGCCCACCCTAGCAAATCAATAGAAACTCACATCTCTCTTTTTTCAGATAGCAGCCTCATCCCTTGATCAATGCTGTCTCCCTTCAGCTGAAGCCCCAGTTACCTGCTTTGGCTGGAGCCCCAACTAAAGCCTTCCCTCTATATTCATGCTCACTACTTGACTTGATTTCCTTTCTGTCAACAAAAAGCATCCAACTCTAATATCAGAAACAATACTATTTACCATCTCAGGATGTTTGCTTCTGCTCTTTTCTCAAACAAGAATGCACTCTTTCCCCTGTGTATTTATCTTCTAAACCCAGCTCAAGTATCACCTTGTCTTGTGAAGCTCACCACAACAAACCCCGGCAGGCTGAGTTAGCCATCCCTCCCTTTATACCACCAAAGTGCAGATCCCTCCCTTGACATGCACCTCACTAAATCATGATGTGTTCTTCACAGTCAATGGACTGTGCAATGCTTCAGGGCAGAGTCTGTGTCTTATTCATCTTGGCCTTCCCATTCCATGTGGGACACCTGTGAAATGGGAGGTCCTATGGCTATGATATTCATCCTAGTGCTCACCTGGGTTGATTTGGCTGATCTGGATGACCTTGGGGATATTCCTCTGTGTCTCCTTACTCCTTGAGTGTCCCTTTGTCAAATAGGATGAACTCAGACCAACAAGGATACTCCAGTCAAGTATGTATCAGGAGCTCTCCCCCACTCTAATGAGCCCCCCAAGTATGTGTTGAGCTCTCAAGACCTGACACACAGTAGGTGCTCAATGAATATCTGCCAGACGTTTGGGTTTTTGTTCATTTGTTTTAGTGTGTGTGTGTGTTTTGTTTGTTTGCAGTACTGGGCATTGAACTTAAACCCTCTTCTCATGCTAGGCAAGCACTCTACCATTGAGCTACATTCTTACCCACTCTGCTAAACATTTGAATGAACCAATGATTAGCACCAATGTTCTCTCAAGTTAAGCCCCCTTATCTTTTCTCAACATTACAAAGAATCTTGAAATCTCTGAATCCTCACAATCTAATTTAGTGTTACCATGATGCACTCAATAAATGCATAATAAATAAATGAATGAACAAAAGAACTAATGTCTTCATGTGCATTTCCAAGCTTCTCAAAACGTACATGTACCCATTTTACCTTTTCATTTTGACACCAGGTGTTTACCAACCTACCAAGGAACTGGTTTGCCACTCAGAAATGGAATCTGACAAATCAGTGACCTTTGAAACTTGTTTCGAAAACCCTCAGGCTCATGTTTTAAAATTTTGATCTCCTATAGGAGAAGAGCTTTTGGTTGGCTTTGATCTCCACCATGGCTAAATGATTTTATGGGTATGAAACAATTGTCCCCAAGGAAAAGACCACCCTGTCTCTAGGTATAAATGCTCAGTAAAATGTGACTTTGAAGCATGGTACTACTCTGAAGCATTTTGCTTGAACTAAGTGAAAGTGCTGGTACTCCACCTAGCCCACCGGGAATGCTCAATGGATGTCTTACTCCTCATTTATTCATTCTCACCAGACCTGATCATGTAATATAAGATCTGATGCCTCTGAAATTTCAAAGCAATGCTGTTTTAGTTGAAAACAATAATACCTTTGCACAGCCACCATTCAGTCATAGCCTTGCTGCTAAAAACTAACAGGATGCACTTTGTCCCCCAGGCATAAACCAAGTAGATAGAAACTTCAGGCTGGGATTATCCTACCTAAATCCTAGAACAGTGGTCTTATTTATTTATTTATTTATTTATTCATTCATTCATTCATTCATTCATTCATTCTGATGTTGGAGACCAAACCTAGTGCCCTCACCTGTGCTAGGCAGGTGCTCTACCACTGAGCTCTGCCCCAGCTGTGTGTGTTTTGATTGCATACTTCTACCAGTAAAACGGTTCTGAGGGCTGGGATTGTAGCTCAGTGGTAGAGCGCTTGCCTCTCATGCGTGAGGCCCTGGGTTCGATCCTCAGCACCACATACAAAGCAATAAATAAAGACATTGTGTCCATCTACAACTGAAAAAAAAAATTTAAAAAAAGGTTCTGACCCAGCAACCTCTATATATGCACGATTATTTGTTTATAAATCATATACATGTATTATCATAGTAATGGATTTTTAGGTTTTCATAAAAATCCATCAAAATGGAAATTTAAAGGATGATTTAGAAGTAAATAGATATAGAAGTTCTCATATTTTCTCCTCTGACCTCAGTGGATTGTCATAACTGGCCCACTGGCTGAAAGGACTCACAGCCAGCTTCTAGAAGGCTTGGTAGGAGCAAGATTCTCCAATGTCAAGTCACTAAAAAGACGTGGTTCCAAATCACCCATTGGCTCACTCCTTTCCACAAATCCTTTTAAAAGCAATTGGCTTTACTTTTTAGAAAAAATGATAATTCGATGACTGAATGATGATTTAAAAGCTTTATTTCCAATGGAAGCAGCTTTTTATGGTCATGCTAAATGCTATAATTCATTCCAAATGAAAGAGATAGGCTGCTGATTACACCACAGGATAAGGAGACAAGCAATGAAGTGGCAGTGTGTCCTTGAAGCACATCAGAATGGGCTGGTGAGGGAAAGGAGGGCTTTATCTTGCAGGTTATAAATGCTAAACAACTTAATTTTCCTTTTCACGAAATCATCAGTCATCAGCACCGCACTTTGAAACATGTTTAAGATTTGTGATAATAACAAGTGCTGCAGTGGCACTCAGTGTGGTTCTCCACTCTGGCATGTCCCATAACCGTGGCCTGAAGGGAAAGGAAAGATGAGAAACAGATGATAGGCAGGGATAAACAGGCAAAATTGGAAAATGTTAAATTGTAGCCAACTGAAGTAAATAGATGATTGCTATGTTTGCGTATTCTCCATTTCAGGATATATTTTCACTCTAAGAGGTCAGATTCACATCACGTAAGTAGGCTACAATTTCTCCCAACCTGTCCCGTTACCCACACTCCCTTCTCATTCTGAATAAATCCAGCCTGTATCCACAAAGCAGTTGACTTCTTTGTTTCTTTCTCATTCATTCCTCCCTGCTTTCTCCCTCCTTCTTTTTATTCTCTTATTTATTCATTTTCTTCCTTCCAGTGCTGGGGATCCAGCCCTGCACCTTGTGCATGCTAGATAAGCACTGTGACACTAAGCTACATCCCTAACCCCCACCCAAAAAAACCCCACCAATTTATTTTTGTTTATTTATTTATTTATTTTTCAGTAGCAGGGATCAAACCCAGGACCTCATGCATGCCAGGCAAGCAGTCTCCCATTACACTACATCCCAGCCTCCTACTTTTAAATTTTTAACTTTTTTCATGGCATAATAAATATTGCAGGTATTGATGGGGTACAGTATGATAATTTGAGACATATATACAATGTGTAATAAACATATCGAGGTAACATTTTCGTCTTCTTAAACATTTGTCATTTTTTGTGTAGAGAAACTTTGAATTCTTTTCTTCTGGTTCTCTATAAAACACATAAGAATTTGTTGTGAACTGTGGTCATCCTCCTGTGCTATAGAATGCAAGAGCTTACTCTTCCTGTGTAACTATATTTTGTTACCCAATATCCAACCTCCCTCTGCACCCCCAGCCCTCACACCTTTGTCAGCCTCTGGTGGCTACTATTTTCTCTACTTTTATGAAATCAACCTTTGTAGCTTAGCTGACTTTTAATTAAAGGATGCAAATATAGCCCCTGACTACAAATGACCAAGAAAAAAATAAACCATTAAATACTTTGGCATTTTAAATCCCATGTATATGCTCTGTGACCATTTCTCTGTTTAGGCTATTAAAAAATTTCTAAGGCCCTTGAAGTTCTTACCTTGGTAAATGCTTTGGCCACACAGCATGTGGCCTCCGAGGTGATGTTCTTTGGTACCAGCATTGTCTTCTTGGATCTTGCTGGAGTGGGGTATGCCCTGGAGAAGCAGCAGCCCATGCACTGATAAATGGGGGCACCCAGCTTGGAGAAATATTTGTTTTCTTTTAGCTTACATTCTGGGCAACCTATCAACAAAACAAAACAAAACAAGAAGTCAAATAATCCAAAAAAGATTTGAAGAGAAACTATGAATTTTTCCTTATTATGGAATAGCAAATATTCTTTTTTCCATGGAAAATAATAGAGAAATAAATAAATACTTTTGGCTGTATGCTAGTTTTCATATATGATATATATTTGTACTGATTACAGTTATCTTCACAGGAATGCAATTTTTGCAGAGCTACATGGGAAATTTTAGTTGTCGTGGTTTCTCTCTCTTCAAGCATGGAATCTTTATCCCAAAGCTAATAGTATGCTTAGAGAGAGCTCAAAACTTGACAGATGAAAACGCCATGTTCAACAGAAAGGAGTTTTGCCCAGAGGCAAAATATTTTACCCTTTAGAATCTGCTATTGTTTTTTTTTTTCCCCATAGAAGCTCCAAATATTGACAGAGAAAAATTTGTCAGAATTAAGACAGCTTGGTGAGTGTAGAGAGCCTGATATTAGAACAGGCATCTGCACTTGAGACCAGGATTAAAATATTACCATTCATCTACAGAAAAAACATAACCAGTAGTAGCTTACGATTTCAAAGCTGATGGAATTATATCAGCCACTATATGAGATCCTCAAACAATACAGCCAAACAAATTTACTGCATAAAAATGGTTTTGTTTTTCTCACTTGTTAACTGATATGAAAATTCATCCACAGAGGCAATGTTAAAATCTTCTCAAATCTTCTGGGGAAAATGTGGAGAAAAAAAACAATGAGCTAACTGAATAAAGAGCATTTTCTTCTTGCAAAACTCAGATAAAGAATAATAAGGAATCTATTTCAGATGAAAATGTACAGGCTGCTATTTAAGTGGATGTGTAAGAAGATATCAGTTTCACTGTACATTTTCTGAACCTAATTTGATTTATGTTCACTGTCTAAAAGTGCCTCAATATGTATCCAGAAGTGAAGATTTATCACATTTGAAAAGGAGGTAGAAATGTAATTAATGGAGTTATTGATGTACATCCAGAAAAGCATGTTGTCCTTATTACTTCAAACACAAGTTTGGTCACGTACCCTGCATTGCAAACTCTCCATCAGGAAAGGAATGGAGAACATGCAGAAACACAGACAGTGTGGCCAGAATGATAGCTGCGTATTTCCTGTAGTAATCCATGGCTCTTCTGAAATAAAGACATGACAAAATCATCATGATTATCGTCATCATCATCATCATCATCATCATCATCATCTCATCTTGGCTTACTAGTTGTCACAACAACCTGCAGTTTTAACCTTATTACTTATAATGATCACCTATGGGTGTTGCTTTCAGCTTCTAACACACTCTAAAGCCACATAAACAAAAAAGCAAGTTTTCTTTAGGAAAGAGATAGGAAATTGACTCTCCATTTCCCACATAAACAAGTGAATTGGGTTTAATAATAAACAACAATAAGTTCTCTTTTAAAATATGCCATCCTGCTGGGCATGGTGGCGCATGCCTATAATACCAGCACTTTGGAAGGATGAGACAGGAGAATCGCGAATTCAAAGCCAGCCTCAGCAACGGCGAGGAGCTAAGTAACTCGGTGAGACCCTATCTCTAAAATAAAACACAAAATAGGGCTGGGGATGTGGCTCAGTGGTATAGAACCCCTGAGTTCAATCCCCAGTACCAAAATAAATAAATAAAATAAAATTTGCCATCCCTTGGGCTGCAATTGTGGCTCAGTAGTAGAGCACTTGCCTGGCATATCTGAGGCACGGGGTTTGATCCTCAGCACCAAATAAAAATAAATAAATAGAATAAAAGTATTGTGTCCATTTACAACTAAAAATTTTATTTGATAAGATATGTCATCCCTTTAAGAAGCCTCAGTGTCCTCATTTGTAAAACAGAACTTAAATTAGATGATATCCCAGACTATATATACCCTTCCATAAACTTGCATATGATATATAAAGTATACAAGCATTTGAACCTATCTTTCCCATTCCTATATTCCCAGGCTGGAGAACTGTGGGGGAAAAATGCAATGTCCCTCCTGCATCTTATTCTCTGGTGACAGGTGATCTCTAAGTCTCATCAATTGAGTGAATGCCAACCTAGCAGTTTGGCAAGGGCAAACAATAGAGAGTGTTGATCAACGTTTTCTATTTAGAGCTGGGTGCAGTGGTGCATCCTATAATCCAGCTACTTGGGAGGTTGAGACAAGAGGTTAGAAAGTTCAAAGTCAGCAAGAACCTGTCTCAAAATAAAAGAAAAAAGAAAAGGGGGGGGTGCGGCTGGGGAGATCATTCAATTGGTAGAGTACTTGCCTCACATGCAGAAAGCCCTGGGTTCAATCCCCAGCATGAAAAGAAAGAAAGAAAGAAAGAAAGAGAAAGAAAGAAAGAAAGAAAGAAAGAAAGAAAGAAAGAAAGAAAGAAAGAAGAAAGGAAGGAAGGAAGGAAGGAAAGAAAGAAAGAAAGAAAGAAAGAAAGAAAGGAAAGAAAGAAAGAAAGAAAGAAAGAAAGAAAGAAAGAAAGAAAGAAAGAAAGAAAGAAAGAAAGAAAGAAAGAGGGGCTCGAGGGGCTAGAGACTTAGTTCAGTGGTGGAAGCCTCCTGGGTTCAATCCCCAGAACTTGGGGGGGCGGCAGGGGGATTAGCACTCCTTGACTTACATCTATAGATTAGCTTTCCCTAAGCATTCTGAGTGCATGAAGCCAGCTATCCAAGTCAGCTAAGTGATTGACTATATCCAGGCATTGACCTCACTGTGAGAATGGGGAGACAGAAAATTGGATTTTATCCCCACATGTCATTGTGTTTAAGTGAAAGTGTTATGGATTGTTCGTGTCCAAACCACCAACTAAAAAACAATTCAGAACATTTAAAGGCAAAAACAACATCAATTATACTAAAAAATAGAAGAGGAAGGAACAATTCCTAACTCATTTGATGAGGCAAGGATTATCCTGACACCAAAACCAAAGACAGTACAGAGAAAGAAAACTACAACCTCTCTCACGCAATGAAATGTAAAAATACCAAACAAAGTATTAGCAAACTGAATCCAGCTATGTATGAGAGGAATTAGACCAACATGACCAACTGGGAATAGTCAAAGCTCACAAGGCTGATTCAGTATTTGAAAGTATAATCCATCATATCAATGGGATAAAGAAAAAAATTATATGATTATTTCAACTGACCCAGATAAAACATTTGACTACATCTAATACTCTCATGTAAAAAACTTTCAGCAGAGGTTTGGAGCATAGCTCAGTGGTAGAGTGCATGGCTCTGGGTTCGATCACCAGCACTGAAAAAAAATCAGCAAATCAGAATTACAAGGTTTATCTCAACTTGATGACTAACACTTACAAAAACCTACAGCTAACATCATACTTAATGTTGGAAAAAAAAACTGAATGCTTTCCCCCTAAGATTGTGAACATGGCAACATATCCACTCTCACATCTCATTCAACATAGTATTGAAAATTCTAGGCAGTACAATATGGCAAGAAAATTAAATTGTGGGGGGAGCATGGGAGAAATGGAGGAACTTTGGATAGGACAAAGGAGAGAGAAGAGAGGGGGCATGAGAGTAGGAAAAATGGTGGAATGAGATGGATATCATTACCCTAGGTACATGTATGAAAACACAGATGATGTGACTACTTTGTGTTCAACCAGAGAAATAAATTTTGTTCCATATGTGTACTATGAATTGAAATGCATTCTGCTGTTTTAAAAAATACAAAAAAATTTTAATTTAAAAAAAAAGGAAATTAAAGGCATACAGATAGGGAAAGAAGAAATAAAACTATCCCTATTCATAGATGACATGCTTATTCATGTTTAAAAAAAATAAAATAAAACTCCAAGGAACTTACCAAAAAAAGTTCCTGGAACTAGTTAGTGAGTTCAACCTGATCATATGACACAAGATCAATACATAAAACTCCAGTGCATTTCTATACACCAAAAAAAATATTGTGGAAACACATTAAAAATACTGTACCATTTACAACTGACCAAAGGCAATAAAATACTTAGTTATACATCAAACAAAATACATCAGGACTAGTATGCTGATAATTACAAAGTTCTGATGAAATAAATCAAAGACCTAATAAATGGAAAATATATCATGTACATGGATTGGAAGAGTCAAAATAGTTAAGATGCCAATTCTTGCCAAATTAACCTGTGCCTTTAAATGAAATGCTATCAAAACCCCAACACTGGGGCTGGGGTTGTGGCTCAGTGTCGTAGTGTGCTTGCCTTGCATGTATAAGGCACTGGGTTTGATCCTCAGCACCACATAAAAATAAAGATATTGTGTCGATCTACAACTAAAAAATATTTAAAAAAAAAACAAAAAACCAACACTGGATCTGGGGATGTGGTTCAGTGGCAGAACAATTGCCCAGCTGCATGAAGCTCTGGGCTCAATCCTAGAACTGAAATTTTTAAAAAACCAGAACAATTTTTATAGATATAATTAAGATTATTATTATTACTTGATAATTATATTGAAAGGCAAAGGATACAGAACAGCTAAAACTATCTTTAAAAGTGAAAACAATCAGGCTGGGGTTGTGGCTCAGTGGTAGAGCGCTTGCCTAGCATGTGAGGCAGTGGGTTTGATCCTCAGCACAACATATGAATAAATAAAATAAAGGTATTGTGTCCATCTACAACTAAAAATATTTTAAAAAACAGTGAAAGCAATCACTATTTTCGGTGTAAAGACTTATCAGTGATGCATGTATAGCTGAGTATTAGAGTGCTTGCTTGCCTAGCATATGTGAGGCCCTGGGTTTGATCCCCAGCACTGCATAAAAAATAGATAGATAGATAGATAAAATGGACACACTATATAGCTAAATTAATCAAAACAGAATGATTTTGGCAGAGGGAGAGATACACCAATAGAGCAGAGTAGAGAACTCAGAAACAGACCCACATAAATATACATATGCCCAGCTGGTTTTTGACAAAGATGCAAAACGACTTAACTGAGGAATTTAACTTTTTCAATAACTGCTACTAGAGCTGCTAACCATAAGCAAAAGGAAAAACGAAGAAAACTCAACCTAAACCTCACACTTTATATAAAAACAAATGCAAAATGGATCAGGGACTTCAATGTAAAATTATGAAAATTTTAGAAAAAAAATTCAGGACCTAAGACTAAGTGAAGAGAGAGTGTTTAGACTTGGCAGCAAAATCATGACCCATAAAAAGAAAAAATGACAAAATGTACCTCATCCAAATTAGGATTTAATCTTCTTTTAAAAGGAAGAAAATACAAGACATAGACCTGAAGAAAACGTTTCTAAGCCACATATCCAACAAAGGACTAATATCTAAATCATATAGGGAACTCCTGAAACTCAACAGAAAAAAAAAATACAGTTAAAAATGAATATTGTGCTGGATGCTGTGGTACACGCCTGTAATCCCAGCAGCTCAGGAGGTTGAGGCAGGAGAATTGTGAGTTCAAAGCCAGTCTCAGCAATTTAGTGAGGTACTAACCAACTCAGTGAGAACCTGCCTCTAAATAAAATATAAAAAAAGGGCTGAGGATGTAGCTCAGTGATTAAGCACCCCTGGGTTCAATCCTCAGTACCAAAAGAAAAAATGATTAATGCAATAAAGAGGATTTATATACGAAAAAATAAGCATACACATTCAGCATCCTCAGCCATTAAAGAAATGCAAATTAAAACTATAATTATCAGAATGGCTAAAATAAAAATATAACACCAAATGCTGGCATGTATATAGAGAAATAGGATAACTTAGACATTGCTGATAGGAATGTGAAATGTTACAGTTACTCTGGAAAAAAATTGACAGTTTCTCATAAAACCAAACAAGGGCTGGGGCTGTAGCTCAGTGGTAGAGCGCTTGCCTAGCATACGTGAGGCACTGTGTTCGATTCTCAGCACCACATATAAATAAATGAATAAAATAAAGGTATTGTGTTCATATACAACTACATTTATCTCAGAGAGATGAAAAGTGTATTCCCACAAAACTTGTGTATGGATGTTCATAGAAACTTATAATAGCCTAAAACTGAACACAACATAAATGCCTTTTAAGAGATGAATGGTTATACAAACAATGGTACCTCCATACCAGGGAATACTAGGCAGCAACATAACAGAGCAAATAGATTAGCAGTTTGAAGAAGTTAGTGTAGGAAAGGAGTTGAGGATAAGTATGGCTATAAAAGGATAGTACAAGGGAGTTTTGTGGTGATGGAACAATTATACATCTTGATTGTGATAGCAATCACACTAGTCTATACAAGGGACAAAGTTGCATAGACCTACCTATACACACACACACACACACACACACACACACACACAAATACTAGTTAAACCTGAATAAGCTCTGTGGGTTGTAGCATTGTCAATTTTCTGGATTTACATTGTACTATAATTACATAAAATATATTATTGGGAGAAATTAGCTGCAGGGTATATGGTCCTCGTACATTTTTTATTTTTTTGCTATTTCCTCTAAATCTATAATTACTGAAGTTTAAAAGATTTTTTTTAAATGAAGAATGAGATTTGAGATCACATGTGATGTCAGGCACAGTGGCACACATCTGTCATCCCAACTACTCAAGAGGCTGAAACATGAGATCACAAGTTCAATGCCAGCCTGGGCAATCCTATGTACATATGTGAATATACCACAGTGAATCTCACCATCTTGTACATCCACAAGACACTAATGAAAAAAAACTATAAGTAAATAGCAGAAAGATCAGTAGAATAGAAGGAAAGAATTAGGGAGGGAAAAGGGGGTGGAAAGGGAAGTATTGGGGACTGAATCAGAACAAATTATATTCCATGCTTTTATAATTATGTCAAAATGAATCCTATTGTTATGTATAACTAAAAAGAACCAATAAAAATAAATTAAAAAGTTAATCAGTGGAAAAAATAATAAAATATTCTTTAAGAAGGGTTGGAGATGTAGCTCAATGGTGGTGCACTTGCTCAACATACATGAGGCCCTGGGTTCATTCCTTAGTAATGCAAATAATAATAATAACAACAACAACAACAATAATAAATGTCAAACTTATAGTTATTTTTCATGTAGACTGATGTAATATGCCCATGTTTTTGCTAGATATTAATCCCTAATACATTTTATGTATAATTTGTTCAGTACAATCCCAGGTACTTGGGAGGCTGAGGCAGGGTAATCACAACTTAAAGAGACCCTGTATCAAAAAAAAAAATAAAAGAACTGGGGATGTAGCTCAGAGGTAAAGTACCCCTGGTTTAATTGCCAGTACCAAAATAGTAGTAATAATAATAATAATTTCGGGGCTGAGGTTGTGGCTCAGTGGCAGAGCGCTTGCCTCACACGTGTGAGGCACTGGGTTCGATTCTCAGTACCACATAAAAATAAATAAACAAATTAAAGACACTGTGTCTAAAATAATAATAATAATTTTCAGGCAGCAGAACTAACAGTTTATAATATAGAAATACAGACTTGTAATTACTGAGGTGAAAACATACATATGTCAGTATTTCCACCTGACATATATAACTCTAAGTTACTTACATATAACTAAATTATATCTATCTATCTAACTATATGTTAGTTACTTATATAAAACTAAAATTGAATAAACCCTGTGTTACATCAATGTGATCTTTAGACCCCTGAACACTTTCAATGGGTCTGAGGTCAAAATGATTTCATAATAATGCTAAAATGTGGGGCTGGGGTAACGGCTCAGCAGTTGAGCGCTTGCCTCGCGCCTTGTGAGGCACTGGGTTCGATCCTCAGCACCACATAAAATAAATAAAGATATTGTGTTCATCTACAACTAAACAAAATATTTTTTTAAAAAATAATGCTAAAATGTTGGGTTTTTTTGCTTTTCATCTTCTTCAGCATTCAGAGAAATTTTCTATGGCATGTTTTATGGCATGTGGTGTTAAATCAGATTGAATAAAGCAGCACATGAGATCTTTCTCTGAGCTAGATACTAAATAAATCTGAACTCTTTACCAATCATTTTTGTTTTGGAAATTGTTGTTTTTAAATACACATGTTATGGGGCTGGGATTGTAGCTCAGTGGTAGAGCGCTTGCCTCGCATGCGTGAGGCCCTGGGTTCGATCCTCAGCACCACGTACAAAGCAATAAAATAAAGACATTGTATCCATCTCCAACTAAAAAAAATTTTAAAAATAAAAAAATAAAAAATAAATAAATACACATGTTATTTGTGTTGACATATAATGATTTATTGTTTTTAAATAAATAAATATTCCAAAACTTTTTCTACCATAATACCAAAACAATTCAATACTAGTAGATACAACCTCATAAACCAAAGTCTTTTGGACTCTACAATTATTTTTAAAAGTGTATGGATTCTGGGACCAAAAAGTCTGAGAATCATTGCCCTAAGGAATATAAAAGCCATAAGGAAAAATCTTGGAATTAAAACTGATTTCCTTTTTAAACTAGTATAATTTTCATGTTTTGATATTGTATCTCATATATTATGAAAATTTAGCCATTATGCAGTGAACAAATATATCAGAATTAATTCAGAGAGAAACATTTATAACAAGATTGCAGAACGTAAAAACTTGAAGTCAATGCACTTTTTTTTTCAGTGCTAGAGATCAAACCCAGAGCCTTGCAGCATGCTAGGCAAGTGCTCTACCACTGAGCTACATCCCAGCCCTAAGGAACATTTTAGAGTTTGCTTTCTGATAAAGTAAAAAGGAGATTGAAAAAACGGAATCAAAGTCACTGTTGCTATGGCTTACAATAGCAGAAACTGCTATTTTCTTTGTCTTCATTTTTAAAAGAGATGATTTAACCAAGCAGAACGATTAATCCTCAAATTGTAGGTGTTTTTGAAAGATTTATTTATTTATTTAGCCATGTTGGAGATTAAACTCATAAGCTGGTACATGGTAGACAAACTCCCTACTACTGAGTTACACCTTCAGACCTGAAAATATCTTAATAATTTTTATCATCCTTATCACCTTCAAATTTTTCTGTTTTAGAATTTGGAAGCAAAAAACTAAGGATGGGGCAGGAAAAATAATTACACTCAGCTAGATTTATGATATTTTGCAAAAATATGTACAATGCAAAATCAGAGTTACTAATCTTAGCCTCTTATAATATTCCAAGGGAGTACCTTACAAAACATCATGGACCCTGTCTTCAATGTCCACTCAACATGTCCTTACCTCCTGTCACATACCTCATCAAAATAATGTGAATCCAAAAAAATGTGTATTCTCAACCTGACCTGGATAGACCTTTCTCTCCCTTCTCAGTCCATCCACCTCAGAATCCTTTAAGGAGCTGCCCAACTTCCAGCTTCACTGTGAAGAGTTCACTCAACCCTAAAGCCAGAATTAATAACTCTCTCTACTTCATTCACCTATAACTTTGCTTATAGTTCTTAAATGATGTCCCATGGTCCAGCCAGTACCTCTTATCACTCCATCCATATGAAAGCTTCTTAAGGATAAAAGCTATGACCCTCTAATTCACCTCCATCCTAGCATAAGGCACAGAATAGATATTCAATACAATTATGTTCACTTGAGATTTTTGAATGGTAATAGCAATGTCAATCATAAGTTGCTAACAGAGTTATAATTCACTATAAGGAACAAGATAACTCTTGAATGATAACTTAAAATAAATGTTCAATTAAATAAAATATTTTTACATAAATTCATTAGTAATGGTATGCTCAGACTTATCTAATTGGTAGCTGGCTAACATGTGATTCTTATGCCATAGGCAGGAACCATTTTCTGATAAGATATAGAAGTCATATTAATTCAAAATATACCATTAGTATAATCAGGATTTAAATTGGCTGTCTCAGTTTCTAGCAAACTATGCATACTAATTTAGATTCTTGGAATAAACTGACAATGAATGTAAGATAGCATTGTTGAAAATATAAAAGAATGTAATTACCATAAACCATTATTAGTTAACATGTTTGCATATTATTTAATGTGATATCTAATTAATGTATTAAGTGATTTATGAACTAGGTAAACACTCTAACAATGTACCATACACACACGTAAATGTATATATATACACATATATAAGTAAATAAACATATGCATGTGTGGATGCGTATATATGTATGTGTATGTAGTTTGGTGGTTTTGATTGTTTCATGGTAATAAGGATGAAACCCCTCACACATACTGGACAAGCATTCATTGAGTTCCACATCCCTAGCCCATATTGTTCCAAGAAAGTTACAAGTGCTTCCAATTGTGGCATCCCGCCTTTCACTTGCAAAGATGTTGCCATTGTTCCTCACTGCCAGAAAGTGGTGAAGTTTGTGGGTTTTCTAATGATGATGATAGCTGGGGTGATTCATCTGTGTTCTCAACACCAGGAAGCCCAAATGACTCATAGCACAGTTTTGAGATGAATGGCTAGGATTAAAGGTGTAGTCCTAGGTTAACCCAACAGATTAAATCTAACTGACTTCTAGAGGGTTGACCTATGGCTTAACCTCACTAACTTCATCTGATCTAGCAAACTAAGAAGGAGAGGAAAGTATGCTGCCTTTGGTGATTGATCACTAATGAAAGGAAGCCCCTTAAAGGTAAAGTCTTGAGTCTCAGCACAAAGCCTGCCATGGAGGGAATGCAATAATTTTTTATCAAACAAAGTATAGGCCTGCAAATGTCAGCATCTTGGATAGTCCAGAGAAGAGAGCAACAGCTCAGCTTAATGAAAGCTTTGAAGGTAAAAAGTTAAGACAAAGTGGAATGTTTAGATTCCATTCCACCAACTTCCACAGACCAAGCCTCTGAGCTTCTGTAGGCTCTGACCTCTACCTCTGATCAAGCAACCACCTCTGGCAGCACGTGGACAACTATAAAGACCCTGAAGTCAGTGGTCAGAAAACTCACCTTGAAGTGGTCTGGCTACCAGTTTTCTTTCTTCATGTGACCTGGGCCCAGGAAGTGAGTCTTTACTTTATGTTTACATTCTGAACCCCAAGTCGACAATGAGTATCTTTCACAATCCAGTGCCCCACCACCACCACCTCAATAATCCTCCAGGTTCCCTGCATAGATGCTCAAATATTGCTCTTGGGCGTTAGTGACCTTGAGACTTATTAACACATTCACTGAGAGTTTTTTTCCAAATGAAGTGATCAAGGATGGCTGCGATGTTGGGAGGAAGAAAACAGACTGGTTAATATCCCCCACAATCCACCTCATCCATTCTTTGATGTAGATAATGTCTCTTTTATAAAAAGAAAAGCTTTAGATAATTTGGCAGGAGTTCAAATGTGCTAAAGTACCAAAGTTACAGGTCCAACTGAATGCTTGGAAGATGTAAAAACTGTAAGAATCTGCTGCATGTGAGGGAGTGACACAAGCATGGGCAATATAAATATGAATAAGTTTCTTGCCAGCTGAGGAACTCAAAGCCCAATAAAGGACTTGATACAAAGACAAATAACTATGAATTGAAGCAATAACTGCTATAACGAAAGTATTTGCAAATGTTGAGACATTTGAGGCTGGAAACAAGAAAATGGACAGATGAAAAAACATGAGAATAAAGAACATGTGTTTGATGGAAAAAGAAACATAACCGTAGTAAATGTATGTTCTGACAAATTGTTTTGACATTCACACAGTAGCTTCATATACTCACCAGTTCAAGCAACTTCCCCAGCAGATAGAGATGTTAAATACAGTATCCCCGAAGCACCCGTGTACCAAAGGAAAATAAGGCCAAGACAAGACTCACAATTTGGCAGCAGTATTTGGAAAAGGATTTCAATTTATCAACCACTTAGCAGTGTTTTCTGCTCACCAAATTTTTTTTTAAAAACCAACTTGTTTTCCAAATGAAATGGAGAGAAAATAACTTTAAAAGGGGGGTGGTGTTATGGTAGATAAGAATAACACATAGAATAGTTTATGAAGCCCTACAAAAATTTAGTCAATTTGACTAAATTTAAGGGACTTATAACATTCTACTTTAATTGTCACTTTAAAATGTTTCACAGTATTAACATAATTATATAATTAAAATCTTAGGTTTTTTTCCATTATCCTTCTGGTATTCTAGCACATCAGCATTTTCAAAAAATTATCTGCATACTAAATATATATAGCAAAAAATAAACAAGAAATTTTGATATGACAAACTCTGTACCATAAAAATACTGCTTTAAAGGAGAATTTCAATCAAATGTGGCAGCACATACCTGTAGTCCCAGCTATTTAGGAGGCCGAGGCAGGAGGATCACTTGAGCCCAGGAGTTAAAGACCAGTGTGGGCAACATAGTGAGACTCCCATCTCAAAAACAAATGTAAATAAAAATAAAGAAGAATTTCAAATATTTGTTGTTTTAAAATCAACATTATTTTAGTAATAAATACTATTAGGGTTAAAACAAAGCCCATTGTTAATTTATCTTTCAGAAAAGCAAAACATCTAGAAGTTATATGAAGCATTTTAGTAATCTTTCTTTCAACCTTTTAATTTTGTGCATTATATTTTGTTATGTTTATTTGAACTGTTTTCATGTAATCTTTTAACACACCAAGTTATCATTCACATTTAAAAGCACAAAAGCATAAAAACATTTAATTTGCCTAAGGCTTTTCAATGACAGGATAAACAGGACTTGATTATTATTTAATCAATCCCGCCACCTTACTTAATAAAGACTTTCTTCTGTGATAAAACAGAGCAGAGGGGCTGTGAATAGAAGTCCCTTTATTCCTTGTCCCAAAGTTTTTGCCTCTATGATAGTTTGTAATTGTCAGTGTGACCTTCCTACTCCATATCAAAAGGTCTTGCAGCTACTTTTGTACCCTACTGGATCTGTGTAGGCCCTATTACTGTTAAGACCATGGAATACAGCAGGAATGACACTGGGTAAGTTGTAAATATTTCCCTTAACTGGCCTGGCAGTTCCTGCTTCCTGCCTCTTAGAAACCAGTTGGTTATATAAGAAATTCTACTATCCAGGGACCACCATAAGATAAGAAGCCCAAGCCACATGGAGAGGGGAAAGGCTACAAGGAGAGAGAAAAAAAAGCCCAAAAAGTAGTGAGGGACCAGACAAGTAAGTAAAGAAGCCATCCCCATTAAGCTTGGACATGATTGTCTGTCCCCATTAAGCTGTCACATGACTTCAGCCCCCAGCTGCTTTCGGACTACACAGGAAATCCGAGTTAAGAACCGCCCAGCTGAGCCTGATCTACCAACAAAACTCTGAAAGAGAAAAAAATTTGTTGTTTTATCCAGAGTTTTCACGTACTTTTATGCATGGCAAGAGATAACTACAAACAACTCTTGTTTAGTTTAATTTGGTTTAGTTTTGGAGGAGCTGGGGGTCAAATCCAGGACCTCGCACATGCTAGGCAAAGCACTCTGCCCAGCTGTTAGAACAATTCTTATGATAAAAATTTCTCCAAATTGTGAAATATGAGAATACAATCTTGCCTGTCTACTTTCTTCCTGTACTTTCCCTGGGCAGGCGGGGCAGGGGTGGTCTTTATATACCATATATTTCATTTATCTATGAGAGGAGATATAACAAAATGTTAAAAATGTTGGAGTTAGTGTTATGATTTATATGTGGTGTCCCCCCGAGGCTCACATGTGAGACAATGCAAGAAGGCTCAGAGGAGAAATGATGGAGTTATAAGAGTCTTAACCTAATCAGTGAATTAATCCCTTGATAGGAATTAACTGACTGGTAACTGAAGTAGTAGGGTATGGCTGGAAGATGTGGAAATTGAGGTGTGGCTTTGGGGTATATATTTTTATCTGGCAAGTGGAGACATCTCTGTCCCTGCTGTCTGATCGTCATGTGAATTGCTTCCCTCTGCCACACTCTTCCACTATGATGTTCTGCCTCACTTCATGCCCCTAGGAATGGAGCCTGCTCTACCACAGACCTACATTCCCAGCCCTCATTCTCATTTTTACAGATACAGGTTTTCAGAGAGACCTCTGAAACCATGAGCCCTCAAATAAACTTTTCCTCCTAAAATTGTTCTGGTCAGATCTTTGGTCACAGCAGTGAAAAAGCTACTAAAACAGTTAGCATTCAATGTAGTATCTGTAACACTGTTTTGGTAACAACAATATCTTATATTTTAAAAATAACACCTGGGACTGGGTGTGTAGCTCAGTGGTGGAGTGATTTCCTAACATGTGTGAACCCCTGCTTTCAGTCTCCAGCACCACAAAAACTAAAAAGTAAAAATACCATCTACCACTAACTGACTATTAGACATTCTTTTGGAGACCTTAAACCCAAATACATGACAATCCTAGGTGGTATCACTCTCTTAGCGGGGTGTGTGTGTGTGTGTGTGTGTGTGTGTGTATTCATCTATCCCTAGGGGTCAAGCCCAGGGCCTCATGCTGGCTAGGTTAATGCTCCACCACGGAGCTACATCCCCGGCCCTCATTTTCATTTTTACAGATACAGAAATTTGTAGCTCAAGTGAGGACATTTGCCTAGCAGACATGAGGCCCTGGGTTCAATCCCCAAAAAGAGCAGAGGGTGTTTTGTAGAGGTGAAGTAACCTATAAAATTTTATGTAATTAACTACTGGCAGAACCAATATTTTTTTTTGTACCGGGGATTGAACTCAGGGATATTCAACCACTGAGCCACATCCCAGCCTTATTTTGTGTTTTATTTAGAGACATGGTGTCATTGAGTTGCTTAGCACCTTGCTTTGAACTCGCGATTCTCCGGTCTCAGCCCCCTGAGCTGCTGGGATTACACGTATGTGCCACTGCGCCCGGTTAGAACCAAGATTTTTAAATGTCTCTACAAGTCCAAACTCCAAGTTTTGAACCACACTTTACTATACTGCCTTCAAATCATTATATTTTACAATGAGCATCTTAAATATTTTTTTTTTGAATGGCTTATCCCTAAATAAGATGCTGATGGCTGATATCTTTTTTTTAGAGTAAGACAATCATGTGCCAGCTTAAATATAAGAATATTTTATTTAAATATTATTTGACTTCAGTTTATTCAAAACTGTTTTGCTTATTTGTTTTGTCTTTGATTTGATTTGATTTGAAGTGAGATCAAATCCAGAGCCTTGTACATGCTAAGCAAGCATACCACTGAGCTACATCCCCAGCCCTTCAAAATGGTCTTTGAAAAGCCATTTCATCTGGACAAAGAGGGATGGCTTAAGCATTTAATTACTGATCAAGTTATAAGGACTACCGTCTGACTGGCAAGAAGCAGGGCAAGGGGGAGAAGCTTTGACTTTGATATACACTCACTTGTTTGATTCTCTTTACACTTCTGTGAGGAAAACACCACCTATTTCATAAAGTAGAAAACTGCATGCCAGACAATTTAAAGATTTTCCAGTCACCCAAAAAGTAATGTGATCCTAAGATAGTACCCTTTCACTTGTGCTTCCCCTATAGTCTAGAAGTACACAGCTGTTTCAGCTAACGTTTTCCCTGCTGCAACTGAAAGACTCGACCAGAACAACTATAGAGGAAGAAAAGTTTGACAGCTCACAGTTTCAGAGATCTTAGTCCATAAAGGGCGGCTCCATTCCTTGGGGCTCGGGGTAAGGCAGAACATCATGGCGAAAGAGTGTGTGGCAGAGGGAAGCAGCTCACATGATGATCAGACAGCAGAGAGAGGGGCTCCACTCTCCAGATAGAAAATATATATCCCAAGCCAGGCGTGGTGGCACAAGCCTGTAATCCCAGCACTTAGGGAGGCTGAGACAGGAGAACCGCGAGTTCAAAACCAGCCTCAGCAATGGCGAGGCACTGAGCAACTCAGTGAGACCCTGTCTCTAAATAAAATACAAAATAGGGCTGAGGATGTGGCTGAGTGGTCAAGTGCCCCTGAGTTCAATCCCTGGGATCAAAAAGAAAAGAAAAGAAAATATATATCCCAAGCCTAGCCCAATTCCCGCCTCCTCCAGCCACACCCTACCACTTCAGTTACCTCTATCAGGGGATTAATTCACTGATTGGGTCAAGACTCTCTCAACCCAATCATTTCTCCTGTGAACCTTCTTGTATCGTCTCACACGTGAGCTTCTGGGGGACATCTCACATTCTAACCATAACAATAGCTAATTCGTATCTTCCTTTATGACTTTGATTCACACATGGATCATGACATTACAGTTGTCTTTTCTAATTGGGTTTCTAATTTTGCTCCTGATTTTACCCCTAGTTCAAGCAAGCAACCCTTATTAAGCCCCAGAGTATTAAGGATGCTAGAGGATTTCTATAATATTCTCTCTGAGTCTGATGAACAAAGAAATCACTGGATTACTTTGTGCATCATTACAGTGGTACTGCTGTAATGTTACACACCAAAACCAGAATCGTCAAGGACCATGAATTAGCGACAAACTACTCTAAGATTTACAATCTAAATGGAAGTTTGGGGCTTTGAGCCATACTGTTCTAAATGCAAATATTAATTGATTCCTATAAATTTTCCTCTTGTGAAAGCCAAATTACCTTAACTAGCTTTTGGGCAAGATTTACATTACCTCCTAATTTTGTCATTTCTGTTCCCAGCTCTTTGAGTTTTAATGTAAATTTGAGCCTTACCTTAAAAAGAAACATACAATGAACTAAGAATCTGTCTGGAACATAATCATTTGCTCTTTTTTAAAAAAAAAAATATTTTTTAGTTGTCAATGGACCTTTATTTATTTTTTATTTATTGATATGCAGTGCTGAGAATCAAACCCAGTGCCTCACACATGCTAGGCAAGTGCTCTACCACTGAGCCACCACCCCAACCCTTCATTTGCTCTTTTAACACTTCACGTACTACCTTTTTCAACAGGAAATTAGTGAGAAATATGACTCACTCAAAATTTCAATGACTCTTTTTGCAAAAAAAAAAAATTATAATGAACTTAAGAAAACCAAGTGTTAAAATTGAAGTAAAAACATAAATTTTTCACAAATGGTGACTACATTTTTTTAAAAGAATTAAACACTATAGAGACTGGGGTTGTGGTTCAGTGGTAGAGCACTTGCCTAGCATATGTGAGGCACTGGGTTCAATCTTCAGCACCACATAAAAATAAATAAATAAAATAAAGGTATTGTGTCCATCTATAACTAAAAAAAAACTTTTTTAAAAGAATTAAACACTAGCCTCAGCAACGGCAAGGTGCTAAGCAACTCAGTGAGACCCTGTCTCTACATAAAACACAAAATAGGGCTGGAGATGTGGCTCTGTGGTCGAGTGCCCCTGAGTTCAATCTCCAGTACTCAAAAAAAAAAGAATTAAACACTGTAGCAAATTATTACAATTCAATTTGGTAACCAATATTTCAAATAACTGCAATTTTTTAAAACACTTGTTCTGAGGTTAGTTGAAACAGAGGATACAGAACCTACTGCTATGGAGGGTAAACTATAAAGGTGGTTGGGAAAAAGTTTTCAGAAACTCATTGGAATGGCCAATTAGACTTGGGAAAGTGATTTATCATTGCAAGGTCATTAGTAAGAGTTGGAGAAATACTACCAATTTTTGTTTTGTTTTGTTTTGTTTTTTGCAGCATTTTACGAAAGAAGAACATGGAAACAATGCTGAAAAAATTCCTGAATTCCTGAAGTGTTACTATTCAAAGTCTACATGAGAACATTTATTCAAAACGTAATCAGAAGCTATGGTCATTCTGCTGAACAAGTGAGGCACTTTATCAACAGCCAACGTGCCAAATGTAGTTATACATTATTTAAAAACGGATAATAAAACAATATCAGCAGCTCACATAATGTGTGCTTGCCCTCTGTCTGGCTTCTGAAAGCCAGGCAAAAGAATGCCTTTCAAATGACATCCAATAACTCTTGAGGAAAATTTTAGATACTGACAGGCACTATAGCAGCTCAGCAGGAGACATTTGGTTTCTGGCTTCTGATAGATAATATCTTAGCCTGTAGTCACCAGCCACAGTTTCACAGATTTCCTCCCAATTTAATCATGAGTGCAGAAAAAAGAATGATTAGATGCCTAATTCTCTTCTTACTCTGTTTATGCACCCTATTCCCAAATTCTCTGTATTTATAGTCCTCCATATACTCAAATATTTTACTGCTCAATTAAAATACTCCAAATTATCTTATTCATATTACCTTCTTCTGGATTTTTTGCAGATGTGTTCAGGGCAGTTGATGGTGGATCTGAAGAGGAATTTTAATTTTGTCTGGTGATTTCTCTGTAACTGCAGTCAATAAAGTCCTCAACTGTCTTTTATACCAGCAGAGTAATAAAAAAAACTGCATGTTCCCACCTGCTTCTAAGCCCAGGGATTACGGTAAATTCCATCCAATGATTGAATGGTACTTGATGTAATTACTATGACATCAATTTGATCTTATCTTGTTTCAATCCTTAGATCATTTTTGTTTTGAGCCATTTTCAGGCGGTGGTGACCACAAGGTCAGCTTATGAAAAGAGTGTTCAGTCATTCTCTGCGTAATTTTATCGAGACATGCACACAACATCCTGAAAGTTGACACTTTCCTATAAACAAAACTCTAAGACTATCACATTTAATTAGCTAAGTACCTGATGTTTTCTTAAAATCAGGAGAAGAGCTATAAATTTCAGATAACAGATATGCAGTGTTTCCAGACTTATGACCTTATTCCAGTAGGAAACAGAAAAATAAAACATGCTTGTTTAGACTTTTCTAAAGTTAATGTGCATCTGGATTGAATAAAGAATCACGGTAAAGGCAGAAGGCAGTTCTAAGAAGGACTGAATGGATCTCAATGTACGTGCCTCTTTATTTCTCATTTCGTTTTTGTAAAGCTCAGTTCCTGCCTGAACAGAAAACACATGTGTTGTGATCTGCCACTGTGGGACACTTAACTCCAAGGTTCCCCTAAGCCCAGTGTGTCCCTAAAACCTACACAGCTCCTCAGTCTGTAACTGTGGCTGTGGCTGCTTTATCCCAACAGAGATTGTGACTTTTCACTGGTTCCTGTTTCCATCTACTCTGCTTACTGCTACTTCTGGAGGAACTGGCTAGATATGAACTACCAAGCATCTCCCCAGGAAGAAGCTTAGGAGATTCATGTGATACAAAAAGCAACTTTGTTTAATATAAACTGGCCAAAGAAAGCAAAATGGTTGTTATTTATTTTCTGTGATAAACTGATTTGTTTCAGTTCTTACACTCTTTCACATTCCTGTTATCTACTTCTGGTACTCACCCTGCCTATTCACCTTTTCCTGGTGATGATTGATGTTCCTATTATTCATGAATTTCCATCACTTAAATCTCAAAGGCTTAGCCATTCATCGAAGTTGGCTCTATAGCTTAAGTATTGTAAATTGAGTTGCTATAAACATTGATGTGGCCACATCGCTATAGTATGCCAATTTTAAGTTCTCTGGGTATATGCCAAAGAGTGAGATAACTGGGTCAAATGGTGATTCCATTCCAAGTTTTCTGAAGAATCTCCACACTGCTTTCCAGAGTGGTTGCACCAATTTGCAGTCCCACCAGCAATATGAGTGTACATTTTTTCTCACATCCTCACCAACATTTATTGTTACTTGCATTATTGATAATTGCCATTCTGATTGGAGTAAGATAAAATAAATGTAATTTTAAATTACATTTATCCAATTGCTAAAGATGTTGGACATTTTCTCACATATTTGTTGACCAGTCATATTTCTTCTTCTCTGAATTGTCTGTTCAGTTCCTTTGCCCATTTATTGGTGGGGTTATTTATTTTGTTTTGTTTTGTTTTGGTGTTAAGTTTTTTGAGTTCTTTATATATCCTGGAGATTAATGCACTGAGATGCAGGTGGCATAGATTTTCTCCCATTCTGTAGGCTGTCTCTTCGTGTTCTTGAGTGCTTCTTTTGCTGTAAAGAAGCTTTTCAGTTTGTTTATTCCCCTTTTTATCTGGATGATTAAGTAGAAATGATATTTCTGTGTGCTCTAATTATTTTATTTGACTTATGATTTAAGAGTAGTTTTTATTTTTATTTCACACTTCTATTTAGAAATTATAAACATTAAGGTTTCACATAAAATTTTTATAGTTTTTACATATTTTTAAATGATATTGTAAACTAAATAGTATGACAGTGTTGTCAAAATGGCTCCTTCCACATTTCATCACTTTCCCCAGATATCCACTTTTCCTGTTCAGGAGTAATGTTTCCAGTGTTTTACATGTAAACATATAAGCAAATTATACAAAGTCTCTATCCCAGTCCAAATTCACTTTAAAATAGTGGGCAGAATACAAACTTGGATGAAACTGTATTTTTACTATGGTTTCTTTCTGTTAATACAATGTAAATTACACTTCTCTGTACTTTCTACAATAAACACATATTATTTTTATAACAGGGACTTAGAGTCTGCTTTGTCTAAAAGTACTGACTCTTCACTTGGGCAACTAAAGCAGGATAAAAGTTTGGCATGTTTTTGTTTTGTTTTGTCATGCTGGAAATTGAACCCAGGAGGTCACCCACAGCTGGAAATCACTCTACCAGAGTTACATCCCCAGTCCATATTATTTTATTTTGAGACAGGTTCTCACTATGTTGCTCAGGCTGGCCTCAAACTTGTGTTCCTCCTGACTCAGCCTCCCAAGGAGCTGGGATTACAAGCATGTACCACCAAGCCTGGCTGTCTCTTTTCTTCCTTAAACTGGGTCAGATTCCTGCTCAACTCTGTACATAGACATGTCAATCACTTAAGGAGTGTCTGTCTAAAAAGTGGTAATCCAAAATGGATTAGCCATAAATTTATCTAAACTTTCTCATCCCTCTTCATGGTTAAAAGCACCAAGACAAGAATAAATAAGATATTTTCAAGATTTTCAGGGATTTTTACAATGTCCTGTTCCATATCCCCTGAGCAAGTAAGTCTAGAAGTCTCTTCAGTCATTTCTCCAAATCTGCCAGGAACAGTGAGCCATACAGGCAGATCACCCCATGATGAGGCTGCCCAGCTAAGCAGGAGAAATCTTATGATGGAAAAAAGATTTCCCCCTCAAGCAATAATTTTTCCAGGATCTCGAAGAACCATACCTGAGATAATGATCAATGAGACCACAGTTTTATCAAGACTGTTTAATTATGCATACCTCTTGTCCCCATCTACATTCTTCTATTTAAACCTGACACTCCAGCTAGTTCCCCAGAAAGACAGGGCTGAGGACACTTGTGCCCCCTTGTTTTCCTGGTGTAGCTTTACTGAATAAAATTCCTTTCCTACTTCACCATTACTTTTTTTCTGTTTTTCATCTGGGGTAAGTGGCCAGACCTGGATTGTTGAGACTCCCCTAAGTAAGGTCTCCCTGGCCTCAGATTCAGGCAACACTTTTGTAATTGGGGAAAGAACTGTTAACAAAAATTTGTTTTTAAGTTTTACTGTTTTGTTTAGCTACTTTGGCATACTATTGCAGTTCCATCCCACACCTGGTCACTCTATTTTCCCCACTCTGGATAACATCAGGATTGGTAGGTGAGATATAAACACCACTCCTCATTCATCTGCAGTTACTTCCCAGAGGCTAAAATATAAAGTGTCCTTTACCAAGATGATATGCCCACTGAAGATACTGGCATGGCTCAGGGCAACTTACCACATTCTCTAGACAAAGTCCTGAAAGCACATCTGCTACAGAGAAACAGGTCAGGAACTTCCCTGAAAAGCACTATGACACAGTAATTAAGTGTATAGAAGTCATGCTAAACACATGAATTTTTCCTAATGAAGTATTGTCATTTACATGTTGATTTTTTTAAAAAACACCTTTGTAAATGTTTTATATGCTTACTTGATTTGTTTTATTAAATGTAATTTGATCCTTCTAATAGCAAAATATGATTATCACAAACATTATGCTATAATTAGAACAGCTGAAGAATATAAAATCCTTGCTTCTTAAAGTAATTTTTCCTCAGTAATTTCAGTGATGCATGATATAATTTAAAATTTTCAAGTAATAGAAGAGCCCATGATGAAAAATAAATCTTCCTCCTACTCCAAAATCTCAGTCTCATTCTCAAAGTATCCATTTTTAATTTCTTAATGTTTCTATAACTTGTCTATGTATAGACACACATGTTCTGGAGTTTTGCTGTATAAGACAGAAACATAAGATACACATTGTTCACTACATTGCCTTCTTCTTTTTAAACCTGACAATACCTTGATGCTTTTCTCCATATCCAAATGTGCAGATCTAACCCACACTTTTTAATAGCACAAACTTTTTATGGATCATTAAATATTCAATCAAAGGTTAAGGATGCAGCTTAGTGGTAGAGCACTTGCCTAGCATGCATGAGGCCCCAGGTTCATTCTCTGTGTGTGTGCTTGCATGCACACAAAAGAAAGAAGAGGAAAGGATAGAAGGTTACTTTTCAGCTGGCCCTCTACTAATGATCATTTGCTGTTAGCAATATAGCTCAATGGTAGAGTCCTTGCATCATTTTCAGTTTTTCACTATTGTAAACAATACTATAATTATCTTATTCTGGTAACATGTATAATTATAGTTTTAGGAGATGTTGGTTTTAGTTTTTTAGTTTTTATATTTTTGTTGCTAGGGATTGAATCCAGGGCCTTGTGCACACTGAACACTAGCTCTACCACTGAGCTTACACCCCTAGACAAAGGTAAGTTTTTAGAGGTAGAATTGCTGAATCAAAGAACAAGTATTTTAAACTTGAATGGAGATTCTAGAGTGCTCATCTCTATCCCTCCTCAAAGGTGATGCCTGAAATATGCTAATTTTTGTGAAACTCACAGATTTAAAAAGGTATCTTATTTTTATTTGCATTTACTTAATTTTGAGCTGGGGCAAACATTTCACAAATTGTAGGTCACTCATGGACATTTTTTTTTCAGTAAATTGTCTTTGAAAAATCTCAAAGTTTTTAATTTTAATCTTTAAGTTTGATTTTTGGCTTTTCTAAGGTATTTTTATAACAGTTTATATAATCATATTTAACTATCTTTTACTTTTAGACTTGCAGATTTTATGTAATGCAGATTTTTTAAGTGCCCATATTTTATCCTAGAACATGTACAGTTTTATTTATTCAGATCTTTAATTCATCTATAATTCTGGGATGAGGAGCAAAGTAGAAATCAATCCTTTTTTCATCACTAATTTTTATTTATATTTATTTATTTTTTTTTGGTACTCGAGATTAAACTCAGGAGCATTCAAGCCCTGAGCCACATCCCCATTCCTATTTTGTATTTTATTTAGAGACAGGGTTTCAATGAATTTCTTAGTACCTTGCCATTGCTGAAGCTGGCTTTGAACTTGCTATCCTCCTGCCTCAGCTTCCTGAGCTGCTGAGATTACAGGCACGCGCCATAGTGCCTGGCCTCACCACTAATTTTGAATGTTACTAAATTCCCAAATATTTGGGTGTCTATTTTTTTGGTAATATGAGTGATCTGTATTAATAAAAATGTTCAATAAACAAAATTAAATGTTTTAAATTTGTGAATATGATTATAAGTTTAATTATCTAGTGCCTATTACCAGCATGCATTATCAAAGGGAAATTAGACAAAAGTCATGTCTTTAAGTTGCATTGGGATTTTCCCTCAATGACCCTTTGCCTTGTCATAAGGCCAGTAACACCCTGATATCCTTATATCCACTGTACTCTTTACTGTCATGCAGCTGTGTTTCTGGAAATGTGTTCCACATTTCATCTAAAATAATAATTACCAAGGTGTTTGTTTAAAATACAGATTGCTGGGCTGGGATTCTGGCTCAGTGGTAGAGTGCTTGCCTGGCATGCATGAAGCACTGGGTTTGATTCTCAGCACCACATAAAAATAAATAAATAGAATAAAGATATTGTGTCCATCTACAACTAAAAAAATATTTTAAAAAAAATACAGATTGCTGGCTTCAATCTGTATCTACTGGATCAAAAGCTAAGTTGAGCCCAGAAATTTGTACTTTATATGGCAGTTAGAAAGCCATGATTGCATCGCTCAGTAAGCCAGAAATGTAGGTAAGGAGCAATATGGTTTGTTTTCATCTTCAAATGCCCCTGTGGCACAACTAAATCGAAAATGGTAAATTCATTTGTTCAACTGTGTGAGCTTCACTCTGCACAAATAGCTGAGACCTCTAGCAAGAAGAATCTACCACAAAGATAGCCCAAAGCACCCAAACAACTATCCCCTGGTTACAGACACAGAAACAGGCAGCAGTTTTGTGTTTGAGATAAGCTTTTTAATCAGCAGCAGATAAAGTGACTGACAGTCAGAAAGAATGACCTGAGATGTGATGTCTAACACACACAGAGCAACAAAATCTCCCCAGAACTGATGGACAAGAAACAGGCTCACTTGACACATGCAAAGCAGCCAAGAATATTCTCTGCTGTTTCAGTCAAAACAGTGAGGCCTAATCAATAATGCAAACATCCTGTTTTTCAGGCTAACAACCTCTGTCACTTGCACCCTCAGAGAGATAAAGAAACTGCTGATGTAATTATATGTAATCTTCCTCTGGTCTGAAATGTCAATAGACGACAAATTATTCGAAGAAAGGGAGGAAAATTTCGCAGGTGAAAAGTAATTCATTTAACATTTTCCCATTTCTTTTTGCTTTGCACGTGTCTCCTCCCATTTCCATTTCAGAAAGATTTCAGTAATGGGCTGTCAATGAAAGGCTTCAGAGAAGAAACGGGTTTTATGCAAGATTGGAAAAAGAAGCAATTGTATCAATAGAGTAGTTCAGTTGTCTTTGTAGTTCAGTATGGATGGAGGAGGGATTGAGTCCCAAAAGAACTTCCTACCTCAATTGTGCAGGGGAAATCTTTGGAGAACTTGCATGTGGTAGGGGTTTACCTAAAGATCTGTATCCCCTTGGGGTGGCCCATTTTGCTATGAAGAGTAAGGGTACTGCAACCTAGAACCTCCGTGTATTCTCCTCTGTGTCTGTATAAAGGGCCATGTGCAGCTTTAAGAGTGAGTGGAGAATTTGGTCATAGAGAATCAGTGCCATTTTTATTAAGGAAAGGAGATTTCCTTTGGATGATGATTTTGGTGTGGATAGCAGGAATCCTGAGTCTGATTTGGAAGGGCCAGCAGTACCAGTTGGTTTGGCCTAAAATCTTGGCTACCCTTCAATGGAAAATATGTTTAAGGGGAAAGAGGGAGACCCAGTCACAAACATTATCCAGACAGGCCTCCTTAGTCATCCCACCATTGTCCTCATCCCTGAATGCTAGCTGAATCAGAGGGTGGACAGGTTCATTGCACTCTCAGCCTCTAACAGCTGCCCAGGCCCCTCTAGGCCTGATGCAGACATTGTTCAATGGTGGGAGCCGCTGTCTCTCTCAAAGCAAGGTGGCTCCAGACTCCTGCAACATTTTAAAGGGAGAGTGAATCAGCCACTACCCAACAGTGCTTCTGCATACTCACACATTTCCCATACTCACATTTCCAGTGGAAAGAGGGAATAAATGTTTTCTAACTTTATCCTTCTCAGTGCCTGAACAGATTGAAAGGCCCCCCATGCCATATTTTTCTCTCCAAGTCCATTCTTCACCAGAGTTGTTTAAACTTGGGTCATTCTTGGAAACATTAAAACTGGGTTCCAAAAGAAAAAGAAGTGAAGGGTGAGGAAAAGGAGGCAAAGAATTTGTGTGTACCAGAAAATTGCCAAAGCAATAAAATATCATAAAATGTAGAATGAGAGATGTTGACAAAGAGAGGGGGAGAAATCAGTGTGTACACTGACTTTTAGATTTCAGAGAATTGAGACATCACTATCCTTATTTGAAAATATGGTCCCCTTTTCCTCTCCCCAAAATATCATATTTTTAAAATCAATTTTGAAAATTGTTCATATTGAGATATGAACAATTTGAGATAATTTAGAGACATTTGAGATAATCTAGAGACACTCTGGATATAGTTCCAAAAATGAGGTTGCTGTGGCCTAATGTGCAAAGCACACAAACTAGACTCTCAAGCTTCATGCCAGTATCTTAGTTTGATGTACTAGCTGTCTATTGCTCTGTAACCAGTTACTCCAAATTTAGCAGATTAAAAAACAAGCGTGTTATTTCATAGTTTCTGAGAGCCACAAATCTAGGAGCATCTTAGCTGGGTGGATCTGCAACAAGATCTCTTATGAGGCTGCAGCAAAGTTGTTATATGGGGTTGCAGTCATCTCAAAGCTCAACTGATGCTGAAAAATCCACTTTCTAGCAGGTTTCAGTTCCTTGCTGGTTTTTGGTCAGAGGCTTCCGTTCCTAACCACGTGGGCTTCTCTATAGGACGGCTAACAACAGAGTGGTTGGCTTTGCTAGCAAGGATACAGAGTAACTAGAACTTTCATACTTTATATGGTAGCTTTTAGTTCCACATTATTGCTGGGAATATGAATAGTACAGTCACTTTAGAAAACAGTTTGACAGTTGGTTATAGATGTAAATAGAGCATACATTTATATACATATATATGTATACATATATATGTGTGTGTGTACACACACACACACACACACACACACACACATTTATGTTATGATCCAGTAATCTCTTTGCTAGGGATTTATCCAAAAGGAACTAAAACATATGTCAACAGGAAGACCTGTACATGAATATGTATAGTCACTCTATGTATAATAACCAAAAACTGAAAATGATTCAATTGTTCCAACTTGTGAATGTGTATAAAAGCATAGCACATTCATACAAGGGAATGCTATTCAGCAATAAAAAGAAAAATAGTTATTGATACATGCAATTACATGAATGAATCTCAAATTCATATGTCAAACAAAAGAAACCAAACACAAAAGATTAATAGTATAATTCCATTTATATGACATTCTGAAAAGGGCAAAATTATAGGCACAGAGTCTGGATTAGTGGTTAGGGAGAGAGTGAGAGGTTTGACCACAAAGGGGCACAAAGGAGATCTATCTTCGGTGAATGGTGGTTACATGACTGTATATTTTAGTCAATACTCAGGCCTATATCCGTGTCTATAAAGGACATATTTCACTGTACATAGATTATGTATCAGTAGATCTGACTTTAAAAACAAAGTAGCCGGGCATGGTGACGCACACTTGTACTCCCAGCACTTTGGGAGGCTGAGACAGGAGAATACCAAGTTCAAAACCACCCTCAGCAACAGCAAGGCACTAAGCAACTCAGTGAGACCCTGTCTCTAAAATAAAACACAAAACAGGGCTGGGGATGTGGCTCATTAGTCGAGTGCCCCTGAGTTCAATCCCCAGTACCAAAAAAAAAAAAAATGTAGAAAAGAAAGACTGGAGTGTGAGACCTAAGTGTGTAGCTCAGTGGCAAAGCACATGCTCAGCACGTACAAAGCCCTCGATTAAATCCCAGCAAAGTATAAGAGTCTGGTATATCCAAGAGATTGCAAATAGTTCAGTGTTATAAGATCAGGATATTCAAAGCAAGAGCAAGTGACAGAATCCTGAACATTTCACTTTCATAAGCTTTTATCTCAAACTCAAAATATCCAACACAAAAGCTGCATCCCTCTCTCCCTGAAGAGTACCATCATGGCTTGTCATTTTCTTAACTCCAAAGTTTCCAAAATTGTAAAGACTGGAACATGCTTGACTAGTGCCTTTATCTGTCCCACCAAATCCATGATGCTCTCCTGCAGTGCCATGGTTTTGGTGCTTCTGGTGGCACAATGATGACAATAGTGACTTTCTGTTTCCTTCTTATCCCTCTACTCATGTAAAGTTCAGGCTTTTATCTTCTCATAGGTTTGGCATGCCAGCACTCTAACTGGTTTTACTTTTTTTGAGATTTGAACCCATAGTTTTGTGCATGCTAATTAAGTGTCCTACCACTGAGCTATATGTATATCCCTAGGCCCTCTAACTGGTCTTGGTGCCTTTGGTCTCTCTCCCTTCTGCAAGATCAGTGGGGCTATATCTAGTTCACAGATAAGACAGCTGAGGCTTTACAACTTACAGTGATTTGCCTGAGATCACATAGCTAAGTAGTAGGTATTTAATACATTTTTAAAATGAAGACAGATCCAGAAAGTTGACAAGAACTGAGAGGAAAATGGAGGCTGTTTTTAATGGAAAAAAAATTATTTAAAGTCAGAATTTGGACACAATTACATTTATATAGCTTACCATGTCTGCTTGGCTTTTGTGAGACTGGTAGTTTACATTAAAGGTAGAGTTTAAACAGTTCAACAAATACATTTTTTTAAAGCTTAAAGCCAGGAAACAGTACCCTCAGCAAGCACTTATTTCTGCTTTTGCAACTGCTGGAGCCAGCCGTGTGGGAGAATTAACTGCTGCATAAAATGTGGAATTAAAATTAAAAAGCTCTTATGTATATTTTTAGAGAACAGAAACAATTAAAATTAAATGTAACTCAAAATCCAGTTAGTAGAGTTGGCATTTAAATTGGCTGTTTAATTAGCAAAATTCTATATGATTAAAGTAGTCACTTGAAAACGTCTTTTATATGCTCCAGTTCTTAGATGATCTACATAAGTTGATCTTTGTGTTCCCCTCTGGAATTGACTTGTTCTGCAGTTTGAGTTAACGAGCATCTGGACTAATGCTTTATGAAGGGAGCTTATCAAAATGAAAACAGAAAGTGAATCTCATTTGACAATAAAATATACTAGACCTCAAAAGAGTGTTGCTTCTTTCTATTGTATAAAGGAATATAAGACAGAAATCTTTGTCTTCCTAATGAAATCTCAGGACCCTTTCTTACATTCTGTCTGAGTCATTGGGTAGGTTGATATCTTTGAGGGTGTTGATGAACCTGAGACTTCTTGAAGTTGTACTCCTGACCTAAAACATTTTTCAAATAAAAAACACGTTGTTGTTGTTTTTTAGGTACTGAGGATTGAACACAGCCATGTCTTACCACTAAGCTACATCCTAAGTCCTTTGTTGTTGTTGTTGTTATTGTTGTTATTATTATTTTGAAACAGAGTCTCACTAAATTGCCAAGCTGGCCTCAAAATTGCAATCCTCCTGCCTCAGCCTCCCAAGTAGCTGGGATGAGAGGCATGCACCACTGAACAGGTTTAAAAGACACATGTTTTTAAAAATCCCTTACACAGAACCATAGGAAAGTCTTTGAGAACAGATATCTAGTTCAATCTCTTTTTTCTGTTATTGTTTAGAACTAGATCGAAACACACGATTCCAACGGTTTGTGTGTATGTGTGTGTGTGTGTGTGTGTGTGTGTGTGTGGTGCTGGAGATTGAACCCAGGGCCTTGTACATGCAAGGCAAGCACTCTACCAACTGAGCTATATCCCCAGCCTTCCAGCCAGTTTTTTGTTGTTGTTGTTGTTGTTGTTGTGCTAGAGACCAAGCCCAGTGCCTCATACATGCTAGCCAAGCACTCTACCACTGAACTGCATCCCCAGCCCCTGTAGTTTTAAAATCCCCATGGCAGAGGCATCTAGATAATACACAAATCCATTTCCTCCTCCTGCACATCTACATAACTACATTTCCCAACTCTCTTGCACCTAAAAGTGGAACCGTATGATCAGTTCTTGCAAATGAAAATGTGAGAAGGGATGTGTTACTGCCCTATCAAGGCATTTAAGAGGGCTATGCCTTCCCATCATGCTCTCTGCTTTCCTCTGTGGGCTACTTGGGGATGGAAGGGTGCATTAGAGCTACATTTGAAGGTGGCAGAACCATAGTGTGAAAGAAGCCTGATCCTCAAAGGACGGCATACAGACCCTCCCACACATTGTGCTACACAGCCCCACACCTCCCAACCCTCACTTCTGAATGCCTTGATCTTCGAAGTGAGCAAGAAATAAACCACTATAATCACAAACCCCTGGATTTGGATGATTGTTAAGCTATTTCTTTTTTTTTTATTAACTTTATGTTTTACACAAATGGAGCACAAATTTTCATTTCTCTGGGTGTACATGATGTAGAGTCACACGATTCATGCAATCATACCCATATATAGGGGTAATAATGCCTATCTCATTCCACAATCTCCCACACACACACTCCCTCCCATCCCCTCCTTCCTCTCTGCTCAATCCAAAGTTCCTCCATTCTTCCCTTGCCCCCCACCTCATTATGGATCAGCATCCATTTATCAGAGAAAACATTTGGCCTTTGGTTTTCTGAGATTGGCTTACTTCTTTCTTACTTAGAATATCTTAGCACAATATTCTCAAACTCCATCCATTTACCCATAAATGCCATGATTTCATTCCTCTTTAAGGCTAAGTAATATTCCATTGTGTATATATACCACAGTTTCTTTATCCATTGATCTATTGAAGGGCATCCAGTTTAGTTCCACAATTTAGCTATCATGAATTGAGCTGCTATAAACATTGAAGAGGCTGCATCACTGTTGTATGCTGTTTTTAAGTTATTTGGCTATAGACTGTGGAGCAGGATAGCAGGCTCAAATGGTGGTTCCATTCCAAGTTTTCTAAGGAATCCCCATACTGCTTTCCAAAGTGGTTGCACCATTTTGCAATCCCACCAGCAATGAATCAGTGTACCTTTTTCCCCCACATCCTCGCCAGCACTTACTGTTACTTGAATTCTTGATAATTGCCATTCTGACTGGAGTGAGATAAAATCTTAGAGTGGTTTTTATTTTTCTAATTGCTAGACATGTTGAACATTTTTTAATATATTTGTTGATTGATTGTATATCTTCTTCTGTGAAGTATCTGTTCATTTCCTTAGCCCATTTATTGATTAGCTTATTTGGTTGTTTTTTTTTTTTTTTTGGTGTTACATTTTTTGAGCTCTTTATATATCCTAGATATTAGTGCTCTATCTGATATGTGTGTAGCAAAAATTTGCTCCCATTCTGAAGGCTCTCTCTTCACCTCATTGTTTCTTTTGCTAAGAAGAAGCTTTTTAGTTTGAATCCATCCCATTTATTGATTCTTGATGTTAGTTCTTGCATTTTAGGAGTCTTGTTAAGGAAGTCAAGTCGTAAGCCAACATGATGGAGATTTGGGCCTGCTTTTTCTTCTATTAGGTGAAGAGTCTCTGGTCTAATTCCTAGGTCCCTGATCCACTTTGAGTTGATTTTTATTCAAGGTGAGAATTTCATTTCATTTTGCTGCATATGAATTTCCAGTTTTTCCAGCATCATTTGTGGAAGAGGCTCTCTTTGCTTCAATGTATGTTTTTGGCACCTTTGTCTAGTATGAGATAACTGTAATTATGTAGGTTTGTCTTTGTGTCTTCTATTCTATACCATTGGTCTGCATGTCTATTTTGGTGCCAATACCATGCCATTTTTGTCACTATGGCTCTGTAGTACAGTTTAAGGTCTGGTATTTTGATGCCTCCTGCTTCACTCTTGTTGCTAAGGTTTGCTTTGGATAATCTGGGTCTCTTATTTTTCCAAATAAATTTCATGTTGCTTTTTTTATTTCTATGAGGAATGCCACTGGGATTTTTATTGGAATTGCATTAAATCTGTATAATGCTTTTGGTAGTATGGTTTTGTTTTTTGTTTTGGTACCGGGAACTGAACTCAGGGGTACTCAACCACTGAGTCACATCCCCAGCCCTATTTTGTGTTTTATGTAGAGACAGGGTCTCAGTTTGCTCAGCGCCTCGCCATTGCTGAGGCTGGCTTTGAACTCACGATTTTCTTGTCTCAGCCTCTCAAAGTGCTGGGATTACAGGCATGCACCCCTGCGCCTGGCTGTGTTTGCTTTCTTATATCATCCTTTACATCGTAAAACATTTTAATCATGTATATCCTGAACTCCTTCTCTGACATTTCTTCTACTGTGCTGGCCATGGATTCTAATAATGTAGTATCTTGGCTTGTTTGGGGTACTTTCTTCCCTTGTTTTTTCGTGTTGTTTGTGTGTCTTCCCTTCTAGCAGTGCAGATCCAAGGTATTTCAGGTTCTACCTATAGACTTATAGTGTCCCTGAAAGTTTTCAATACCTCTCCTTTAAGGGAGAGATCAATATTACCTGAGGAGGGCTATGGTGATGGCTGCAGTGACCCAAGATGAAGGCAGGCTAGGGAAGCAACACATTGATAACTGGGGAGCCCCAGCGTGGTCCTCCGCTCTACATGGGGGAGGGCCTGGGACTGGGCTCCAGTGTGGATCTGCAAGTTGGCAGAGGCAGTCCTGGGCCTGACCTGGGCCTGTGGTCCCACACTGGTGGTGGGGGTGGTCCTCTAAACTATTTCTTGAGCATTGTCCTACCTACTAACTCTCCCACTGTGACTGCAATCCATGGTGTAGTGCCTCAACAGTGTTGCCCCTTTGTCCTTGTCCTCTAGTTGCCTATGACAGAGACCAGTGGGTTTTAACCTTTTAGGGACCAAGGATTGTTTTTTTCAAACCTAACAAAAATTCAAATCCCATCTCTCTAAGAAAATAAGCAAATGTGCAATGTGCTCAAAAAATTACCTAAAATTTCAAGATGTTTTGAGAACCTCAAATAAGCGCAGACTAAAACCCTGCTTCTAGCAATTATTATACTAATAATATAGAAGAGCCTTGAGAAAGCAAAAATAAGTATATATTATGTCCAAGTTTCCCAAAGTTACTATCTTCCTTTTCATACATAGTTGCCTATTTCTATTCTTGTTTTTGATCTTTGAACTTAAAAACAGAAAATGTAGGCCTTCAACATTGATTTTTCTCTCTTAAAGCAGAAATGTCAGTGTAACAATCCCAATGCCAAACATCAATTCTGTGACCATGCTTTTTGACTTATTTATTGATTGTAAACAGTCTCTGCCTGAAAACTAACAGCAATGAGGTGGTAAATATTCCATGCCAAGCACTGTGCTTCTGGTTTTTAGAAATAGAATCTAAACTTTCTAGCCTGACCCCAACATCTTTTCTATTTTGTCCTCGTTACTTTCCCTAACCTCACCTATCATCTGACTCCTTCATAGACTTTTTGTTCCAGCAATATCCCACTGCTCATGGTGCACTGAGTCTACCATGTTCTTTCATGCCTTTGTAACTTTCCCTCGAATGTCTTTTCCCTTGACTGTACAAAAACTACTATTAACCTCTAACATGCAGCTCAAACATTACCTTTATGGAAATCCTCCTGGTCCACTTCCTTTTTCTGAGTGAAGCATCTCCAAGAGCATAGAGATCCCAAGGTCTGTGTAGGCTCTCGCCACAAGATGCATGACACACAACTGGTATTTACTGCTGTTCCTCACATTGGACTGCTGCTCCTTTGGGTTAAATACTATCTTTTACTGCATATTCTTTATTAGCACAGTACCTGACATAGATTGAAGCATGCCACATTCTCAAGAAACCCACCTTCAAGGCAGGTAGTTAGGGATACATGAAAGAAAACAACCCATGTACAAGCTCATGTGTTAAACACACCAATGGAAGAATGCTTAAGTACTCTGGGAACACACTGGATGGAACAATTAGTTCTGTCAGAGAGGAGGGTGACAGAGAAGGACAGGGGAGAAGGAGATATTCGGGGAAAGTTTCACAGGGAGAAGACTTTTGAATTGGACCTTGAAAATTGAGTTAGATTTTTCCAGAAAAAAGAAAGGACCCACGTGAAGGGGAGATCTCTACTTCAGCATTGTACAACCTGACTGGCAAAAGCCATAGGTCCTTTCTAGACTTTTCTGGCTGAGATAGCTCAGTCATCTCATTCCTTTGTCAACTTCAGTCTCCCTAGGGCTTGCTATTGAGTACCTTCCCGACTGATCTGAATCACTGATCAGGAATATAGCTTAGAATATAGCTTAGAAATATAGGAATATAGCTTAGAAAGTCTTCTTTGTGAATATGTCAGACATGCAAATTTGATTTCTGTGACCTTAGTTTGAAAGAACTGGAATGAGTTGCCCCAAGTGTAACAAGAGCATAACTGAATTCTGAGAGTATTTTATTGGTTAGGTCTTCTTTAGTTGTCAGTGTTAAAAACCCATTTCAAATTAGTTTAGGCAAAAAGAAATTAGAGAGATTGTGATGCCTTATAAAATCAAACCGTGAGGTGCAAATATACACCTGGACTTTAATCTATATTTTTTCATCTTAGTTTGTCTCTCCCAGGCAACTCCATTCAGTTCCATCATAACAGCCTCTTCCATTCCTCAAGAAATATGATTGCTGATGGATTCTAAACCCCATATGGCAAAGTTATGATAACTATGGGGGATTCTTCCCTGTTCCAGGGTAAAAAATAAACTTAGGAGAAGAACTTTGGCCTGATTTAAGCCAGATTCTCACCCTTGGACTACGGTAGTAAACTGAATGGTGCCCTACCAAAGCAAAGATGCCCATATCCTAATCCCCAGAATCTGTGACAAGTTACCTTACGTAGTAAAAGGAGCTTTGCAGATGTAATTAAGTAAAGGATTTTGAGATGGACAGGTTATCTTGGACTATCTGTGTGGGCCCAATATAGTCATAAGTGTATCATTATAATAAGAAAGCAAGGAGATGAGAGGAGATAAGGATGGAAGCAGAAGTAAGAGAGGGGAGAAGACACTATACTGGTGACCTTGAAGATGGAAGAAGGGGTTGGAGGGGCAGCTCAGTAGTACAGTGCTTACTTGACATGAGCATGACGCTGAGTTCAGTCCTCAATATGAGAGAGAGAGAAGGAGGGGAGAGAAAGGAACCCTTTTTAAAAAAGAGATAAAGGGGTCATGAGCCAAAAACTGTAGGCAACCTCTAGAAGTTACAGGTAAGCAAATAAATGCATTCTCCCCTAGAGCCCTCAGAAGGTAAGCCTTCCGACATTCGTTTTAGCCCAGCAAAACTGATTCCAGATTTCTAATTTCCAAAACTGTAAGATAATAAATTTGTGTTGTTTATAGTCAATACATTTGTGGCAATGTTAGCAGTAGCAATGGAAAAGTAATATGCCAATCATACATGACCAGAGAATATGGCTGAGGTTTGTGCAGCTTGAGTTCAAGTTTCATTCTGCCCTAGATGGATTTTGTACTGCCAATATTGCCCATGAAGTATCTATGTTCCCATCTACATTAAAAGGTCAAAAATTGTTGGATTTTTATTTTTATTGAAGCTACTAAACTCCTTGAGTATAATCCTCACTAAAACTATAATAGGATGAGTTGGTAAATTAAAGGAAAGGGTTCTCATATGTAAATTTCTAAGTAGTTTTAATATATATAAAATAACATGCAGCATAACAATTCTGTCAACAAGGGACTGCATACATGATGGTAGTCCCATAAAACTGTAATGGAACTGAAAACTCCTATCCCCTACAGTGTCATAGCTATAATAATGCTGTAACACAACTCCTTATTCATGTTTTTGTGGTCATGTTGTTATAAATAAACCTACTGCATATCAGCCCAGATTGGGCTTAAACTTGCCTCCTCCTGCCACAGCCTCCTGAGTAACTAGAATTATATGCATGTACCACCTTGCTGGGTACCCAGCCCAATTTTAAGTGCCTTCTGAGGGCCAGAAACAAGACTATGATAGCATAAGAAATATATTTTTATCTTTGTCTCTGGTCCTGTCTCACCTGAAACCTTTGGAATTTCCTGAGTGATAAAAGTGTCAGCTGTTATTCATAACAAGCACCAATTCCTGAATTTATGCCAAGAAGTGACTTAGCATGGGGCCCCTTGATTGCTTCAGAAGGAGGCCAGTCACCTGAAAAACCAAGTGGTTTGAGTGGGTTTCTGTCAAGACGTCATGCCTGTTCTCTTTTCCTACATCTCCTCACCTATAATAATCACATCTTCTTAGAAAAAAGATGCACTTGTTTCAGTAGCACATAAACTAAAATTGGAACAATACATAGAATATTGGCATGGTTCATGCACTAGGACAATACACAAATTTATGAAATGTTCAATATTTTAAGATAAACAAAAGAAAGACATGTCTCTAATGGACCTGGTGGCACACGTCTATAATTCCAGCTATTCAGGAGGCCGAGTCAGGAGGATCATAGGTTCCTAGCTAGACTTGGCTATTTAGCAAGACCCTGTCTTGAAATATATATATATATATATATATATATATATATATATGCTGGAAATGTAGTTCAAGGGTAAATTTCTTACCTAGAATGTGCAAGACTCTGGGTTCAATCTACAATACTGGAGAAAAAAAAAAAGAGACATGTCTCTCACACATCCCAGAACTTACTATATTGTATTGCCCTAAGAGAAAAAAATTGCAGAACGAAAAAAGAGACAAAAAGAGAATTCAAAATATCTGTGTTGATGAAGTCATCTCTAATCAATACACCAAAACCCATAGTAGATCTTAGCTCCTTTCCCTTTTCTTTTCTTTTCTTTTTTTTTCTTTGCAGTACTGGAGGTAGAATCCAGAATCTTGCACATACTAGGCAAGTGCTCTACTACTGAGCTACGGCCCCAGCCCCTTAACCCTATTTCTGTAAGTATGAAGCAAGGCATTAGAAATCTGTGTTGGAATGTTTCAGTTTCAAATATATGGTAGAGTGGGGAGACAAAAGTCAAGGCAATTTTTTCTCAACAACCTCCTCTCTCCCATCCTTTACATGTTATTATGAACTGCATCATCTCTGACTACCGACTCTTCTAAGAACAAAACAGAAGAGCCTTAGACAAGTGGCAGTCCCTTGTTTCATTCAGTAATAAAATCCTGGCAAACTTCCATCGCTAATCTGAGTATCTGTCTTGGCATTGGCATTAGGAAGGAAGATCTTAATTACTGGGATGCTTATTAGTTCCTCTATTTGATTCAAACATGAAATCATATTTTTTTCTGTTGGAAATTAAATGTGATTTATTTTTTATAAAAAATAAATTGTTTTTTATTTATTGGGTTTATTGGTTTCACAAAAAGACTGGTTTGTCTATTATACATGGCAGACATTTTCCATAGATTGAATGAATTGAAACTAAAGTCCCAAGGATTCTGAGTATATCGAGAGGTCTCTAAATGAAAGGGCAAGGGTACCTAATATTTATTGGACAAGTTTTAGTGTCCTCTTTGGGAAACTTCCAGAAATGAAGTTACTCTAAGAACTAAGTAACACAAATATGTTTATAAGTTAGGTGTTTCCTAATTCTATGATTTCAACAAAACTGAAGGAGCACCTTAACTGGGTTGTCAGTGAGATTATGAAAAATAAAATGCAATATTTCTAGCACATAACTTGAAAGAAGTTTTAAAAATTAAGTGATGTTGCCACAATAAAATTTTCTATTTCTATTACTTACTTGTGGGAATACAGATTTCCCAAATCTTAATCATTAAAAGTAAAACATATAATTGATGCTTAAAATCCCATCTTCTTCTAGTGATAAGAAATGATAAGTAAGGGCTGGGATTGTAGCTCAGCGGTAGAGCGCTTGCCTCACATGCGTGAGGCCCTGGGTTCGATCCTCAGCACCATATACAAAGCAATAAAATAAAGACATTGTGTCCATCTACAACTAAAAAAATATTAAAAAAAAAAAGAAATGATAAGTAATAGTTAACCACAGATGTACTTAAAATGGGTGGAGAAAATCACAACATCATAGGATTGCTGAGAAGAATAAATAAACTAACACAGAAAAGACTTAGACAATACTTGGCACATAAAGAATGCTAATATACATCAACTATTACCACTATCATTATCACTATTAACTCCTGCACTTGGCATACAGGTGACAATCATATGAATTACATCTATCTCCACATGCATTTCCAAAATGCTTTATGTTAATAATTTATCACATTGTAATATATGCATGTTGTTTTGGTAAATAGGTACTTTAAATAACTGTAATGCTTCCTCACTCCAGAAAAACATGTTTAACATTCAGCCCTATAATCACAGAAAATAAAAATGCTTCAAGTTCAATTTTTATACACATTTTTGTGGCCAAGAACTATGGCAGGATTATTTATCAAAGATTTTCAAGCATTTAAATATATCACTTCAGACTGAAATTACACTGTAGAGAAATGCAGTAGAACAACTGTACTGATGGGATACATATATTAGGAAAATATTAAGAGCACTTCCCTGGAGCTCTGTCTCTGATTTTCCACTCAACTATACAATCACCTTGGTTACAGAGCTTTCCCACACTCCTCATCTAATCAGCCTCTTTATCATCAACTTTACCCGCAAGAAGAGGAGCCCCTGAATGGATGTCTCTATATATGACCTTGCATTTTAGTTTATATTTTCAAGTATCTCTGGAACAACTCCAGTTATTGTTCTCCTAACAACCTTAGACATGAACTTATTCAAATCAAGCTTATTTCTCTTCCAAACTCCTACTCTGTATTTGTTAGTACTTTTTTTTCCCTGTAATGCTGGGAATCCACACTACTTTTCTACATATGCTACATAAGCTCTCTGCCACCGAGCTATCCACCCCCAAGCCCAAAGTTTTGTTTCTTGAAGTAACAAAGAACCTAATATGAATAAGATTTTTTCAAAGGAAACTTATTGGCCCATATAACTGAAACTTGCAGTAAGAGAGAAAGTTGGGTCATAACTGGATTCAGGGCTCTTTCTTTGAACCTCAGCCTCTTCTATTCCGGTGGTACCAGTCATAGACTCCATGTGATAGCAGATGGCTGCAGCAGCACCAGATTTAATAACCTCTGAGCTCTAAACTCAACAGGCAAGAACATCTGCCTCCCTCCCAGAAACCAGCGAAAGACTCCTAGTGTCTATGGGCTACTTTAGGGTTAGTTACTCCCATCAATAAACCAATCTCAGGAGCCAAGGAAGCAGAAGGCCTGGACAAGATGGAATCACTTGACTCAGAGCTCATTCCACATACCAGGGGCTGATAGATTCAGATGCACTAGTGCTACACAGACTGAGATTCCAAGAGGAAGAGGCCCCCCAAAAGACTCAAGGGCTGTATCTACTACCAGGCAGCTCCAATGTCAAGTCACAACTCAGTTGTCCACTTCTACTTCACCCTGGTTTGACACTTGTTAATAGTATTACTGTTTTTCTTGTAATAACGTTTGACTCTTCCTCTTGTTTGAGAGTTATACTCATTCATTGGAATATGATGGTGAGAAAGAATGGAGATAGCCTGGGCTTAAATTCTATCCTCCAGTCCTTACAAGATCTATAAATTTGGTCCTATTTAATTAACTTCTGCTTGCCTTAGTCTCTTGATCTATTAAATGTGAGTAGTGATAATACCCTCCTCCTAGGATGGTGCCTGGCACATACCAAGTGTTCCATTAATACTATTATCATCATTATAATTCCCTCTACATATGGCACAAATGTCATAAAAACAATATTTGGGAGAATTTTAGCCTGTGCATGGTTCCCTACTATTTTTATAGCTTTACTTTCTGTAATCAGCCAACATATATTTACTCTGGGAGAGTGTCATATACTTTTCCCCACATTCTCTGTGCTTGCCATTTTCTGCTTCTCTCTTTTGTTTAGTTGGTTTGTTGTTCCTGAAAGGCCCCTGCTTTGTGTATGTGAGCTTACTAGGTTTTGGTGTTGATATTTATGGTTCTTTTGCTTTGGTGTTAGGGCATGCTAAAACAATTGCTGGTGTGGTTGCGCTGTGTAGTTAAAGTCATGCTTATTCCTAATCTGACTTTTAGTAATAGCCAATGCAGCCTTTTTTCTAGCAGCAAAGTTGAAGTATTATTGAGAGAAAAAGAGAGAATGCTACTGATAGACAAAAAAAAATGTATACACTTCAATTTAAAATTTGAGCAAAACATGTTTTTTATGGTCGGTAGGGCCAACTAGAGCTTGGTAAAGTGGGTTAGCATATTCTGGAATGAATAGCTAAGCAGGCCATAGAGTCTTTTGACCATCTAGGGGGACCAAAATGTGTTCTAAGAGGATTACTTACCTCTGCACCTTCACCACAGATAGGAATATTTTTTTTAAAAAAATTGTGGAAAGTTTGAACATGTCCTTCTGACCAGTATCACAAGACAAGATTGCTCCAGTGATTCTGTGCCTGTAGTCCCTGGAGAATGCCTTCACAATTAACCCCATAAGGGACACCATTTCAGCTCTTGTGCTCTCTATACTTTGTACGACTCAGATTCTATGACCTTGGGGATAATAGAAATAGTGTAACTTGATGCACTCCATAGTTCTTAGCCAGAACTGAGGTGTAGCTTTTCAAAAAAGTAATATAAGTTCATAATCCCACAACCCTCCATCTGAAATCTGAAAATCTCTTAAAACTAAAACTTCATTTATAACTAACTTGGCAGTAGACCCTGACCCAATCTGGACTCATTTAGCAACAAATCCTCTTCCAATACCAGGAGATGTTTTATAATCTTTATTCCATCTTGTGCGAATCTCTACATTTTGTTGAGAAATACTGGCATACTTGATGATGGGTTACTTTCCTGAATTCTATGGGGGATATAAAACTTAAGTGTTTTAGATATGAAATTATAAGCCTGAGCAGATAGAAAAACACCTACAAAATGCAGTCTCCTTTTTGCTGTCATTTGATCTATTATGTAGGGGAGGAGGTTGAGGTCAGGTAAAAACATTTCAAATAAGTAATAATGGACACCATATAATTAATTTATCTCCATTTCCTGCTTACTAGAAACTTTTTAGAATCTTCTTTTCATGCATTTCAAGGATATGTTGGCAAATTATTTGACTTTCTGTAGATACTGCATGTCCTAAAAGTTATCATGTTTGTGTTTCTGCTTCTTCATCCAAAATTTAAAGCTTTTCTGATTTTGTTACCCAAGACTCTCTACTATTGTCCCCAGAAGGCCAACACAGGCCTGAATGCAGTGCTTATTTACCTGCTCCTCTAGAGGCATCCAGTTCCTTTGTTCTAACAGATATGTCAGGGTGGTTCAAAGGTTTGGAGGTTTTGGGGTTTTGGAGTTGTTGTTTTTCTATCTTGCTTTCTCTAGGTAAAGTTTTCTAAAATTTTGTTCTCCTAATCTTTCATCAATACCTTTATTATTTTCCTCTTTTTTAACTCTTTTAAAATCTGCCCATAATCACCAACTTATTCTAGAAATAAATTTTCATGTTTATTGACATACATGCAAATATGAAGTCAAATATATTAGAATTTCATATAAAGGGAAACAACAGCGGGAAAGATCACTGTCCTTACAAGTCTTCAAGCATAATTTCCAGCCATTATTGTCCTGCAGGCATTACCTCATTCTGAATATAAAAACACAGTCATCTTTGTAGGTTAATGTGATTTTTTGCCCCAAAGGTAGGGCTTACAATACTTGGATCTGGTTTATGAATAGCTTAAATCACTCAAGCAGTTTCTCTCCTGTATGTGCCCTCTACACAATTCAAGTCATAGAATTAACTGAGTCATTCGGTCTGAGTACATTGAAAGTTCTCAACACCACACTTCTCAAGAAGGCATTGCTACAGTCTGCCATTGCTGTGTAGATGATTCAAATTGTAAGCATTATACTAGTATAAACCTAAAAAGCAAAAACTCTTGAGCTCTATGTGTGAGTGACTAATTAGGGATACAAAATCATTCTTATGCAAGACTCAGAGAAAGTTTTTGGTCTGACAAATTGTAAAAGCATGGTCCTAGCAGAGGAAGATGTGAGACTTCCTAATTCCTGAATTAATATTCAGAGCTTCTCTGTTATTTGTGCCTCATTCTGGTCTCTTAGTAATACTCTCATAAGTAGTAGCAGACCAGCTCCAGCAGAGACATGATAATATGTAAGTAGTAAGAAGCAGTAGTTTATGTCCATCGTAATGCTTTCCAGTAGACTAAAACCCAGTGTCCACTTGACACATTCAGAAAACATCCTCATGGTGGTAAATACAATGTTTCTATCTTACTCAACTCAGACTGCCAAAACAAAATATCACAGACTGGGTGGTTTAAACAACAGAAGTTCAACAGGCTGGAAGTCCAAGGTCAAGGTGCCAGTGCAATCAGATTTTGGAACAAAGACAGAAAGAATGAAAGAGAAAGTAAAATAGAGAAGCCAGGCACAGTGGAGCATACCTAAATCCAAGTGACTCTGGAGGTTTAGGCAGAAGAATCTCAAGTTTGAGCCAGCCTGAGCAACTTACCAAGACCCACTCTCAATATAAAAAATAAAAAGAGCTGGTGATGTAACTCCATGGAGGAGCAAACCTGGGTTCAATTCCTAGTACAGAGAAAGAGAGAGGGCGGGAGAGAGGGAGTGAATACACTCTGGTGTCTCTTTTTACAAGGACACCAAGACCATTATGTGGGCCCCACTCTTATAACATCATCTAAATCTAAATCTAATGACTTCCCAAAGGCTTCGTTTCCAAATAACATCACATAGAGTTTGTGGCTTCAGCATATGGATTTTGGTGGAGGTGGGGCAGTCACATTTCAGTATGTAACTTTGTAATACCATTTCTGAGTAAGCAATGAAATAGTTATGCAGAGTCTGTTTTGTGAGAAAGGCACCTAGAAAGAGTGATAAAGCAACAGAGGCTCAGCCAAGAGCTATAGGTGAAGGGGCTTTATGGGCACCTATACACACAACAACAAGTTCATGGTATGACATCTGAGAAATTCCCCCAAATGACTTCTAACAGAAGAAGCAATACAGACATGCAAATGCCTGGGGTTGGTCCCCAGCACCACAAAAAAATAAACAACAAAAAAACTTACCTGTCTATTCTTTTAAAGAAATTTACATTTCAGAGTATTCTTGGTGTCTTTTAAACAATGTCACCTAAAGATTAACCAGAGAAACAATAAGGAACTTCAATAATTCTCTCTTGGCTCTTTGAGCTACTGAAGCAAAGTATACCTACAACCACAATGAAGACTTCACAAGGAACACCCCTCTGCCCATTACTGGATTGAACCTCCTAAGACGAAAAGGAGCTATCATTTATCATGGTTTTTAATTCTTTCACATTCTACACTTCCGTACTTCAGAATTGGGTTTGGGGTAGATGGGATTCCAAAAGTAAAAGGCTTTTCTTTTGAAGACTTATTCCTTCCTTGACTGATTTTTATGGGCTGTTTGTTTTATTTTTACTAATAACCAAATATGTCTCCTCCTACCCAAGATCTACCTCTTCCATGAATCTTAGTTTCATTCTGCTCTGATTTTTTTCTTTCTATTAGCTGTATTTTTTTCATTGAAGTACTAGGAATTGAATCCAGAGCCTCATGCATTCTAGGCAATTGTTCTCCCACTGAGCTACCTCTCCAGCCCTTCTTACTTTATTCTGAGACAGGGTCTTGCTAAATTACCCAGATAGGTCTCAAACTTGTAATCCTCCTGCTTCAGCCCCGTGAGTAGCTGGAATAACAGGCATGTGTTCCTGTGCCTGGCCTTTCCAGGACTCTTAAAACATTGATTATGGAGAGTTCCTACAGACTGGCAGGAGCCACAGAGGGCCCAAATCCACCCTCAGGAAACTCCACGGTTGTCTAGCCAAAGGGAGGCCAGGGACTGCTACTTCTAGCCACTGGGGAGCCCAAATTCAGGGCAAGAGTTGCCCCAGAGACACCAGCATGAGGCAGCCCCACCCAAGGGCAGCCTGGGTCAGCCCCAGTTCCGCTCCAGAGTTCCTGCAGATCGGCAGGAGCCGCAGAGGGCACAAATCCGCCCTCAGAAAACTCCACGGGTGTCCAACCAAGGGTTGACCAGAGACTGATATCTACCAGCCACAGAGGAAGGCACACCCAGGATAAGAGTCGCCTGCAGAGATCCCAGTGTGAAGAGGCCCCACCCAAGTGTGCTCTGGCCCCAGCTCAGTTCCGCTCCAGAGTTCCTGTGGTCAGGTGAGACAGAAGACCCAACACCGCCCTTAGGGAATGCCAGGGGTGCCCAGCTGAAGGCAGACCAGAGCCTGCTAGACTCCAGCCCCAAGGGAGCTCACACTCACTGTAAGGGTCACATACAGACTCTCCTGCTTGTGACCCTGCATAAGTGAGAACTGGGCCCGCCTCCAGAGTTCCCGTTCACCAGCAGGAGTGGAAGAGAGGGGCAAAATAGCCCTTAGGGGCCGCCTCAGGAGCCCAGCCAAGGCCACTCCCACTGCCCTCTAGAGGTAGGTCCACTACCTCCGCCACCAACTTTAGTGGCAGTAGTGCCCATATGGGGACACTGGGAGAACAGAAGTAGCTCCAAGGTGAGACACAGGTAATCTGGAGTGTCAATACAAGATCATAGGATAGAAGCCGCAATACCTCAGATCGGTATTTCAAGAAAGGAAGACACACAATCAACATGAAAAAACAAGGGAAGAAAATGCCCCAAATAAATCTTGATACCACTGTAACAATCCATTGACAACACAGTTGATGAAATCTCAGAGAAAGAATTCAGAATGTACATAATTAAAATGACCAGCAAATTAAAGAAGGAGATAAGTGAACATTTACAGGCAAAAATTGATCAATCCAACAAAGAAATAGGAGAGCAAATAAAGGCAACCATTGATCATTCTAACAAAGAGTAAGAGAGCAATTACAAGTAGCAAAAGATTACTTTAAGAAAGAGCTAGAGATTGTGAAAAAAAACCAATCAGATTCTTGAAATGAAGGAAATAAAAAACCAAATGAAAAACTCAATAGAAAGCATCACCAGCAGACTAGATCACCTGGAAGACAGAACCATGGATAATGAAGACAAGATATACAATCTTGAAAATAAACTTGACCATACAGTGAAGATGGTAAAAAATCATGAACAGAAAATACAAGAAATGTGGGACAGCATCAAAAGACCAAATCTAAGATTTATTGGGATAGAAGAAAGCACAGAATTTCAAACCAAAAGAATGCACAATCTCATCAATGAAATTATATCAGAAAATTTCCCAAACATGAAATATGAAGTGGTAAATCAAATACAAGAGGCTTACAAGACACCAAACGTACAACATTTCAACAGATCTACACCAAGGCACATTATAATGAAAATGCCCAACAGAATAAGGATAGAATTTTTAAGGCCGCAAGAGAGAGGAACCAGATTACATACAAGAGGAGATCAATTCAAATCTCAGCAGATTTTTCAACCCAGACTCTAAAAGCTAGGAGATCATGGAATAACATATTCCAAGCCCTGAAAGAAAATGAATGCCAACCAAGAATCCTATATCCAGCAAAATAAAGCTTCATATTTGATGACAAAATAAAAACCTTCCGTGATAAACAAAAGTTAAAAGAATTTACAGCAAGAAAGCCCGCACTACACAGCATTCTTGGCAAAATATTCCATGAGGAGGAAATGATAACCAACAATGAAAGTTTACAAAGAGAGGAACTACACTAAAGGAAAGACCATTCAAAAGAGAAAACAACTCAAGGTAAAATCCAAAAACAAACCAAAATGACTGGAATTACAAATCATATGTCAATAATAACCCTGAAGGTAAATGGCCTAAATGCACCAAT
>CM053406.1:64530084-64574685 GCA_028644305.1 Xerus rutilus | reverse complement strand
AGAGACGAACCCATTTACATACAGTGACCTTATACTAGATAAAGGAGCCAAACACATACACTGGAGAAAAGACAGCCTCTTCAACAAATGGTGCTGGGAAAACTGGAAATCCATATGCAGCAAAATGAAACTAAACCCCTATCTCTCACCATGTACAAAATTCAACTCAAAGTGGATCAAGGACCTGGGAATCAGACCAGAGACCCAATGCCTAATAGAAGAAAAAAAGTAGGCCCAAATCTTCATCATGTCAGATTAGGACCATACTTCCTTAACAAGACTCCTATAGCACAAGAAGTAAAATCGAGAATCAACAAATGGGATGGATTCAAACTAAAAAGCTTCTTCTCAGCAAAAGAAATAATCAATGAAGTGAACAGAGAGCCGACATTCTGGGAACAAATTTTTGCCACACACGCATCTGATAGAGCACTAATCTCCAGGATATATAAAGAACTCAAAAAACTCATCACCAAAAAACTAACAACCCAATCAATAAATGGGCCAAAGAGCTGAACACATTTACATACAGTGACCTTATACTAGATAAAGGAGCCAAACACATACACTGCAGAAAATATACAATCCATCAACAGATATATGAAAAAATGTTCAACATCTCTAGCAATCAGAGAAATGCAAATCAAAACTACCCTAAGATTTCATCTCACATCAGTCAGAATGGCAACTATCAAGAATACAAACAACAATAAGTGTTGGCGAGGTTGTGGGGGAAAAGGCACACTCATATATTGCTGGTGGAACTGCAAAGTGGTATAGCCAATCTGGAAAGCAGTATGGAGATTCCTTAGAAAACTTGGAATGGAGCCACCATTTGAGCCTGCTATCCGACTCCTCGGTCTATACCCAGAAGACTTAAAAACAACATACTACAGTGACACAGCCATTTCAATGTTTATAGCAGCTCAATTCACAATAGCTAAACTGTGGAACCAACCTAGGTGCCCTTCTATAGATGACTGGATAAAGAAACTATGGTATATATACACAATGGAATATTACTCAGCAATAAAAGAGAATAAAATTATGGCATTTGCAGGTAAATGGATGGAGTTGGAGAATATCATGCTAAGTGAAGTAAGCCAATCTCAGAAAACCAAATGCTGAATTTACTCGTTGATAACTGGATGCTGATCCATAATGTGGGAAAGGACGTGGGAACAATGGAGGAACTCTGTTCACAGGGGTGTAAGGGGGGAGGGGGCATGGGGACAGTAAAGGTGGTGGAATATGATGGTCATCATAGCCCTAGCTTTATGTATGACTGCATGTATGTTGTGATTCTATACAACTTACAACCAGAGAAATGAAATGTTATCCTCTGTGTACAATGAATCAAATTGCACTGTTATCATGTAAGCCTAAATAGAACAAATAAATAAATTAAATATGAAAAAAACATTGATTATGTATGGACTGTGCAATAATTCCCTCTATCGTTCTCTTAGGTAGTCATGCATAACATTCAAAAATGTTTGATTCATGGATATTCTTTATAAATAGCTCTAATTCATTACTTATGTATCTCTTCCGTACAGTTTCTTAAGAGAGGGATTAAAAGTGAGTGCAAATTGTGTACAGTTGGACTTATCAGCAGTCCCTTTATACTAACCAAAGAACCTCATCTCGTGTTGGGGTATAGCTCAGTGGTAGAGAATGCTTTGCCTATACAATGCCTTGGGTTCAATCTCTCATAACACCATGAAAGAAAGAAAGCAGGAGGGGAGAAAAGAAAGAAGGAAGGAAGGAAGGAGGGAGGGAGGGAGGGCAGTAAGGAAGGAAGGAAAGAAAGAGAGAAAGAAAAGAAAAACCATTTCATCTAATCCATAGAAAACCTGCCAAGAAGCAGGACACCTGACACATCCACTCTTGGATGCCCAAATTTATCTGGAGAGTCTATCAAGATCATCCCTTTCCCCACACAGGCCTTGGTTTAGAGAAGTTCGGACCTGTCTAGGGACCACTCACACTAGCATTTCACTCCTTTGGGTTTTTCTCCCTAATGTTTTTTTCTTCTCTTAGAACAGAAAGGGGGTTTTATCTTTTAATTTGCTTTCAGGAATTGACAAAGATATTTTGTTTGACCAAACCCTATTCAGGCTTCTGATTTTCTTGTAGACCTAATAAAAACTCAGCTTTAGCAAAGAACCTGCTAAGTCAGGGACACTCTCCTTGATATCTGATCACCCTCCATGTCTGATCAGGTTTCTCATCTTCCCCACCAGGTAATTTCTGCTCACTCTGGCCTGTCTTTAGCAAGACTCCTGTAGGTCTCTTAACCAAAATCTTTCCTTACCCTGATGTTTCTTCTCAATAATCTTCCATCCACTGACACCCTACCCTGCTCTTTGCTGTGAATTCCCACTTGCCCATCCTGTATTTGGAGCTGAGTCCAATCATTTTCCTTCACGGCAAAATTCTATTATAGTGGTCCTAATGCCTATTATGATGATCCTGAATAAGTCTTCCTTATAATGCATTATCAGGTATTATTAAATAATTTTTCCTATGATGCTGGTGATGAAATTTAGAGCCTCACTCCTACTAGGCAAGGGTTCTACCAGTGAGTTACACTCCCAGCCCCTGAATACTTTTTCTTTAACAGAATAAAAGATGGGGCAGAGTGCAACTTAATTATCAAGTATCTTTCAAATCTTTCTGCCTCATCATTGGGCCTGAAATTTTGAACTTACAAAGCAAGCAAGCAAATAAAATCAGGAAATTGTTGCCTTGGTGCCTGATTCTATTGTGATGACTTTGTCTTTGGGGCAATGGTGGCCTACCATAAAGTTAGGGGACGGGTTAAGGGAACAAACAAAAATGTAAGGGGACCACAACATAAATTTTTGGTTCAATGTCAAAGGTAGCTTAATAATTATTGAAGTACTTATTAAAGTGATACTTTTGATAAACAGGATTTACAAATACATTTAAATTATTTTTGTTAAATGAGTCATAAAATTAAGTTAGTCCCATTCCTTCAGGTTTCCCCAATTCTTTAACTCATTTTTCCCCCTGTGGAAATCCATTAACAATCTTTTATCTGTATATGAAATTTTTATTATTTGATTCCTGTGAAAAGCAGTGGTTTGCTTTCAGCAAAGATGACATTTTGCCCCTAATCAAGAAAGAGAATAATGCTGTAAGGAGCTGCTATCTTGGTGTTAAAAAGGGAGACTCTGCGTCTCTGACAAAGAATATATTTGCAGCCATTGATCTCAGAGAAGATTTAGAGAAAGAAGTTGAATTTTCTTACTAAATTCATCACCACATAGTACTAGAAATTAATTGTAAATAATGCAAATGTTTGCGTGAATGAAACTGGAGGAAAGTGAATTAGTTGCTAAAGATAGATGTTATAAGGCTTTTGAATAAAAAGTGATTAATATTATGTTCTTCTTCCAATATTTTCTGTATTCTTATTATTGCTAGTCAACTATATTACAAGAGAAATTTATTACATTCATGTATTCCCATTAATATTTTTAAAGTTAATATTATATTGCTTTTCTACTTTATCATTGCATAGCTATTGTTTTTCCACTAAGCAATGATTCCTACCATAAGGCTGAAATCAATACACATTTAACAAGTGATATACATGGGTTTATCATCAATCAAAAATCTTAAGAACCTAACACTGAACATAGTAAAATTGAGTATGAATTTATACTTGTTTTTGTATTTTGTAAAACTTTTTAAAAAGGGTTTGGTTCATTTTATTAGAAAATAATGCAATTCTCAATATTAATTGACTAAAATGTTTTAAAATTAATAATTCAGACAAAAGTTATTTACTGCACATAGCTAGGACAAGAACACTTATAAGCCTTTTCTTCTACATTCTTTCTGCCTCTGGTATTATAATACAGCCAGATTTTTTGAGACTATTTTGCTTTTGTGTGATTTTTACATAGAAACCCTTCACTTAAAAATGGGTTAGAGACAAGGACTTTGCTTTCCAGGAAAGCAATATCAAACTAACATTTTTAGGCAAAGCTGCATGAAACGTGAAGTTGCCTTTCTTTTTTAACTTGCTTTTGATAACCTGATTATAATACCTATACTTAAGTCAAAAGACAAAAGGGAGATAAGCTATGAACTTGGAAGTCAAGTCATTAAAGCAATTATAACACCTGAATTACAATGTTACTAATCAATATTAGAAGTAGAAAGGGAAATAGCTAAAATTAAGGAAAGTAGAAAACATGGCTATAGATGGGCCTATATCTCAAAAGAATATTACTACCAATCCATGTAACAAAAATGAGACAATTCCAGGTATGGAATATATAGAGATGATAGAAATGAGCTCCTGCCATGAGAGCATGCCAGACTTTTCATACATTTGTTGGCTTGTTTGCAAGTGCCTGAGAATTCTTACTATATGGGGTATCATCTTCCTTAATATAGGTACTTATTCCTAATGCCCATTAGTCCAACCTGTCCTACTTCTTTGAGTTCTGGAAACCACCTACAGCTTTCTCTCACCTGCTAGGAGGAATTTCATGATTGAGTTTTTCCGAAGGAATAGTGCTCACATGTATTAACATGACACTACATTAACAGGAATAGAAGCACCCTCCTTGATTAATAAAAGGAAAGTAAGAGAAAAAGAGAGAGAGAGAGAGAGAAAGAGAGAATTTGGAGCAATTCTTTTTACATCCTACTCACAGTGAATTAACTCAGTATTGTTGGAATGTCAATGTTGGATGTATTAGTAAATACGTCATCATAAAGAAAATTTTCCAAGGAATGTGTTGATAAAAGGACAAAGGAAAAGAAAGAAAGGGACTAAACATTTTAGAATAAAATTTAACAATTCAGAAATAAATCTCTGCATCAATTGGGAATTATGTAGGATTACCTATAAACTCTGAGTTCACATACTTCCTTAGTCATTTTTGATTCCTCCATAGAAGTTCTCAAAGAGCTATGTACTCCCTGCTTCTGTTCTCTGATATACAAGAGTACAGAGACCAACAAATAAAAATAGGATAAAGGCCATTTACAATTTTCAGTTTATATAAAGTCAGGGCCTCTGGTCAGGGGCGACAGACTTCTTGGCTTCCCTAAGGCTAATATTTTTTTTTGCAAAATATGACACAAATTGAATACATAGTAACCCATCAAAAGTTAGAAGCTGCATTAGGGTAATGCTATGGTTTAGATATTAGATGTCCCCCAAAAAAACTCATGTGTAAGACAATGCAAGAAAGCTTAGAGGTGAAATGATGCGTTATGAGAGCTTTAATATCATTAGTCCATTAATCCACTGATATGGAATAACTGGGTGGTAACTGTAGGCATTTGGAGAGTGACTGGAGGAAGTGAGTCACTGGGGGTGTGACTTTGGGGTTTATATTTTGTACCTGGTGAGTGAAGCTCTCTTACTGCTTCCTGATTTCCATGTCCTAAACTGTGTTCCTCCTCCATGCCCTCCACCATGATCGTTTGCCTCACCTTGGGCCCAGAATGGTGGAGCCAGCCATCTGTGGACTGAGATCTCTGAAACTGTGATCCAAAATAAACTTTTCCTCCTCTAATTGTTCTTGTCAGGTCTTTTGGTTCTAGTAACATTAAAGCTGACTAAAACAGGTAACGATCACTCCAAGCCTTAGTTAGTATTCCTTTAGAATAGGGTGATTTTTCAGAATCTTATATGCTTGCAACTGAAAACAGCTTTTATGAATAAGAATAAGGTAGATTCCTACCAGATCAATACCTTGTTTTCAAGGAGCCAGGTTATCATTCTATGTAACTATGGAAATCAAATTACACAAGAAGGCAATCTTCCCCAGGGGAAGCTGCTTACACAGGTGAACTTTCTGTTACTGCTAGTGAAATTGAAATTGTAAATCCAGCTCTGTTGATTGAATTCAGCATACTCTAATGGGTATACACATAATTTTAGTAAGTTTTATTTTAATAAAGGGAAACAAAGCCCAAATAACATGATTGAAAAGCTTAGGTGGCCTTCAAGTATAAGTAACTAAATCAATAGAGAAATATTCTCCGCACCCAGAATCTCTTGTCTATTTAATGTAGTATTCTTTACTTTCAGCAGCAGCACATTAACAGTTGATTTTGATACAATTTTTTTACATGTCAAATTACTCTTATTTTTCTCTTATCTACCTTAAATATGTCTATTTTAAAGTCTCATTATTACTCCTAATTACACTTAAATTAACCAGTTTAAAGAATATCTTTCTTCATTTTCTGACATTAGCATTAGTTTCCTATAACTACTTCAACAAATCTCTCCAAATTTAGTGGCTTAAATCAATACAAATTTATTATCTTTCAGTTTTGGAGGTCAGATATCCCAGATGGGTCTCACAGTGCTAAAATGAAGGTATCCATAGATCTGTATTCCTTTCAGAGGCCCTAGAAGAGTAGCCATGTTTGTGCCTTTTCCAGTTTTTAAGGCTGTTCTAATTCTTGGTTTGTTGCCCCCTTTCATCATCAAAGCCAGCAATGCTGGTCAAGTATTTTTCACATAGAACCACTGACATCTTCTATTGCCTCTCCCACATTTAAAGGACATTTGTGATTATACTGTGCTCACCCTGATATTCCAGAACAATCGCCTTAGATTAGCAATCTTAATTTCATCTGTAACTTTAATGTTCCTTGTCATGTGACCTAACACATTCACAGGTTCTGGGGACTAAGATTCCCTAGACATTTATGGGGGTAGGGTGTCATTATTTTATTCTGACTAACATAGCACCCTAGTATTTATTGGTGGGTAGCATATCTTCCCAGACTCATTTTTGCATGAACATATGTTTCAAATTTAAAAGGTGTCTTTTTAAGTCATACTTTGTTATGGACTACATTGTATCCTCCAAAAAGATATATTGTAGCTCTAATCACCAATACCTATGAATGTTACATTATTTGGAAATAGGGTCTTTGTAGAGGTTAAGATGAGGTCATTTGGATGGGTCCTTAATCTAATCTAATTAATATGCTTATAAAAAAAGGAAAATCCAAGTGTCACATAGACAAAATGCTACATAGACACACAGGGAGAATGTCATGTGGTGACAGAGGTAGAAACTGGAGCAATGTAGATGGAAATTAAGGAATGTTCTAGGATTGACAACCACTGCCAAAAGCTAGGAAGAGATAAGGAAGGATTCTCTGTACAGGTTTCAGAGGGAGTGTGGCTCTGTCAACACATTGATTTTGAACTTCTAGACTCCAGAACCATGAGACAATACATTTCTGTTGTTTTAATGCACACTGATGGTTTTGTGCTACTTTGTTACAGCAGCTCTAGTAAACTCATGCACACTCTCTAATCTTATCACTTTTATTGACCTTGCAGGGATACTTCCTACTCCATCAGTGTCTTTTTCATAATAATCTCCCAAGTTTACAAAGCTTTACACAAACTGAGTTTTACCGAAGATAAGCTAAACTGACCTCCTGCATTTCCTCAATGTTCCCTTGTTTAGATATGTTCAAGTAATTCCTTCAGTTTTTGACAATTTTTTCCATTGCATTGTGAAGTTTTATACCTTCTAATCAAATCTATACCATTCTCAGCAAGCTAAATAAATTACACATTTAATTTCATTTGTGATATTCATATTGCTTTTAAAAATCTGACAAGAGAAACATTCATGTCTTTCTGTAAATGTCTATGCAAGGAACAGTTGCAAGAACCATGCAAAAATATAAAGATGATAAAACACTACCCATGCTTTAATGACCTTATTTTCTGATACATTAAGCATCTTTGGAGCATCTTATCCCAAATGGACTTTTCTCTGAGGACTGACTAGCACACAAATACATGCCTTTGGCAGCTGTTCTGTGTGATAGGACCTGCCTTGCTACTACAACTGAGTGGATTAGACTTGATACCCAACTCATTCTCTTTCTCAGGAATTTGGAGTTGGAGTGTAAGGTCATTGGATCTGTGTGTGGAACTAATTGGAAAAAAATAAGGAAGTGCATATCTGAGAGGTACATCACTTCTGGGCATAGGAGAAGCAGAAAAATACAATACACAAGGGCAGAAAATGAAACTGATGTACAGAAAGATGAGTCCAGAATGAGAACAACTGGGGCAGTGTCTTCTGTGCTTCCTGACAGTCTTCCAATCTCCAGAGAGCCCTCACACAAGAGTTAATGATTTTCTCCCTTTTTATTTAACTTACCATGAAAAGAGTAAAATCAGTTGTAATCAACAGAATGTTAAGACATGGGAAATTAAATAAATAGCTATAAGACAAACTAAAAAAAAAAAAGAAACATCTTAGATAAGTGAAGTGTAGATAGAGAACACTTAAGCATGCATGACTGAAAAAAGTTTATAAATGTAAATGGGATTCTGAACTAGAAAAACAGGTTAAAGCTACATCATTTGGTGGATATTGTAGCACTAGTGACAGTTTTTGTTTTTTTTTTAATTTTTCTTTTTTCTGGTGCTGGGAATTGAACCCAAGGGCATACTACCATTGACTACACCACCAATTTTATTTTCAGTTTTTTCATTTCAAGACAGGATCCCACTGAATTGCTCAGACTTGCCTCAAACTTGCAACCCTCCTGCCTCAACCTCCCAAGTCACTGGGATTGTAAGTGTGCACCACTGCATCTGGCACCAGTGACAGTTTTGAGAAACAGAGTGATATAATAATCATTCACATTTATTGAGTACTAAGTGCCAAGGATGAGCATTGTATGTGCATATTTTCATTCATTCACAACTGTAGGTTGTAGGAATTATTATCTACAATACAAATAAGGAATTAGGGAATGAGAGATAAAATAGATTACCCAATCCCTTACACTTAGCTGTAGGTAGGGAGGTTCGACTCTTCTAGACTGTGCTGCCTCAAAAATAAGTCATCCTTTAGGATGAAAGCTCTAGCTGGAAATGCTTAGTACAAAATAGGAAAAGCCAGAAGGTAAAGAGGCAATTCAGTAATCTTTCCCTAGGAGAAATCTATGACAGCCACTAGGAGATGACATTGGGAATGAAGGAAAGTGACATGAAGATTGCATTGGCCAGTGTGAACACAGATGGCACATAAAGAGTCAATGCATGGGCTGGGATTGTGGCTCAGTGGTACAGTGCTTGCCCCGCATGCGTGGGGCCCTGGGTTCGATCCTCAGCACCACATACAAAGCAAATAAAATAAAGACATTGTGTCCATCTACAACTAAAAAAAAAAATTTTTTTTTTAAAAGAGTCAATGCTGATATCAAGGTTTAGGACCTAAAATTTGGAAAGATAGTAATGCCTGAATAGAAATAGGACAATGAGGAGAAAATTAAGCCTGGTTGAGAGCTAGAGAGTGAGGAGACCTTGATAATTCAGTTAGGATTGAGATGCTGGCAAAAGATCTAAGTGGAGCTGTCCAACAGGCAAGTAGGGACTAGAGATACTGATTTAGGAGTGAGATACATAAAACTAAAAACCAAAACCATGAACATAGATGAGATTGCCAAAACAGAGGGTTGATGTCAAAAATTTAGAAAAACATTTAGCAGTCAGAAGGAGTCTGTGGTGAGATCAAAGAGTCAATGTAACTGAAATACATCATATCATTAAAGACAAAAGCAAGGGGGAAATGTTAATCATTTAGTATCTTAAGCAACCAAAATACAAGTTCAGATCCTAAGGATCTTAGAAGATATTCACCCCAAATAGAAACTTGGAAATTCTACAAACAGTAGTAAATGTGTCACAAGGAACTTCTTTTTCCAAATACTGTAATGCTATAGAAAATGGCTTTATGAGATCAAAGGTAGAAGTAATAAGCATGGGCTTTAATTCATGAAAGCTTCACTGCAGATTTTCTGTGTATCCTTTGCACATTGCAAAGCACATGTATAAACTTGCAGTCATCTTTACCAGAGTAAGATGCTTTGCTTTCACTACACTTTGAAGGGAGAGCATTTGGAGTAACTGTGAATATTCTTAATGCAAAAACTCATACAAGGAAGTAATGGTGGTCAGTTACCCTTTTAAAAATTAATCTTCAGCTTCCCATGTAAATAGCTCAAGTATATGAAAGATGCAAAATACTCGAAAAGACAGTTTGTCATAAAACTGTTTTTCATAGTCATAGCTTTATAACTTCAAATAAATATGGATAGAGGAACTTCTAGTAATTCTGTGAGAAGAAAGACATACAGATCCTTTGGAAGTTAAAAAGTAATGTTTTGACTTTAATCTTGAAAGTGCATTAGAAGCACATTTGGTTCATTTTGAAGTCCTGGTTTTATGTATTTGACAGGAAAAGAAAACATAAATTTCTCATGTTTTCTCCTTTCAGCTTTACACCCCTGCTGTGTTGTGCCAGTCAGTGCTTGGCAAGAAATGATTCTTACTTTCTAAATGATGTACCAGTGCCACAGATAGCTGAGTGCTTATGAGAGTTCTGTTACTTTCTGTGCTTGAAATAGGGCAGAGCACCAAGGAAGGAAATTCTATAGTGTAAGAGAAATGACAGAAAGATGTAGGTATCCTGAAGCAAGAGTAAAGGAAGTTGCTTCATTTCTCTATTTTGTTTTTGTATAAAATAAGTAACTCTGACTAGGAATCAAGCCATTTTCCCCTTGTGTCACTAATTCAAGAGAATAATATATGAGAAATCTATTCTATTGGCAGAAGTATTAAAGAAGAAAGAAACATGAATGTTGTCCATGTCCCACGTGGACAGTAAGTTGGAGATTCCCTGACCAGTAAAAGACTGACTAAAAGAAATAAGACAGTGAAAAAACCACAGAACACAGAAAATAGTTTCAAAACGTAGGGCTAGGATGGGCCCAGATGGTTCTGACTTTCAGCAACAGGCAAAATGGCAAAATAGCATCTGGTATCTGGCAAAATGGACCCCGTGTGTGCTTTATTTATATCTAGGGGACTTCAAAGACCTTCCATGGAACATTCTTAAGGCAGAGTCTTGCAGTCAGCAGGTTGATTGGCATCTTGGCAGGTCACACCCATCTCAGAGAGGCTGCTCAGCTACAGCAGTTCAACCCATCTCTAGTGCTGTGTGGGACTCTTGTGTGGTGGTCCACCCACAGCCCACGGACAGCTCTCAACACACGAACTCTGTATTTGTATTCTTCTGTTGACTTAGAATAAGTTGTCCCCTTCAAGGTTTGTTTCATTTTACTCTATTATTCATTTATTTTTCTGTTTTAACTCACAGGGGTTTGTTGTTCTTCTTCTTTTTAGTTATATATGACAGTGGAGTCTATTTTGACATTTATAAAAACATGGATCATATTTTATTCTAATTAGGATCCCAGTCTTGTGGATGTACACAATGTTGAGATTCACTATGGTGTGTTCATATATGTACATAGGAAAGTTATGTCAGATTCATTCCACAGTCTTTCCTATTCCTATTCTCCTTCCCTTCCCTTCATTCCCCTTTCTTATCCAGTGAACTTCTATTCTTCCCCTCCCCTACTTGTTGTGTGTTAGTATCCACATATCAAAGAGAAGGTTTGACCTTTGTGTTTTGGGGGATTGGCTTATTTCACTTAGCATGATAGCCTCCAGATCCATCCATTTATTGGCAAATGCCATGAAGTCATCCTTTTTATGGCTGAAAATATTCTATTGTGTATATGTACCATATTTTCTTTATCCATTCATCTGCTGATAGACACCTAGGTTGGTTCCATAGCTTAGCTATTATGAATTGAGCTGCTATAAACATCGATGTGCCTGTGTCACTGTAGTAAGCTGATTTTAACTCCTTTGGGTATATATATTGAGGAGTGGTATAACTGGGTCAAATGGTGTTTCCATTCCTAGTTTTTTGAGGAATCTCTGTACTGCTTTCCAGAATGGCTGCACCAATTTGCAGTCCCACCAGCAATGTATGAGTGTACCCTTTTCCCCACATCCTCAGCAACTTTTTTTGTTCCTGATATTCTTAATAACCAATCTGACTGGAATGAGGTAAACTCTCAGTGTAGTTTTAATTTGTATTTCTCTAATTGCTAGAGATGTTGAACATTTTTTCTTATATATGTTGACTAATTGTATATCTTCTTCTGAGAAGTGCCTGTTTGGTTCCTTTGCCCATTTATTAATTGCTCTGTGTGTGTGTGTGTGTGTGTGTGTGTGTGTGTGTGTGTGTGTATCTCTTTGAGTTCTTTGTATATCCTGGAAACTAATGCCTTATCTGATGTGCAGTTGGCAAAGATTTTCTCCTATTCTATAGGCTCTCCCTTCATGTTCTTGATTATTTCCTTTGCTGTGAAGAAGCTTTTTAGTTTGATATCATCCCATTTATTGATTTTTGATTTTACTCTTGCACTTTAGGAGCCTTGTTGAGAAAGTTGGTTCCTAAGCCAACATGTTGGAGTATTGGGCCTACATTTCCTTCTAATAGGCACAGCGTCTCTGGTCTAACACCAAGGTCCTTGATTCACTTTAAGTTGAGTTTTGTGCAGGGTGAGAGATAGGGGTTAAATTTCATTCTACCACATATGGAATTTTATTTTACTTTTGAGATGAGGTTCTTACTATGTTGTCCAGGCTGGGCTCCAACTCAGGATCTTCCAGCCTAAGCCTCTCAGGTAGCCAGAATTTGTGCCAGGTTCCTATAGTACATTTTAATATCTAAATTAACAAACAATTGATTTCAGACATAGTATATTTGCAGAATTTCATATTAGTGTTATATACAGCTAATAATTGCTTAAATAGTATCCAATTTTATTTGATTATACTGTTAAAAATTAATAGTAACAATGGTCAAGTCAAAAGATGCTCCATTTGACTCTTAATTTTTTAAATACTTATCAAAATGAGTTATTATTTTAAAACTATGGAGTGTGTGTGTGTGTGTGTGAGAGAGAGAGAGAGAGAGAGAAACAGACAGCCAGCCAGACAGAGACAGAGAGAGAGAGACAGAAAATGGAGATGGGACCTAGGGCCTTTTGCATGCTAGGTAAGTGCTCTACCATGGAGCTATATATCCAGCCCAAATTATTAGTTTTAATTTTTGACAAATCACAGTTTTACTTAAAAAAAATAGAAGAGCAATGTTGATGGGAATATAAGTTGGTCCAACACTTTGGAAGGGCTATTTTAAATAGCCCTGAAATTTAAAATTACATATTGGTTTTGATCCAGTAATTCTTCATTGGGAAATTTTTCTGTGGACATCTACTTGCTCAGATAATCAGATATATGCACAAGGAAGGTCATTGCAGACTTTTTTTTTTTTTTTTAACTAATGACATCCTCCTGTCTCAGCTTGGGGAGCAGTTTGGATTATAGATATGTGCCACATTGCTTTGTTCACTGCAACCTTTTTAATAGTAAAATAGAGAATACAGGGTTGGGAGTGTAGTTCTGTGGTAGACCTCTTGCCTAGCATGTTGGAGACCTTGGTTTTGATCCCGTACTGAAAAACAAAAAACACACACTTAAAAAAAAGAAAAGTCAAATGACCTGATTATCAAGAAAGTAATTAAATTACCTTTATCATAATTACCATATCATATGACTAGTAAAAATAATACTGATCAATTTCTATTATTATTAAAGAGGAGAGAGAAAAAAAGATGGGCCTGTGATGTGATTCAGTAGTGGAGGGCTTGCAGCCAAGCATAAAGGCCTGGGGGGGGGGGAGAGCAAGGTAGAAAACAACTCAAATGAGTGGTATAAGCTGATTTGATGGGGTAAGACTAGAGGTCAAAAATGTGGGTGAAAGATTTTTATTTTTCCTATTATGTCTTTTTTTTACTTTTGAAAATGTTACCACAAATATGAATTATAGGGTGATGTGGCATACACCTGTAATCCCAGTGGCTCAGGAGGCTGAGGCAGTAGGATTGTGAGTTCAAAGCCAGCCTTAGCAAAAGCAAGGCTCTATGGAACTCAGTGAGGTGCTGTCTCTAAATAAAATAGGGCTGGGGATGTGGCTTAGTGGATGAGTATGCCTGAGTTCAGTCTCCAATACTCCCCCCCCCCAAAATTATATTTATAACTTAAAAATTAATGACACCTAGTTCTTCATTATAAGAGCTATTGGAACTATGAACATTTGGAATTCACAAATCACTTTTTTAGCTACCTTTCTTCTCCACTGACCCATATATGTATAAAAGGAAAAAATGCATTTTATTACAGTGAATAAATACAAAGAATGTTTTTGAACTTTCTTCCTCCTATTCCTGCACATCCCTCTCATAAGGCTAAGAGATAATAAAAATCTTGCTCTTATGTAACCTCCTTAGAGAATATAGGAGGAAGAGATTGAAAATATATATTCATTGAGAACCTACCTATTATGTTCCAGGCTAAACATTTGGACCCAATGATTAACAAAACAAAGACTTTGAATAATTAAGATAATTGGAATAAAGACCTATAATTGTGGGTTTATTTTGTTTTTGAGATAGGGAGTCTCACTATGTTGCTAAATCTGGCCCTGAACTCCTGGGTTTAAGTGATCCTTTCTCTTCAGCATCCTGCTGAGGACTATAGGCATGAATCACTGCACCTGGCTCTAAAATTGTTTTAAAGTGGTTTGTGCTCACTGATAAGTGGAGTAAGGACAGTGTTCAGGCATTTTTAAAATAAAATTGGTGAAAGGGAATTGTGTTGGAAGGAAGGAAGAAGACAGAATTAGACAAACACAGATTTAAAATAACATGATTTCAAACACCTTGGATTTATGATCAGAAACACAGGTTTCCAGAGCCCAATTCTAGTCCACTAAATCAGACTTTCCAGAGATGTGGCCTGAGAATCTATATGTATGTCAAATTGCTTAAGTTCTGTTTACATAGACTAAAGTTCAAGATGCTTTGCTTTAAGATGATCCCCACTCTAAAGAATAAGTCTTACTGGAGTCAGAAATAACCTCCTTATATCTATTTTCTTCTTAGATTTCTAGGAAGGTAGTAAGGGTTCATATTAAACAGTGTACTACATGTTAAGGGTAAACTCATAGTGAAGAGATTGAGGGGCTGGAGGTGTAATTTAGTGACAAAGCACTTGCCTAGGCCCTAGATTATATCTTCAGCACTGCACAGAACAAGCAAACAAGACAGCAACTAAAGAAATTTTAAAAAGAAGCATGTTAAGAAAATTTTGAATGAGAAATTTAGACTCTCTTGAAAGGATAATTTTTAAAATTGATATTATGACAAAATATAAGAGTAAAGACAGTTTGTAAAAGAGAAAGCTAGAGACCACCCATCTGTGGTTCATCTGTTACAGCGTAACAACTGAGCATATATCATGTCTTCTTTTGATTACACCTGTGTAAAATTCCCCCCTCCCTCCATTGCTGAAGATCTTACCCAGGGCCTCACACACACTAGGTAAATGCTCTACCACTTAGCTAGATCCCTTGTGCAATAATTTTTGATCATAATTTATTGATGAAGCATAGGTCTCCTAAAATATTTTAAAGATAGCTATATTGAAGGATATTTCTATTAGCACCATGTAAATCAACAAAACTCCTAAGAAGTCTCCTAAAATAAGGAGATAAGTGCATCTCCAAATTCACTGCACCTCAACAATCTTATTTTTAAAAATCCAAATGCTATCAGAACAATATTCTCTGATTTTTTCAAACTAACACTAGATTTCAGGGTTTGTTTGCTTGTTTGTTTTGGTTCTGCGGGATCCAACCCAGGGTCTTGTGCATTAGAGACAGGTGCTCTGCCACTGATAACCCCATCCTTCAACATGAGATTTATGATGAGGTAAATAAAATACAATGATTAAAATTTAGAAACATAAAGTAAAGGCACTTTCTATATTTTTCTCTTTGCTTCTTTGGAGAAATGCTGTGAACCAATTCGAGGATTCTGTAAGACACTGCTCATATATCTTATTTATGCTTCCAAGGTTTTATTTTGCTTTATTTCATGATTATTTTAATCTTGGTTAATTTAGAAATTTGGATAATTGAGTTTCTACTAATAGCATTTTCTTCAAAATGTTATAACTACTCTTCCATTTTGCATATAGCTTTTGCTCATATGGATGGGGGAAGGAATCCAAACAGACAATAAAAATTTATCCCCGTATTTAATTATATGTTCATATAAATTTATGTTATCTTTTTTTCTCCCTGTGAAGAACTGAAGAACTAAAATGAATCCTCTTAAATGTGAACCTAATGTTTCCTGTGCTTTGGGATTAACTTCAATATGTGCCCAGCATCTGCCTGATGTTTTCAACACTTTGACTTCTTTCCTATTCTTCTCGAAGAAAATGTCTTCCTTGGAAAAGTGCAGTGTGTTTTTAATGCCCCAAACGCTTCAATCCACGCTCGCTCTTTGCATCCGTGGGCACAGCATTGATTCACAGACTTTGGAGGGAGTTTCTGTTGGACCGAACTTCAGATAGACTTCAGCCCTCATGTCTGAGATCCAAAGACTGCCTGTCTGGGTCCCGGCCGCCCGCCCTTTGGAGGATAGCACTTTGAATCTGCCCAAGACCAGGCAGCAGTGTCAGCAACGCAGCGCCGCATCGTTGTGCTCGCATCGCGGCCTCCTCAGCACAGATTTGAGCCTCCTCTCGCGGCCGGTTTCCGGAGGCCCAGCCCTCCACCATGCGCTGGAAAAGCTCTCAAATCCCTCGGTCGGATGCCCCAGGAAGCCTGTGCTCCCAGGTCAGGAGCCACAACAACACTGTGGGTTTGGTCCGCGGCGCTGGGTGGAAAAGCAGCGGTTGCAACGACCCAGCTGGCCTGGGACCCGAAAGCCAGAGCTTGCGCTGCTGCGGTGCGCTCCGCCGCGGCCAGAGGAACCAAGCCCGGCGTCTGGCGGGTGGGGAAGCGCAGATAGGGTTAGCGGAGCAGGGTAGAGCGACTTAATGGCCCCTCCGAACTCAGGCTTATGGCTTCACGCTTCTCTGTCCCCGGGGTCCAGGGTGAAGGCCGAGAAAGGGAGAAAGAGCTCCCGGAGAGTGGCGCGCGTTCTCCGCCAGCCCTCCTGCTTCATTTTCTCCTCGAGTGCTGGCCAGAGTGCCTAGCCACCAGTTTCTTTAGGTTGCGGGTAGAAAGGACCTGCCGGTCCTCAGCCCCGAGGGATCCGTAGTCTCGAAATGAGCGATCACGATCGCGGCGTCCTTGGAGCTGCCCTCGGGGTTCTGCGGCGCCTGCTAGTAGCAGGCACAAGCCAGCTCCCTTCCTGTCCTTAGGCCCTGCTGTTTCAAGAATTCTAGAAAAAGAGTGCACCAGCACGTACAGTCTGGGTGCAGCTTGGAGAACTAGTGAAACAGGACTCGCGGCCCGGAAGCAGGCACATCTGCCCCCTCCTCCATGTGTCTCCCCACTTTTTTTTTTTTATCACAAACGTGAGGGTACTAGTCTGTATCAGTCTCAGAGATTTACTCTCAAATCGAGTCTTTTGGGAGTGAAGGCCTACAAGATTACACCACGCCCATAGTAGTAGCGCGGTGTTCAAAATGGGCGGGTACTCTCTAAGCAGTTACTGACTTCTCCACACTAAGAGTCTTTTGGCCCAGGAGCTTATCCTTCATTTTTATTTTTATTCTTGGAAAAGGCCTTTGATTTCCCCCAGGAACTTTGTGTGTGTGTGTGCGCGCGCGCGATGGTTCTTATGAGGTGGGAGTTTGGTATTTAAAAGAACAAATGGACGTAGGCAGGGTAAGTCTTGTGTACTTGTTTATACACCTTTTCTATGGATAACGAGACTTCTGAGATTTCCAAGACAGGGTCTGCCTGTCAAGAGACAGTATTTCCAATCCTCATTTAATTAAAAATAAAAAAGCCCCACTTCTCTAGAGACTCGTTGCTGGACTTCTAGTTAAACCAGATAGCACTTCAGTCAGATTACTTTGATGTTCTGAATTAAATTTACAAGCATTTTCATGAAAGAACGCTTGTTATATTGTATATGTTGCCATTGCAGGTCACTATTCCATGAAACTCGAGGCAGTAATAGTTTCTATTGACCTCTAATTTTCTCAAACTGAATACTGTCTGTGCATATTTAATCAACAAGTATTAATAATACTATTCACCTCCAATCCTTACATTTCCTGGAGGGACTAAAAATATTTTACATGTAAAGAGGAAAGGAATGGCCCAGCACAGTGGTGCATGCCTGTAATCCCAGCAGCTCCTGAGGCTGAGACAGGAGGATAGGGAGTTCAAAGCCCGCCTCAGCAAAAGCAAGGCACTAAGCAACTCAATGACACCCTGTCTCTAAATAAAATACAAAATAGGGCTGAGGATATGGCTCAGTGGTTGAGTGCCAATCCCTGGTACCATAAACAAACAAACAAATAAATAAAATCTTTAGCAAAAGAGGGAAGGAATGGACAAACAGGGAGGTAGATTTCACAGACACCAAATGAAAGTGAAAGATATTATTATCCATGCTGATGGACATGTATCTATAATAGTGCTTAGAATTAATTTGCTTATCAAGTATCAAGTCTCCTTAGTTTTAGAGTTATAATGGGCTGGAGGAAGGAATGGTCTACTTTTTTTTCCCCCTCAATGCTAGGGTTTGAATCCAGTGCCTTGCACATGTACTCTACCATAGAGGTACACCTGCATCCCTACCTAATTCTTTTAAAAATTAAAAAAAAAAAAATTGTGTATATTTCTCTTTGGATATGTTTTTCTCCTCTACTCCCTTTTTCTTCTTCCCATAGATCAGGTACAATTCTATGTATCAAGTGTAATTAGCCATTACACTTAAAGTGCAAATGCACTTTGCTAACCTTTGATACCTTAGATCTCCTTGGATTTATTGGTATGTTTGCCTAACCTCATATTTCTCATTTTTCACTGGAATTCTAAGATAACATAAACTGATGAAACTTCATTTGGATGTCTAAAGTACTTGGAAAAGTGAGCTGCAAATATTAAAAATCATTAGCTGTAGGCTTGGGATGTAGCTCAGTGGTAATGCACATGCACCAGGCCTTGGAGTCTACCCCCAAGCAGGGCAAAAAAAAAAAAAAAACAAGTTTAGTTGCTTTTTCAGCTCTCAGTGATACTATTATATCCTTTCTCCTTAGCCTTTAAATATACTCCCCAGTGTCTACCACAAGTAAACATTTGAAGATTCTATCTTGATAATACTGATACTGTTTTTCATAAGGTTTTGTTGTGCTTGCTCACCTTATATAATGCTACTTTTAAAACATGACCATCACAGGCACATTATAAAACACTCATCCTGGATAACATATTACATAGAACACCACAAATGTCTTGAAAATGACACTTCACACAATAGGTATTCTTTTTATTTCAGATGCTGGTACTAAAAAAAAAAAATCAAAACATAATAGTGAAAAGATTAGGTACTTCTTCTGTATCATCATTTCTTGAATTTCTGTATTCAGTTGTAAGAATGGCCTCTTGTTTAATGCTGATATTAACAAAACAGTTTTATTAAGAACTTTAGGGTTAAGCATTTGGATTGAGGGGGTTGCTGGGGACCTCACACAGGACCTCAGACATGCTAGGCAAGCAACTACCACTGAGCTGTATCTCCAGTCTATCTTCTATTTTTTTAATGTCAAGAATTTCATACCTTCAAGCTTGTATGTTAAATACGGTTCAGAATGCCATCTATTTGTAGCACAAGGGGGAAAATGCTATTTATAATAATTCTTGACAACCTTGTTCTTTTATTTTAGCATCAATTTTTCTCTCCTCCATTATGATTTTAATGGAGTCCTTGTTGCTGGTTTTTTTTTTTTTTTTCCCTTGACCTACTTTCTTTTCAAGAGCTTTCATATATAGCCTGCTTTCAGTGTTGGTGATTACTATAGTGAGGAGAGTCTTAAATCATCGAGAGATTAGTTGGTTACTTAGTTTAAAAATGTTTCTGTGGTTTAAAAATCATCTGGTTACAACGTTCATAATTTTAGTCTGTTTGAATTCTTTCAAAACTATGCTCTTCCTGAGTTTGCTCCCTTGTCCAGCATGAGGATTAAACCTCATTCTGCTCTGATCCAACTGTTATTTTTCTTTGTTGCCTCCACCGCCCTAGAGAATATGTTTCCCTGGGAGAGGTGTTCTTGGGGATGAAGAAAGTCAAGTGGGACCAGAACTAGTATCTCACGCATTGGATCCTTCTTCCCCTCCGCCCTCCTCCCAGCCAGTTGAGAAGTCAATTTTGACAGTTCACAGTCCGGCTTTGACTTTCACGCTTGTGGTCCATAGGTGGGCTTTACGTTCTCCCTCTCCCTTTGCTTCTGGTCTGCCTACAGGCCAACCGCAAATGCAGCCCCTGCCCCAGGGTATCCAGAACTCTCCTGGTGCCGTCTTCTTGGAGGACGGGGGCATATGATCACAGCCGACTTCGGGGGCTGGGAAAAGCCACGCCAGGACCCGGACACTGGAGAGGCAGCCCCTCCCTAGGCTTTTCCCCTTCACGGCGCCCACGTGACCAACAACAGGCCTCACCGGCCCTCCCCTTTCAGCCGCTGCAGCCCACTTCCCGCTAGGGGTAAGTAACCCGCGGTTTTCCGCACCGCCTCAACCCCGCCCTTCTCCTGTCCCCTAGCCTTCACCTCCCTCGGGCTCTCTCCCGCCACTCTCCCCGCCCCCCATGCTCCCTACCGGGCCCTTTGTACGTGCTCGGCGGCGTGCGAGCGCGCCCGGCACGTGACCCCGCCGAACGTGGCATTGTGTTATCACGTGACCCAGGTGCGTACGCGACGGAGCGGGGTGTGAAGATGGCGGACGAAGAGGCCGAGCAGGAGAGGTTGAGTTGCGGTGGAGGCGGCTGCGTCGCGGAACTGCAGCGCCTGGGCGAGCGGCTCCAGGAACTGGAGCGACAGCTGCGGGAGAGCCGGGTACCGGCCGTGGAAGCGGCCACTGAGTACTGTCAGCAGCTGTGCCAGGTGAGGACGCCCGGGGGTCCCCTCCCCCTTTACCCAGCTAGAGGGGGAAGAGGGCGAGCCAGCGCCAGGCGGCCGAGTGGTGGTGGTCGCTGCCTTGGCATCGTCTGCGCCGCCGCCGGGGCGGGAGCGGGGAGTACGAGGAAAGCGCCTTTGTGTGACTGCCGTTGTGGCGATTGTTGTTGTCTGCACCTCCTGGCTGGGGGAAGGGAGTTGTGGTCTGGGCGGAAAATTCCCTCTTCTCTTCCCCTCCCCGAACTCGGGACTGCGCGGTCCCCGCAGTTGAGATGTAGAACGCGAGGCTGGGAGAGGGTAAGAGGGGAATGGAGGCCAGCTCCTCTTCTTCTTCTTATTGTGCATTGGGGATTACGGTGCTCTGCGCCTCTCCTACCCACTCCGACGGGCCTCCGCCCCCCCTGGTTTGAGTCCTTTGCTTTCGCCTGCTTTTATCCGTCCCGCCCCCGGCCCGAGCTCTGGCCGCGTCCAGGCTGTCGCGGGCCTTTGTTGTTCGAGTTTCGCCTTGCGACTGAAGGGGTCTTTGTTGATGTTCCGTAGGGCAGTTTCTGCCGACCCCTTCTAGCTGCGCAAGGCGTTCGAAAAGGGGGGTGGCGGCAGCGGACGTTGTCCACTCCTGTCTTTGCTTGCTTGGTGCATTGCTTCCATGATAAAGGTTGATCTCGTAAGTGGAGAAGAGTTGTCTCTGCACACCTATCTCAGAGTCGGTTGTCCCTTTGGGGCGACTCTTCCAGAGCCTTTCTTTTTCTTTCTCATTCGAGGAGTACGATTCTTTCCCCTCTGCACCCCCACCTATCCCACATTTCTTCGAGTCTTCCCTATTGGCCTCTTGGTGAAGTGGCAGAAGACTGAGGTTCATGTGGATCTTTGCTTTGGTCAGCTTCAGATTTTTCCTTTTTCTTGTCAAAGGACACTGCTTACCAGTGAATGCGTTCTAACCAGGATTTGGAATGTTAATAATACTGTTTGCTCATGACAGAATTTGGAGAGTTTGACTCTACATTTGCACTTATCACCAGCCCTCCTGTTACATTTGAAATTCCAAGGTGCTGCTTCTGACTATGGTGAAGATTTTGGTTCAATTGTTCAGTTGAGGGAAAAGACAGTTTTTACAGGCTACATTTAATTAACTTGTGAATATGCTCTTATGGAGAGTTTGTCTTGGAAATACTGAGCTTAAGTTCGAACAATAGTGGACCATTTTAGCATTTCAGAGTAGATGTCATTCTCACTTATTTTTAAACCTCTAAATTCTGAAATCTTTTCTTTCAGAAAAAGAATAAGATCAGGGATAGTTGGACTTACGAAAGAATCTCAATTGCAGTATGCATTTTATTGTCATTGTGATTTAATGGCTGTTATTGGAAAGGAACTTCGAGAGATCAAGTGGTGGCTTATTTATGAGTATATGCAATCAGAAAGTTCCCCACTTAAGGTAACAGGTCTGGAGTAGATATTGTCATTCCTTTGAATCCTCCTTTTGTGGGGGTGGGATACTGGGAATTGAACCTAGGAGTGCTTTACCCCTGAACAACATTCCCAGTCCTTTTTTTAAAATTTCTCCCTAAAAATTAAATTGCTGGTGCTGGCCTTGAAGTATCCTCCTGCCTCAGCCTCTTGAGTTGCAGGGATTCCTTTGAATCTTAGTTTTGAAGAATTGTTTTAAAATTGCCATTTTCTCAGTCTTGGAAATACCCACTTAATCTTTTTTTTCTCTTTTTAATATTTTTTGGTTGTCAGTGGACCTTTATTTTATTTATTTATATGCAGTGAGAATCAAACCCAGTGCCTCACACATGCTAGGCAAGCGCTCTACCACTGAACCACAACCCCAGCCCCTCCCCTTACTTAATCTTATTTGGTCTTTAGATAGAAATATTTATTTTAAACATAAAAATTTATCTCAGTAAGATAGCTACAGTAGAAAGTCTTTCATAAGTAGGGTCACCTTTTTAACCAGTGAAAAGTACATAAGTCGAGCTTTGCTGGAAAATATTTCCTCCTAATACTGTCCACTGATGATTTTAAGGCTAATTACTATAAATACTCTTAACCAAAAGTATTTTTAAGCAGGATTAATAATTTTGGGAAAAGGGGATCTCATGCAGGCTGCACTTTTTGAAGATGTGTTACAAGATAAAATCATCACCTTAAAATTATTTTTACTGAATGAGACAGTTTTTAAAAATCAGTGTGAGAGTAATTTCTGGTATTAATTTTGTTAAGTGATTAGTTTTACCGTACTTAAATTGTTTTTATTGACTGGTGGTGACAAAAAAAATAGTGATGAAATAAAACGAGTGGATTTCAAAAATTATGAAATATGCCACACACTTGAATCCCATAATAATTTGAATGCACTTAAACATAATTATTATTTTAATAGAGTGTATTTGACTTTGATTCCTTCTACAGCATTTGCTAGACTTAAAAAAAATATAACCTGTTCCTTTTAGTAATCCTGTAAAAGGGGAGGTAACATGAAACATTGTTTCTTTAAAATTGTATCTTTAAAGAAACATTTTTTTAAAATTGTCTCTTGATATCAAGTTGGGCGAAGCAGTGGTTAACAATTATATAATTTATTGGAGCAATCTAAATATAGTATTAGAAATACTGGGAACTAAAAATTATGTCTTGGTTTCTAACCTTGAGATTATCATTAACTTTTTTGTTTTTCCTATAAAGCTGGAATTTCACATGCTTTTAAGAAGGCAAAAATGAATGAACATTTGTCAGAGTTAATGGGCTTCCAGAGTTAATATTCTATTATTGTTGATGCTCAGTGATTGTGTAATATCCTCCTTGTTGCATTTATATTAAAAAAATGAAGTAAGGGCTAGAGATGTAGTTTAGCAGTAGAGCACTTGCCTAGTATGTGTGAAACCCTGGGTTTCATCCCCAGCACTGCCAAAAATAATAATAATAATTTTTTTTATTTACACAACATAATTGCACATGTTTATAGGATACAATGTGCTTCTTCAGTACATGATCAGTGATCACATCAAGGTAATTAGGATATCCATCAGCTCAAAACATTCATTTATTGGTGGTAAGACCATTCAAAATCCCCTCTTCTATCTATTTTGAAATACACATTTTTGTTAACTATGTTACTCTACCATACTCGGGGGATCTATTTCCTCCTATCTAATTGTAACTTGGTATCATTGACTAATCTCCTTTCATCCCTCTCCTTCCCTTCTCTAGTCTCTAGTAACCACAGCCTTTTTAGATTCCACATGAGTGAAATTATGTGGTGTTTGTCTTTCTGATGGGCTTATTTCACTCAATGTCCTCCAGTTGTTGCAAATGACAGGCCCATCCTTTTTCATGGCTGAAGAGTATTCCATTATGTATATATACCACATGTCCTTTATCCATTCATTAATTGATGGATATTTAGGTTGATTTTTTTATCTTGGCTATTGTGAACAGTGCTACCCTAACAATGGAAGCATAGATACCTCTTCAGTATACTGCTTTTATTTCCTTTGGATGTGCTCAGTAGTAGGGTTGCTAGATCATATAGTAGTTCTGTTTTTAACTTTGTCTTTTTTATCACAGCCATTAACAGGTTAGGTGATGTTTTCTTGCGTTTATTTCTTTTTGGTTTTGGAGATTTAACCCAAGGCCTTGCCCATGCTAAGAACATGCTCTACCACTGAGCTGTGCCCAGCCTCATTGTGGTTTTGATTTGCATTTCCTTGATGATTAGTGAAGTTGAGCGTTTTTTTAATATACCTGTCGGTCATTTGTATGTCTTCTGAGAAAATTGTCTCTTTACTCTGTTGCTTCCTTTGCTGTGCAGGAACTTTTTGGTTTGGTAATGCCAGATTATAATCCCATTTGTCCAATTTTGCTTTTGTTTCCTGTGCTTTTGGGGCCATACCCCAAAAGTCCTTTGTCTGGTTCAATGTGATATAGTACTTCCTTTATGTTTTCTTCTAGTAGATTTATAGTTTCAGGTTTTAAACTTAAGTCTTTAATTCATTTTGAGTTGTTTTGTATATAGTGAGAGATAGAGGAGCAGTTTCTTTTTTCTCTATGTGGGCATCCAATTTTCCTGGTGCATTTATTGAAACTGTTCTTTCATCAGTGTATGTTTTTGGCACTTTTGTAGAAGATCATTTGGATATAGGTGTGTGAATTACAAATGCCTTATATTCTGAATTTTTACTTCTGTAAAAAGTGAGCTGGAAAATAGAATTTGCTTTTGATCCTTGGTTTGTAGATTTTCTCTTTTTGAATGATGTAGGATAGTATCAGAGCTCTTGAAATCTGAAAAGTAGAATAGAAATGAAAGGCATTAGCTGTTTTAAAATTAAGTGTTTTTTTGCTCTTTATATTGAGTTGCTTCCTGAAGACAAGCCCTACTTTTATTTTAATGAACATTTGCTTAAAGCTTAAGTGGAAGGTAGAGCATGGACAGTGAGAATACCTGTCACAATTTTAGATTTCCTTTCAACTTTAAAAGTTTGCTTTAATATGAGTATTAATACTAGTAACTAGTATTAATTTTCTTAACATTGACTTAGAATAAGAATATATATCCAGAATAAATTTCTTACATTTGTTTCAGAATTAATTTTTTTGCATTTATTTGTTTATGTACTGTAAATTAAAACTGGTTATAAAAACCTCTTGGACTATTGTATTATGCTGGGCTAGTATTTACTCATTCAGCATTTTTGTTGAGTACCTAACTATATCTGGGCCAGATATGATCATGGTCACTGGTTTCAAGGAGCTTACAATCTCTGAAAGATAAGACAAATAATTGTAATAAAATGTGATTTGTATCTTTTACTTCTGGGTATAGTACAGTGGAAATTTATTAATTTGGGAGTTTAAATAGAAACATTCCAAGAGTTGTTCTGAAAGGATCTTAAAATAATCACTCATTGAAAAAACTTAAGCCATATAATAGTTGAACCGTGATTTGTTGGGGTGTCGTGTTTGCTTACAGCATTGTATTCTGGGCAGGATGACTGGTTGATTGTGACTATTACTGGTCATTTATCTTTTGGTGGTTGACACCTATGTTTTTGTTTTAACAATGCCTGGGATCAAACCTGGGCCTTTGGCATGCTAGGCAAGAATTCTGTCACTGAGCTATCTATCCCTCCCCTGGCCTGACCCCTGTTTTAAAAGGGTTGAACTGCAGTTGTGGAAATGGGTGTTGTATAGAAAAATAGTTTATTGTGTATTTATAATTTCTTAGTTCACATAACCCTGGCTTCTCAATTGGACTTCCAATTTTCTCTTCCATGGCATTTGGAAATATGCAGGTTCAGTTTTTTAGTTATTGCAGTGACTAGGGGTATGGTAACTGGCATTTAGTGCTCTCAAGTATAGATGGTAAAATTTTTGAAGTGACTAGAATATTCCTGTCTCTTGGAAATTTATCCCTCTGCCTAAATATCCACAGTGCCATTTTGAAAAATACTGAACAGAAAGAAAAAGAATATATTCAGGAGATTATTTTTTAGTTATTCTTTTTTTATATTAGTATACTTAAGCTCCAGAAATATTGATTTGGAAAGATACAGATAAATGATCTTCAGCCATGTGTAGAAATAATTCATCCTGAGTGTGAGAGGTCAAGAAATTGTTTATTTTTAAAGCAGAATCATGAGCAATTACTTAACTATTGAATCATAACTTTTAAGAAAGCATTTATATGCAGTGACCTAGGTTTATATGTTACAGGAGATATAAGATACAGGAGACTCCACTAGGATGTAAATTAATAAGGTAAGATTTAAATATTACTTCATGATGATGGTTGAAGAGATGTCAAAAAGTAGTGTGTCATTAACTAACATTCACTTCATTTTAAATTCTCTACTTTTTAAATTTTTTTGAGACAAGGTCTCAGTGTGTTGGCCAAGCTGGTCTGAAAATCATGAACTCAAGCCATTTTCCTACTTAAGCCTCCTGAATGGGTGGAACTATTAGAGGTGTGTTCCGCTGTGACTAGCTGATTCTCTGCTTGTTGAAAATGTAATAGAGTCATGAATTGCAGCAATACAATGTATGTAGGGTGGTATATACCACATTGTGATATATTTCTCATCAAGTATTCCTGGTAAGTGGTACATAACTATACATTGAAGTTGTTAAAATTTAGACACAGGGGTGAGATTGTATCTCAGTGGTAGAGCGCTTGCCTCGCATGCGTGAGGCACTGGGTTCAGTCCTCAGCATCACATAGAAATAAAGATATTGTGTCCATCTACAACGAAAAAAAATTTTTTTTAAATTTAGACACAAAGAAAAGCCATACAATGAAAACTTGATCTCCCACTCCAGACCTCCAGTCTTCTTCCACAAAGACAGTTTTTTGTACATCATTCCAAAAATATTTTTGCTCCTTTTCTTTGTTTTTGCTATACAAGGCATTACCAATGAGCTACATCCTCAATTCCACCTTGTTTTTTGTTTTATTTTATTTTGTTTTATTTTTCCTCATATCTTCAAGATCATCCAGTAGCTGTTCATGTAATTGTGTGGTTTTCTGTTCTACAACTGCATAATAGTTATGGTCTATGGTCGTGTCTAATTATTGGTGAATATTTAGGACAATAAACTAATTTTATGTATAGTCATTTCAGTAAAGAGTTCAAAATAGGTAGTAAGCACTTCAGCCTAGGATATCAGGGAAGATTTTACTGAGGAGCTAAGAGATATTTAATAACCTTTATTAAACATTTTAGTGAGTTATTTGTATTAAATAAAAATTGAAATTATCTAGAGAGCTACTGTTTAAATTATTTGAACATTTCTTTGTTTCATAAGTTTGATGCAAGCTGATTCCTTTATTTAGCTGCATGTTTTGCTTAACTTTAATTAGAGGCAAAGTATTTGAAACTGCTTAAGCATTTCCTTAAGAAATGAAACTCTTTTCTTTTGACTGTTAGAGGCTATCTTAGGTTAATTTGTAGGACACATCAAATCAGAAGAAAAGATGACTTGCTTGTTAATTAGTGATAATTACTTTAGGTATTGAGGGAGTAATAAGTCATTTAAACTTTAAAAGTTTAGATAGTACTCAGGGGAAATATTTTTTAAATGTTCATAATTAGTATGATTGCATGTTGGAGATATTAAACTCCACTTTCCAGAATATGCTTATACCAATTTTAGCAAAAGAGAACACTTTACCTGGCTTTGCTTTCCTGAATATTGATACTTTGTGGTCTAAATAAAATTGAAGGAAAAGAAGATACATTCTGAAGTTGCACTTCTTAATGTTATTCATTCATGGGTGCTGAGGATCAAATTCAAGGCTTTATACATGCTAGGCAAGCAACCTGTCACTGAGATAGATTCCCCAGCCCCTCATAACATTTACTTATAACCTCCAGAACAGGTTTTTTGAAAAAGTTTTGTTGTAATTGTTTGTACTACTGGGCATTGAACCCAGAGCCTTGTTCATGTTAGGAAAGTGTTCTGCCATTGAGCTACACCCCCAATCCCAGTTCTTAGTTTTCTTGAGATTCTGTCAAACATTAGAGATTATTTTTCCAACTCCCACAGGATAATCCTATTTATTTAAAAAAAAAAATTGTCCAATCAATTTCAATGTATTCTCTCACATTTATAAAAGAGAAAGTTTACTTCATTCATGTGTTTGTCACATGTGCCATGAATCTTTAAACTTCTTGTTGTTTTTCAGTAGTGCCTCTTGATTCATTGTTTCCCTTTCAGCATTGAGAGTTGTCTGGCAAACCTTGCAATAAAAATGTTACTTTCCTCTCTTAACTTTACATTAAACAAAATTAATGATTTCAAAGTACATGTAATTACCCAAGAAGACTTGTTATTCAGCCAATTACATATATCTTTTCTTTATTTATAGCCACCTATTTAAATTCCTCTATGTGAGAACATTAAGGGAGCTATAGAGAATTATGGCATGAATGTCTGTCTTCAAAGAGTTTACAAAATTCAGAGCATGCATAAATAGTTAAGCAACATTATTAGATAGTAAAGTATCTAGTGATACATACAATAATTGGAGTATGGATTCAGAGAAGTAGAACATTATGAAATTAGCCAGAAATTGAGCAGGAAAGAAAAACAGTACATTGTATCTTAAAGGGATTTGGATAACCAGAGAAGGGGGAAGGATGAGAATAAAAGCTCAGAGAAATGGAACAGTTATTCTGTTTTAGTCAGTTTTTTTCACCCCTGTGACCAAAAGACCTGACAAAAAATTTAGAGGAGAAAAAGTTTATTAGGTGTTCATAGTTTCAGAGGTCTCAGTCCATAGATAGCTGACTCTGTTACTGTGAGCTTCAGGCGAGTCAGAACATCATATTGGAAAGATGTGGAGGAGAAAAGCAGCTCTGGACATGGCACCAGCAAGCAGAGATTTCCCTAACCAGGAACAAAATATATATCCCCAAAGGCATGCTCCCAGTGACTCACCACCTCCAGTCACACCATACCTGTCCATAGTTAACACTCAGTTAATCTCTCTCAGTAGATTAATGCACTGATTAGGTTAAGGCTCTTATAACCAAATCATTTCACCTCTCACTTTTCTTACCTTGTCTCACACATGAACTTTTGTTGGGAGATGCCTCATATCTAAACCATAACACATTCAAACTAGTATTTGGAGAAAACCTGGGTGGATAGAAAAGCAATTATTTTGTATTTTTGTTTACAGGTGTTTGGGTCTCCTGTGTGGTTCTGAAGTCCAGTGGCATGTTATCTAGAGCTGAATGGTCCTAGATACCCTCACTCCTGTGTCTGATGGTTGTTAGGAGGGTTGGTCTAGGGACCGCAGTTGAACTGCCATATTTCTCCATGCTTATCCTTATCTTCTATTAAGGTAACCTTGGTTTCTATTAACATGGTAAGAGGAAGAGAGTGAGTCCTGCTTTACTTTGCAAGCCAGTCATGTTTGCCTACTGTCTTGTTGGCTACTCTTAAGTTGCACAAAGTTAGCCTTCTTTGTGTGGAACGGAATACACAGTGTTATGGGTACTAGGATATGTGATTCTTTTGAGGAACATTTCTGTAACAATCTCATTTCCCTTTGTGTGCCCCACTGCAATTTCAGCCACTTTTACAGGTCAAATTTAAATTTTTCCTCTTGATAATACTGCCTCTGCTTTCTTTCTTTTGTAATTAAAGCACATCTGACTACCCCTTTTGTCTTAGGTTGGCCTTCTAATTTCAGTCTTTTATAAGAAAGGTGTCCTATCTTATCACCGTGACTCTGGAAATTTTTTAGAATGACCTCTTTATTTACTATGGTCTTTATCTTAATATTGAACCTCAGCCAGGCGCGGTGGCACAAGCCTGTAATCCCAGCATTTAGGGAGGCTGAGACAGGAGAATCGCGAGTTCAAAGCCAGCCTCAGCAATGGCGAGGTGCTAAGCAACTCATTGAGACCCTGTCTCTACATAAAACACAAAATAGGGCTGGGGATGTGGCTCAGTGGTTGAGTGCCCCTGAGTTCAATCTCCAGTACAAAAAAAAAAAAAAAAAAAAAAAAAAAATATATATATATATATATATATATATATGGAGAGAGAGAGAGAGAACCTCATCTGAATTTGGCAATTTGTATTGTTTCTACCCTGTACATTCTAATAACAGCATCCTAGTTGTTGTCCTGATCTTAAGTCTTCTTTTTTCTGATGAGCTTACTTTCAGTTTGTAAAATTCCTTCCTTTATCTTTCTGCTTCCGGGGAAATCCTGTACTTGTGACAGTGTTTGTCTTAATTTCAGTTTGTAGGAACTATCAGAGAATGGGTTTCTAGAAACTATCAGAATAGATCTCTGAGTTACAAATTTCAGTTACACTCAAAAAAAGCAACTTTTCTCACTTCACTTAATTGACACATTGAAACAATTATTATAAAACAATACTGTGTGTGTAATGCATTCTGTTTTCATTTAATTAAAAATGTTATTACTCCAGGGCTGGGAATGTGGCTCAGTGGTAGAGTGCTTGCCTAGCATGCACAGGACTCTGGATTCAATCCCCAGCACCACAAAAAATAAAATATTACTCTTGGTTTTATGGCCCATTAATATGTCATAACCAGGAACTTGAAAAATACAGTTTTAGGGACACTTAGGGCTTTAATTTGGTAGTAGCACAAAGACAGACCATCTTTAAATTTCAGCTGGCCTTTTAGACCTGTTGACCCAGAATATTCTTATACTTAATTTAGAAGAAGCATCAAAATTAAAATACAGTTTTAAATTTCCTATAGTTGAGTGCAGGAAACCATGATTATGTCCATAGAACCTAATTGGAGAAATTCTGATGCATAAGATAAAATCGATTCAAAACCAGCCTCAACAACAGCAAGGCGCTAAGCAACTCAGTGAGACCCTGTCTCTACATAAAACACAAAATAGGGCTGGGGATGTGGCTCAGTGGTCGAGTGCCCTTGAGTTCAAAACAAAAAAAAAGATAAAATTGAAATTTAAGCACCAATCAGTGCTCACTCTTTACTTTTTTCAGCCTCTGTATCATTGCTCTTTGCAGGAACTTTCTATTTCATCTGAATTGGTCTGTTCTTCACAAATGTATCTATTTATTAATGTTATGAAGTGGAAAACCAAATGGATTTGAGTTCACATATGAGCCTCCACTAGGATCTGAGAAAGATATTTAATGAAGTCTTGCTTTCTTTGTCTGAAAAAAATAAGGCTAGGAAAGATGGTGGAATGAGATGGATATCATTACCCTAGGTACATGTATGACTGCACATATGGTGCAACGCTACATCATGTACAACCAGAGAAATGAAAAATTGTGCTGCATTTGTGTACAATGAATGAAAATGCATTCTGCTGTCATATATACCTAATTAGAATAAATAAATACATAAATAAATACATAATTTAAAAATAAGGCTAGGGTAAATAGATGATACTCCTTAACCCTTATGGGGTAGTTATAATTTTGAAGCACCTACCACATTGTCTAGCACAAGACATTATAAACAAGTAGTTCTTGAGACATTCTTCTCAATATGTGTACCTTAAAGCTCAACATGATCACATGTATATTTTTGCATATATAGGCAAAAATTCTTATGCTGAGATATAGCTCAGTGATGCAGTGGTAGCAGTAGGCCCTGGGTTCAGTCCCCAGCACCAAACAGACATAAAGCTTGTATCCTAACTACTGCTTCTTTAGTAATTAAGAACCCTAGAGGGCTGGGGTTATAGCGCAGTGGTAGCGTGCTTACCTAGCACACGGGAGGCCCCGTGCTCGATCCTCAGCACTACATAAAAATAAAGATATTCTGCCCACCTAAAACTAAAAACTAAATATTTTTTTAAAAACCCTAGAATTTAAGTTGAATATGTTGGCCAGATTAGTCAGATTTAGTGTACTCAGTATTATGACCTGTTCGTAAAATATTTCTGAAAAGAATGACCTGATATTGTAAATGATGCTTAAGGAGAAAATATTTTGAACGCCAAAAGACTTTTTTGAGGATTTACATATATGTCTTTATATCTATCTTGGTGGTGCTGGAATCATACGCACAGCCTGTGGCACATGGTAGGCAAGTGCTCTTGCACTGAGTTGTACCCCTAGCCTGAGGACTTACCTATATATTGGATGCAGATATTTGTGGTGTGGCATTATTTTGCTTTCCCTCAAAAATAATCTTTTGTAGATGTTGTTTGATTTGACCAAACAAAACACCCAACATTCTAGATTCAGACTTTAATAGACATATGTTCCTTGGTATCCTTGGGGGAATTGGTTCCAGAACCCCTTATAGATCTTTGATGTTTGAGTCTGACAAAAATGGTGTAGTGTTTGCATATAATCCATGTACATCTTCCATCTGCTTTAAATCATCTCTAGATTACCTATTATAATTAATACAATGTAAATGCTATGAAAGTAGTTGTATTGTTCAGTGAATAATAACTAGGAAAGAACTGTACATGTTCAGTATAGATGCAGTTTTTCTGAGTATTTTTCAGTTCTTGTTTGGTTTCATCCATGGATGCAGAAACATGAATATGAAGGACCACCTATATATTTTACTTGACAGCCCATTGGATAATGTAAATTAAAGTGTTGGGATTCTAAGAACACTAGTTCTTATAACTAGTTTAAAATATTGATAATTCCACTATTATCAAGTCACTTGTTATCACTTTGAAAAATAACCTTAAATTACTGATTTATAAACTTGTTGAAATCCTATATTTTAGAGAAGGTAGGAATAGGTTTTATAATAATTTAATTTTCATATCACTGTCTATTGTGACTCTTGGTGTTTATAGTCTTTCTTTTGAAATGGTGATGGTAACTTTGTTTTTTCTTTGTCTTTGACAAGGAGACCTTTTGTTCTAAGAATTGATCAGTGGTATAGTTACTTAAAATGATTGTTGTAATACAAAGTGACACTCTCATTTACCCTTAAGCTACTGTGGAAATACCTTGGAAGTTTTATGTATGATGACAGTTCAGTATATTTTTAAAACATTGATAATTCCACCATTATCAAGTCATTTGTTATCACTTTAAAAAATAACATTAAATTACTGATTTATAAACTTGTTGAAGACAGATGACCAATTGGTAGAAAACCAATTTCTGAGAAGGTAGAAATAGATTTTATAATAATTTATAAAAGATAATTTCTCCAGTGTGGAGCAGATTTCCATTGATGTATGTGGATGTACCAGATGTTGGCTTTACAAATTGAAACCTTCCCTTTATCCAAACAAAATTATGTTTTTGTTATTTATGTATTTTGTTTGTTTTTTGTTGTCTTTTGGTGCTGCTGGGGATTGCATTCAGGGCCTTAAGCACTTGTTCTACCACTAAGCTTAAAAGTACAAAATTTTTAAGCCTAGGATTTATAACAGCCTGTCCAGATTTTTTAAACCTAGGATTTGAGAAGCTAGGGATATGAGAAAAAGTAGAATTACATAGTAACTGAAAATCTAGATTTTGAATTTATGGTTTGCATTCCAACTCTGGGGACGTCCAGCTTGCTGGTGCTGCTGCTACTTTTTTTTTTTTTTTTTGGTCTCTGTTCTCCTATGTAGCCTAGAGATAATAATAGCTGCCTTAAAGAAGCTGTTGTGATTAAAGCATAATATTTGCATATCACACTAGAAATAGAGTAAATGTTAGCTTTTTATATCATTAAGAGGAGTGAGCCTGCGGTGGCTCACGCTTGTAATCCCAGCACTTAGGGAGGTTGAGACAGGAGAATAGCGAGTTCAAAGCCAGCCTCAGCAATGACGAGGCGCCAAGCAACTCAGTGAAACCCTGTCTCTACATAAAACACACAAAAAAATAGGGCTGGGGATGTGGCTCAGTGGTCGAGTGCCCCTGAGTTCAATCCTGGTACCAAAAAAAAAAAAAAGAAAGAGGAGTCAGTTTAAAATTTCTTCATAAAACATTAATTTTAGCAAAGTACTGTTTAGTTTCTTACTTAGATAGTGATATTCAAATTAATGCAGGAAAACTCACTTCTCTCCAGTCTTCCCTGATACCTTGATATATAAAACAGAAAAATTACCTCTGCAGAACAGTTTTGACAGTTGGCAATCTAGAATATGAACACATCATTAGCTTCAGTTGTGGAGTTCAAACAGTTTTTCTACATATTCTTCCTAAACAGCTGTTTTCCCCTCATGTTTTCTCATTTTGCTGCTTCTTTCTATGTATGCTGCTAAAGATAATGAATGTTCTTATCTTAGAAACATACAAAAACCATCATTGAAGACTTTTGTATTTTTAATTTTTAAAGAATTGTGCTGTTCATTCTCATCTTACATACTATGACACATTGAATAAGCTCATTTTTTAAGATTTTAAATAAATTATATTTCTCTGGAAGCATGGTTCTGATGTATATATAGTGTGAATACAAAAATTGTGCTTTATCAAAGGAACAATAAATATTAGATGATAATGAAATTAAAACAGTTCCATGAAAATGCTTACTGCTGATTTTTGAATTCTTTGTGAAAATTAATTGAGAAGACCCAGGACATCTTGTACATTTCCCATCTCTCAATCTCTAATTTTTTCTAGATTTTAATGTTCTTTGGGTTTCCAGCAAGGAAGTAGTTGTTCACTTTCCAAAGTGTGTCTTTTCAGCTGTACACTTGATCACCATCCACCTTGCCACTTCTGTATCTTTACTTCTTTTCACCTATAGTTGTGGGCAGGACTTTCTCATCTTTTTGCTTCATTGGTCATCTGTCTTCAGATTTTGCTCCTTCCTCTGATTTTTTCTCCACATGTGCTACTTCTATCCTGAAGATTTTCTTTAACTCTTCTTGTTTTCTAATCTTTGTTGTTAGACTTCTTGGAAAATTACCATATTTATTGTCTTCATTTCTTTATCTTCCCATTGTAGTTTGAATTCTGTCCCTTATCACTCTAAAGAAAATAGTTCTTTTAAAAGTTATTTGCTTGGATAAATCTATAGTTGTTATTAACTGTTGACCTGAATAGCAGTCCAGCAGCCCAAAGATTATTTCATGTGCCTTTGTTTTTAAGAAAAATTTTCAGCATTTCAAAATCATACGTGTTCTTCTTAAAATGAAGATTTATTTTTACTTCTCTTGGGAAATTAGGAGGTCTTACAGTATTAGGCTTAATGCATGGCCACAGGGGCCAAAGTGGCTGTTCTAGCTCCTGTTGGTTAGCAGTTAAAAATATCTGTGACTCCATCTAAGTTTATCTTCTTTCAGTTTACTTATACCTTTTTGAACTCCCCTTAGTTGTCTGTACTCAATATTCCTTTCACAGTGAATGGTAACTATTAATATATTTAAGAGTCTAGCTAAAGTTTTTAAATTTTTTGTGTGAGTTTCCCTGGTAGAAGAGAAACAAATAATCTTTTCCTTACCCATCACTAGTTTCATGGTTGAGGCACCTATAACAAAATACAGATTAACAAATGAAAAGCATGCACATTTACTTAATGTAAGATTTATGTGACACAAAATCTTTCAGAAATAAAGGCCCAAAGAAACAGAAACCTGTGTATTTTTTGCTTAGGCTTGATGAAGAGAGTGTGGTCACAGGGAAGTTTGGACAGGGGAGTGGAATCTAGAGGAATTTAACAAAGTCTGTTTTGTTTAAATTCTTCTCTTTGTCCCTGTGTCTTCAGAGATAAGGACATTCCTTCCTTTCCTCTGGGAATAGGGAGGGCACCTCTAGAATTCAGGGTCTTCTGACCTACTTCAGAGGAAAGAAGAAAGACCTACTTTATGTCCTTGTATTAGTCTACATTCTCCAGAGAAACAGAACCAATAGCATATATTTTAATATAGGAGGGGGTTTATCAGATTGGCTCACATGATCACAGGCCAAAAAGCTTGAGAATGGCTTTGGGCAAGCTGAAGGGCCAGAGATATCAGTAGCAGCTCAATCCAAGAAGGTGGAAGCCTCAGAACAAGAGAGTCTGACAGTGCAGTCCCCACTTAGAAACTGAAGGTTTCTAATTGCACCCCTGCTCTCAGGATCCTCAAGTCTGAGCCCAAAGATGAAGAAACAAGAGACTGATGTCTAAGAGCAGCAGCAGCAAATGCACCCACTCTGGATGAGAAAATGAGAGAGAACAGGTTTCTCCCTCCTATGATGTCCATTCTATTGGATGGTACCACCCACATCCAAGATGAATCTTCACTCAGTTGCTGACTACAGCCAGTCTTCTCTGAAACATCCTCATAGACATACCCAGGACTCTCACTTATCAGAAAGCAATTCATAATTGGGCATAATGGGGTATACCTGTATTCTAGACTACTCAGGAGACTGAGGCAGGGGGATGCAGCAGGATTGCTTGAGCCCGGGACTTCCAGGCTAGCTTGGGCAACATAACAAGACCCATCTGTTAAAAAAAAAATGTAATTCATGTGGCCTGGTTCATTAACCATCTTAAACTACAGTTTATATATTTCCCCTTATCTCTTGTGTTTATTTTCTCATTTTGTTTTTTATCAACCTCATTTTACCACATCTCTCTCAATCTGTGATAAGGCTATTACTTATTTCAAATACTACATTTTCTATCATAAGCTTTTCTGTACTACTAAATTTAATGACTCATTCCTTATTTTTTATATTGAACATGTGTATTTTTCATGTTCTTATCATAATTTCTCTTTTATGACTATGTTGGCCCCCACATTAGAGCTTCTTGAAAACAGGGAATATATTTTATTGAATTATAATTAGATCTTGTTGAGGGGTTTTATGCTTTTCTCAATAGGTGGTTTTATTTGTTTGGAGAAGGGTGAGTTATATGCCGTTAAGAAGCCATTCTTTACTAAAATGATTTCTTTTGACCCTTTTTTCATCTCAGTTCTAGCACTGGGTATTTATATTCAGGGCAAGGATTCATTTTGATGAAATCTGTATAGTTCTTACAGAGTAATGTATGAGTATGTAGTATGTGGTAGTACTTCAAATAGCTTACATTTAATAAATGTTGACTATATGCCAGGAACTATTAAGTTTATCTGTGAGTGTGCAAGAGAGAGAGAATGAATTAACTCATTTCATCTTAATCCTTCAAAATAGGTACAAATAGGAATATTATACGTATTTATAGATGAGACCACCAGACACACAGAAGGAAAATAACTTGTCCAAGTAGCTAGGATTATATTTTCAAAAAACAAAAACAAAACCAAGCTAAGTAAAAGAGGCTTTTTTCTGTCTTTTAGGGGGAATATGTAGGTGTTGATTGTTGAAATTTGTTTTAGAATACTAAGGGAATTTAAACTTTAAAGTGTTTGAAACTAAACCTTAGTAAAGCCAAACAGTAAATATAAGCATTTTACTATTGTAGTTGCATTTGTATAATAACTATATAAGAATGTGATTGCATTTTTTTGTTTAGCAGTAATGGGAATTTGATTAGTTTTGAATTTATTTGTCTACCTTAAGGTCTTTTAAAGTATAGGTCTTTTAAAAGTAAGCAGTACATATTTGTTAACTACAATGACAGCAATTTGTTGAAGAAATTTGTTTCCCATCTTCAAATATAAGATCAGTCTTTTATTTTGGTGGATTAAGAAGAAAACAAAGAGCCAGGCGTGGTGGTGCACTCCTGTGATCCTGGCACTTTGGGAGACTGAGACAGGAGAATCGCGAGTTCAAAGCCAGCCTCAGCAATGGCGAGGCTCTAAATAACTCAGCGAGACCCTTTCTCTACATAAAACACAAAAATAGGGCTGGGGATGTGGCTCAGTGGTCCAGTACCCCTGAGTTTAATCCCTGATACCAAAAAAAAAGAAGAAGAAGAAGAAAACAAGCCTGCTGAGCATGTTGGTGCACTTCTGTAATCTTTGCTAATTGGGAGGCTGACACAGGAGGATCTTTAAGTTTAAAGCCAGCTGAGCAACTTGGCAAGACCCTGTCTCAAAAAAAATAAGTAAAATTAAAAAGGGATGGGAATGTAGCTCTGTGGTAAATGGTTTGCCTAAATGTGCAGCAGGCCCTGGTTCAATTCCTAGTACTGCAAAACAAAAATAACAAGCCTGCACTGGTGATATGTATGACCATTTCATATGGTACAAAGTAGTGTTAAAATCCATTGAGAAAACTTGGGTCAGTGTCTACAACAGTGATCTTCAAATTTTTAAATTGGGTGTCCTATCAGCAGACATTTGAATATGAAACCTCAATATAATGGTATCTAATTGTAGATCTCAAATATGCATATTCATTGTCATAGGTACTAGTTCAGCTTATACGTTCAAGCCCATTTAATAAATAATAAAGTTTTTTATGTTCTAGCCAAATATAATAGAAGTTTTTGTTTTGTTTTTTCCCCTATCCTTCATTGTATATTCTGTTTGGAAGCCATTAGTTTATAGTGCTGTGAATAGCGTAAGATTTCTGGGGTATATTATCAAATAACTGCCTGGTTTATTTGATTGACTTGCACGTTGTACTGGAGAAAGAATGTCAGTGGCCCATTTAAGTGTTTTCTCTTTTAGTCAAACTTAATGTAATGTGTGTTTCTACTTTATTGCTTCTGGGATGCTTTCTTCTCTGTAAAGTTCCTCTAGTATTATATGTGCCAATAACTATGTTCCTTTATCCACTCTGAATGAACTTTTCATTGCTTGATCTGCAGTGATGGAGCTTGACCCTTTAAGCAACTCCCTCCACCACCCAGTGTGTATGTACTAGAGACTGAACTCAAGAAGGTTTTACCACTGAGCTATATCCCTGACCCTTTTAATTTTGCAACAGGTTTTCACCTAGTTTCTCAGACTGGCCTCAAACTTGGAATTCTCTCACCTCAGCCTTCCAAGCCTTTCTCTTGTATGATGTTAAGCTTTGCCAGTAGAGGGTTTTAGAGGGACAATGTGTAAGGAAGGGCTTCTGTTACTGTTTATTCTTGGTCCTACCTAGTGGTTTACTGTTGACTTGCGTATGGAAGTATCTTATGGTCCTCCACTATAGATATATGCCCAGAGTGGATGGACCCTTGGTGAGTTCACAGTGCCAGCCTGGACCTAGTATCGTCCTCACCCAATTTTCTAGACATAACACTATATATGCAGACATCATACCTCCCTGCTGGAGAGTCAGCTGATAGCACCCCAATTCCCCTCTGTGTGTTTTTTCATACCCAGGAGAGTTGTTTTCTCTGGCCCTTCCTGTTCAAGCACTGCTGGTAATTAGGTTCTCTGTGTCACAACTTGCTTTGTGTGATCAACCACCAGCCTCTTCAGCCCAGATAACTCAACAAGGAGAACTTTGCCATCCAGTGCAGTTTGTCCTTGACTTCACCATTCAAATTGTAGTCCTAGCTTTGGGGAGGATTCTTTCTAAATTTGTTCCATGTGTACTCTCACTCAGCCCTTGGATATTATTTTTATTTTTTATTGGTGCATTATAATTATATAATAGTGGGCCCTAGGGTATACTTTAGAGTTCTTTTTATGTGTTTATAGTCACTCCCCTATTGCAATTAATGGTTCTTTGTGTGAAACCCTGTTCAATTACTGTTTAGTTCTTATTTTTTATTGGCCTTTATCAGATAGATGCAGTGAGCTAAAGTGAGTTAAATTATGTATTTTTTGGCATGAAAACTATAGACTAGTACCTGTACTTCTGTCCCTCTCCCCATATACATGGCATATTTGATCTAGTCCATGGAAACTAGCTTTGGTATTAAAAAGAATAAAATAAAGCCAGGCACGGTGGCTCGAGCCTGTAATCCCAGCACGTAGGGAGGCTGAGATAGGAGAATCGCGAGTTCAAAGCCAGCCTCAGCAACGGTGAGGTGCTAAGCAACTAAGCAACTCAGTGAGACCCTGTCTCTACATAAAACACAAAATAGGTCTGGGGATGTGGCTCAGTGGTCGAGTATCCCTGAGTTCAATCCCCAGTACCAAAAAAAAAAAAAAAGAATAAAATACTAGCCAGGCGTGGTGGCTCAAGCCTGTAATCCCAGCACTTAGGGAGGCTGAGACAGGAGAATCGCGAGTTCAAAGCCAGCCTCAGCAATGAGGAGGCACTAAGCAACTCAGTGAGACCCTGTCTCTATATAAAACACAAAATAGGGCTGGGAATGTGGCTCAGTGGTCAAGTGCCCCTGAGTTCAATCTCCAGTACCAAAAAAAAAAAAAAGACTAAAATACCATGGTGGTAAATGCAGTTATCCTCTCTGGTGGGATAAGAGTGCTTGGTTAAGGTGAAAAGGTTATTAAATTTGTTTATGTATATATGGGGTAAAACATAGTATGCCTGTTTTACTATGTTTTTCATGTTCAGACATCTGGGAAAAATGCAAACAGAAATTCATGCTTTGCTCATAATTGGTTTCATCAGCAGCCGCAGGCATCCACTGGGGGCTTGAAATGTTTTCTCTGTAGATAAAAAGAATTACAGTGTATCAGTATTTTTGCACATAGATGACAATGTTTGGTTAGGATTGTACCCGGGAACCAGAATTTTGGTTTAAAGGGTATGCCCATATGAAATGTTTGGATTAATCTCTAGAAGTCTATATTGATAAATATTCTACAGCACAGGTTTTTTTAAGTTTTGTCATTTTTTTCCAATTTGTAGGTCAGAAAGGTACACTAACATTTGACTGCAAATACATTTATAACCTCTTTATGGTATGATTAAAAGGCAGGCAAGAGACTGGGTGAAAATGGTTGCAGTATAGTTGTTTTTATGGTTTGAGGGTATAATTCATCACAGGATGAGCTACAGTTTCTTGAAACTTTTGCTATATATGAAGAGGTCCAATAAAATTGATATCTTAGTAGTCTGGATCCAGTGCAACAATTCTGTGGTTTTTAAAGAGTAAATATAAATCCAGATGCAGTTTTCATGGTTAGGTTCCCTCCCCACCACAGTGAAAATAGCTTTTTGTGATAAGTCACTTAGAATTCCACCATTATTTGATAACAGGTAGTGGCTGTGCTTTCATGCATTCCTGTATGCATTATTTAATTTTTCACAAAAAAATCATTTTACATGCTTTCATTATGTATACTACTCCACACTCTCTAACCCCTCTAGGAAACTCTTGTTAACTTAGGTTTGTGTCTTTCTGTGATTATTTTTAAACGCCTGTGACCCTATACACACACATATATACACATATGCAGAAGATGCTTTTCCAATTGTTTTTTCAAAAATGAAATTATGTACTTTCGTTTAATGTTTTATTAAATAATGGCTCATTTGATTCCTGTTGCCTTTGTAATATTCCATAGAGTAGCTATGTTAGAGTTTATTCATTAATTCTTTATGAACATTTACTTTATTGCCAGGTTTTTGTGTGTTCTTTTGGTACTGGGTATTGAACCCAGGAATACTTCACCACTGAGCTACATCCCCAGTCTTTTTTATTTTTTATTTTCAGACAGGGTCTGAGGCTGGCCTTGAATTTGCGATCCTCTTGCTTTAGCCTTGCAAATAGCTGGAATTACAGGTATGAACCACTATTCCTGGCCTGTTGCCAGTTTTTGACCATGATGAACAGTATTGTAATACAGATCTCTGAATTTTAAGTTTATATAAATTGGTATTTTCATTTTATTATTGGATTCCCTTATCTTAATGGTTAAAGAATAGATTTTTATCGAGAATGATTCGTATGCCAAGTACTCTTGAAATGGGAGACATTAAATATGAGGGAAACTTTAAATACTGATTTATCTTAACAAAACTTAAGAGCTGAATTGAGGTGGTTCAGTGGGGAGATAAAATATCCCCTAAAGGTCTAATGGAGGAAGAGGAAAAAGAACAGGGCAAAAGTAGCTTTCTAACCCTGGATTATAAAGATGGAGAAGGTATAAGGGATTAGTAGAGACACTTAGAGCCTGGGAAATGCAATGTGGAAAACTTCCTTGTGTCTTGAGAAACACAGTATTTATCATCAGAATAAACATTCAGAACTTCTAGCAAGTGTGGAAAGCAAAAATAAATATGGTAGCACAAATAGGGGAAGTATAATAAATGATATGTATGGAAGAAATAAAATCAGTTATTTTATAAAATTGGTCTGAATTAATTCTTAGAGATTAAAGTTGTTTACACTCTAAAAAGAGTGAGACAATGACATGTAGTGATCCCCCAACTCCCTCCCCACTCCTGTTGAATTAGAAAGTGAACCTGGGGCTGGGATTGTAGCTCAGCGGTAGAGCGCTTGTCTCGCATGCGTGAGACCCTGGGTTCGATCCTCAGCACCACATACAGAGCAATAAAATAAAGACATTGTGTCCATCTACAATTAAAAAAATATATATATTTAAAAAAAAAAAAAAAAGAAAAGAAAGTGAACCTGGAGCCTGGTGCATGTTTAATTAGTGTATTACCACTCATCTATGTCCCCAGCCCAAAAATAAAAAATCAGGAGAATTAATAAAGATAAAAGCTGAAATAATGAAACAAAAATAGTAGAAAGGATTAAAAAGTAAATGAATTCTTTGAAAAGTAGTTTTAAATTCTTAAGAAAACAACCCTGTTGCAAATCTGACCAAGCTAAAAAAAATAAAGGCAATAAAAGTAGGCAAAATCAGAAACAAAGAGACATTAATTATAGATTCAGAAAACACTGAAAGAGCTGTAAGAGAATTTATATGCTGCTTTATAGCAGCAGATTTGAAACTTAGAAGAAATAGTTGATTTCCCTATAAAATTCAGACTACCAAAATATTGAACCAAGAAATATTTGAGTAAATCCTAGTGCCTCTCCCTCCCTGCTTTGCTGCCCAGGCTGGTCTGGAACTGGGCTCAAGCTATCCTTTTGCTTTTACCTCCTAAGTAGTTGGGACAGCTCTAATTTTAAAATAGTTATTGCCCATAAAAATGGAAAGCTCCCAAATTTACTTTACATAGCCAAAATAGCTTTAATATAGAAACCTAACAGATGAAAACATTATATATGCAAACATTTAAATAAAACATAGGAAATAGAACTCAGGAATATGTGAAAAAAATTCCAGAATTCCTTATAGCAAAGCAGATATTGTTGCTGAGATCCAGTGTTGGCTCTTAATCTGAAAATATGTTTATATAATATATGAAATTTAAAACCCCATTCAGTAGATGCTAAAAATGGCAGTTGATAAAATTCAACCACTATTCCTAATTTTAAAACTCTCTGTAAAATGGGAATAGAAGGAAGTGATCTAAACATTATAAAGGAAACCAATAGGAAGTAATGTTAAATGACAAAGCAATGAAATCCTCTTTATTGAAAACCAAATGTAGACAGGGTTACCTATTATTCCTACTATTATTTAACATTGTTTGAATGCTTTAAGCCAAAGTAAAGTATTGCAAGAATTAATAAGAAAGCTATGCAAGAGAATAGTGAAAGGGGAATTTGCCTTACCACATTTTAGAGCCTAACAATATGTCAACAGTTATAAGAATAGAAAAATATATGAGTATAGTAAATAAAGTGTAAGAATTCAAATTCTAGTGCACATTACAAAGTTGGTGTATGACAACATAGTGTTCAACCAGTGGGAGAAGTTTAAGATAGATAAAAATAGGGATACCCCGCACTTTTTTTTTTTTGGTAATGGAGATTGAACTCAGGGGCACTCGACCACCCAGCCACATCCCCAGCCCTATTTTGTGTTTTATGTAGAGACAGGGTCTCACTGAGTTGCTGAGCTCCTTGCCGTTGCTGAGGCTGGCTTTGAACTCGTGATTCTCCTGTTTCAGCCTCCCTAAGTGCTAGGATTACAAGCGTGAGCCACCACGCCCGGCTGTTACCCCGCACTTTATAACATACAGAAATCCTTTTCGGATGGATTAAAGATGAAAATACTGGCACTCTGCTGGGTACACTCTGAGGTACTGTAAAAATGACTTGGAGAGCTGGAAAAAAAAAAGTGATCTTAATGTTATCAATTGGAAATTTTATGATTTTCTTTTGACTTTTAAAATTTTTATCGAACTATTAAAACTTTCTTACCACTGGTATAAATGTACAGAGAAATGAGGAAAAACAGTAAAATTATGCACTGGAAGCCGGGCACGGTGGCTCAAGCCTGTAATCCCAGCACTTAGGGAGGCTGAGACAGGAGAATCGCGAGTTCAAAGCCAGCCTCAGCAACGGCGAGGCACTAAACAACTCAGTGAGACCCTGTCTCTACATAAAACATGAAATTGTGCTGGGGATGTGGCTCAGTGGTCAAGTGCCCCTGAGTTCAATCCCCAGTACCAAAAAAAAAAAA
>CM053406.1:64503445-64529584 GCA_028644305.1 Xerus rutilus | reverse complement strand
TTTTTTTTTTTTTTTTTTTAAATATTTTTTTAGCTGTAGATGGACATAATGTCTTTATTTTATTGCTTTGTATGTGGTGTGAGGATCGAACCCAGTGACACACGCATGCAAGGCAAGCGCTCTACCACTGAGCCACAACCCCAGCCCTGGATTTGTGTTTTTTAAAACAATAGCAGAAATGATAGTATGAACTGATAGATGCATAAATTTGCATCTGTAAAATTCCCTGATATAATTGCTTTGGCTGTAGCCTACACATATTGATATGTTGTGTTTTACTATAGTTTGGGTCTAAGTATTCTCTGATTTATGATTTCTTCTATTTATGCCTTAGTACTTTTTAAATTTTTCAAGTTCTTTGTAGGGGTATTCTTTTGTTAGTAGGGTCTAGCTTTATTGCACTGCATTCAGAGAATGTGAAATATATGATACTGTTATTTCTTGTAACTGTGTGGCCTCCTAGTTTGTGGTCAGTTTTTATAAATGTTTTTTGTGTTTCTAAGGTATGTACAAATTCAGGTTTCTCTAGACTTACCTCTTTTTCTTAGTTGGGGTTTTGTTTTTGTTTTTTTTTTTTGGTACCAGGGATTGAACTCAGGGGTACTCGACCACTGAGCCACATCCCCAGCCCTATTTTGTGTTTTATGTAGAGACAGGGTCTCACTGAGTTGCTTAGCACCTCACTTTTACTGAGGCTGGCCTTGAACTCGCAATTCTCCTGTCTCAGCCTCCCAAAGTACTGGGATTACAGGCAGGCGCCACCACACCTGGCTTTCTTAGCTTAATTTTTTGATGATCAATTTCATCTTATAGAAATTTCTCATAAAACCATCTCACATGCTATAGTAATTCTTCAGGCCCATTGCACAGCTACTGCTCAGGGGAGCGGGGTCTTACTTTCTTACCTCTCTTTTATGTAAAATTTTCTTTATTCCAGATATCATTCTTATTCCTTTCCTGGCTTATTCCTTCACTTTGGTGAAATTTCTCCTTTAGTAGCATCCAGGAGGGTGGAGGATATTCTTAGAAAGTTAAATTGTTGCAACTTGAATGTCTGAAAATGACTTTTCTGTCTTGGTACTTGTAATTGTTGGATAGAAATAATTTCTCCTCAATTTTTAATGCAGTGCTTTATTTTCCTTTTACTTCATTGTTGCCATTGGAAAGGTGCCATTCCCTCCCTGCCAAACTTACTTTGATAATTTTCTTTGTCCTTGAGCCTGTGACATTTTATGAAAAAGTGTCTTAGTACAATTCTACTTTGAGTAATTGTCGAACACGCAGTGGTTATTGTCATTCTTAAAATTGATATCCTTATGGTCTAACTTGAACATTGTCAATTAATTCTTTTATTCTTTCCCTCTGTTTCTCTGTTTTGATCTCTTGAAACTCCTGTCATTAATTATGGAAGCTCTAGTAGTGTCCAGTTTTTTTTTTCCCGTCACTTTTACTTTGCTTTCTTGGGAAATTTGCTCAATTTACCTTCCAGCTCTCTTAATTGAAATTTCTATTTTCATTATTATGTTTTTAATTTTCCCTAGTCTTTTTTTTCTATAAATATTCCTTTATGATGTGGTATTTTTATTCATAGGTGTAATATGCTCTCATCTCTCTGAGAATACTGATAGTTTCTTGAAATTTTGTCAGTCTCTGCTTACTCCAAGTTGCCTTTTTTCCCCATTTGTTTGGATCTCTTTCACGTAATTGAAGCTTTCCTCAAATGTCTAGTGGTCTTTGGATGTCCACAATTAAAGGTGTACCATTAAAGAACCAATTGAAAACTCCAAGACCACGTGTCGAGTTTATTTTGGTCTTCACCATAAGATCTAGCTGGTAGCCAAGGCCTAGTGTCGCAATCTAGGTCTTTTCTCTATGAGCTTGAGCTCCCATCTGAGGACTAATCATGTTTTGGCAATGAGTTGGAGAACAGGAGTTGAGAAAGGAGATGGCGCTATGGTTCATATGTAAAGTTGACTTAATGCCTAGAAAATGAGAGAGAGTTCCCTTCACCTGTGCCCAGAACACCTCTTTAAAAACTCCTCTGCTTGGGTTGTAGAGTAGTGGGTGCCTAATTTAGGGCTCCGAGCTTGAAGAGTACAAATCAGGACATAACTGCTTAAATGGACTTTTCAACAAATCCTCTCATTTTTAGCTCCGCCTTCACCTCCATTTCCAGAGGCACCTACTGTTCCTAAATCATGAGCTCTTTGGTGATTCTGCAGTTTGTTTGGTTTGGTTTGGTTTTGTCGTGAAACCTAAAGCCTACATAAGAATCACTTTTCTTGGAATGCCAATCTTACGTATGCTTTCCAAGCTTTTTTGATTTTGGGGTGGGGTGAGAATTATGAGCTCAGAGCTTTGCACATACTAAGCATGTACTCTACCACTGAACTACTATTATACCCCTAGCTCTTGCTTTCCAATTTTTAAAATATTGTGTCTCTTTCTCCATTCCTGTTTTCCTATGTCTAGTGGGTTTATGCTACTTTAAAAATTACCATAGTTTTAGTGAGGTTTGGGCGGAGCTTGGTACATAATGTATGTCCACTATACCATTTTTATATAAAACTTTAAATCTTTATAACTTACATATCCATCAAAGGCTCAGGGTTCAAAAGATCAAAACCATAAAACACTATTTGCCTTCTTTTACTTGTGTACAGATGAGTTTTCCAAAAGTTCCACAATGCATGGTATTGCAAGATTTAAGCACAAAATTCCACTCATTTCTATTCTTAGACATTGAAGATTTGAAAAATGTAAAGCAATGCCATTCTCCTTTTTTTTTTTTTTTTAAAAGGAAACACTGTTTTGTTTTGTTTTGTTTTTTGGCAGCAGAAATTGAATCCATGATTGCTTAACCACTGAGCCACATCCCCAGCCCTTTTTGTTTTTTATTTTGAGACAAAGTTGCTGAGGCTGGCTTTGAACTTGGGATCCTTCTGCCTCAGCCTCCTGAGCTGCTAGGATTGATTACAGGTGTGCACCTTTTTGTGTGTGTTAATGTGATGGGTTTATTATGTTATATCCATTTGTATGAGGTGTCCATTTTCATTTTGAAAATGGTATCAATAGTTATAACTGTCATAAACAAAAACTCTGAGATCCTCAGTAAAGAACAGTCATGAGATCAAAACATTTGTGAACCTATATTCTCGAGAATCCTAGATATAAGTTGTAGCATGAGTACAGCACTATAAACATATCCAGTGCTTCATTAGTCTTACTTTACATAGAACAATAATGTAATTTAATCCCCATGTTCATTAAATTAAACACCTCTGTCGTCGTCTTGTTTGTTTTCTTTCCTAATAATCCTTAGGGGAACTAAAGGAAGCTACTGAAAGTTAATCTACGTTGTTTTCGCCCCCAGAGACTATATGATTTAGTCTCTGCTGATATAAATAATGAGAAGTCAACTTAAAAGCCAAAAATGTGCTACTACCCCCACCCCCCAAAAAAACACCACAGAATTAAATATAGAATTGGGCTTGGGAAGTAACTCAGTGGTAGAGTGCATGGTTAGTGTACACAACACCCTGGGTTTGATCCCTAGTACCTCTAAAACTACAAAACTTAGAGGAGGGGGAAAAAAAGGAGAAAATCTTCAGAACTTAGGGTTAGGTAAAGAGTTTTCAGACTTGACACCAAAGTATTATCCATTTAAGGAAAATTTTAGTAAGTTGGATCTTATCACAATTAAAATTTTTTGCTCTGCAGAAGACTAGCAACAGATTGGAAGAAAACATTTGAGAATCACATGGTCAGCACAAGGTCTTATATCTCGAATTTATGAAGAACTCTCCAAACTAACTGTAAAAAAAACCAGTCCGTTTAGAAAATGGGCAAAAGACATGAACAGACATTTCAGTGAAGAAGAAAGATGGCACATAACCACATGAAAAGATGACCAACATCAGTATTAAAGAAATGCAAAATAAAATCACTATATCCATCACACACCCATCAGTAATGGTTAAAATGAAAAAATAGTGATAAAACCAAACGCTTGCAAGGATATGGAGAAACTGGATCGCACATTGCTGGTGGGGATGTAAAACAGAACAGCTACTCTAGAAAATACTTTGTCAGTCTCTTTGGAAACTAGACACATACTTACAATACAACCCAGCAATTGCACTATTGGGCATTGATTTCAGAGAGGTGAAAATTTATGTTAATGCAAAAATCTGAAAAAGAATGCATATAGTAGCTTTTTCATAATAACCTGGAAATAGCCCAAATGTCCTTCAATAGGGGAATGGTTAAATGAAATGTAATAAGAAGACCAAACTACTGACATGAACAACTTGGATGAATCTCAAGGGAGTTGTGCTGAAAAGTTAATCTCCAAAAATGACATACTATACAGTTCCATTTACATGACACTGTTAAAATTATAGAGAATGAGGAACCTGTTAGTATTTGCCAGAGCTGAGGAATGAGGAGAGGGGATGAGAATGATTATAAAGAATTACATAAAGGAGTTCTGTGGTCATTGAACTAACTGTCTATATCTTAATTGTGATAGTAGTTATAGGGATCTGCACATCTGGTAAAGTTGCATAGAGCTATACAAACAGACACACACCCACACAAATAAGTACATATAAAACTGGTGACCCCTGAATAAGCTGTATGATGTATACTAGTGTCACTGTCCTTTTTTTTGTTAGTTATTTAAGATTTATCACTGGGGAAAACTAAATGAAATATACATAGAGTCTCTCTTTTTTTACAGCTTCTTATGAATCTGTAATTACATCAAAATAAAAAGTTTTTCTTAAAAAAAAAGAAAGAGCCAAAGTGTGCATTTTTTGTTTCCAAATAGGTAAAAATTGGCTCTTAGGGAGCAAGACTTCAGAAATACAATGGGTGTAGCATATAAACAGATATACAAGTTTGTGCTTGGTATCAATTTTACTGAGAATGGAAAACAATTGGGGAAAGTCAGTGTCCTTACAAGAGGAAAATAACAAAAAAGAGGATGAACAAACACTGTGATAAGCATAAAACACCATCTTTAAACCTCCCTTTTGCTTATATTTTTTTTTTTCTGCTGCAGGTTTGCCCTATAATAACACTTGTAGGGCAGAGGCTATGATCAAACTCTGTGCTCTTGGAGTTTGTTACCTAACCTTTTATGGTCTCTGTTTGTTTGTTTTTAATATTAAGTATATTACTGTAGTTATTAATAGATAATACATATAAAGCTCTCAGAACAGTGCCTAGCACATGGTAAGTATTCAGCCACTATCATCCAGATGAAGCATCCTTAGTTTCATCATCATTCTTCATATAACAGTTTTACCTTTTCTACTAAAGTTTTCATCTTTGTGTGTATAAATATAAATAAATATATGTAAATAGACACATCTATTATTTATTCTTTGTAGGGGTGTGGGACTTTGGTTCCTCCTCCTGTCTTAATAGAATCCTGATTTTCTCACATTTTCTTTCCTTCATGGCTTTGCACTTTGGAGAAGTAGGCTCTAGGCAGTATCCAGCCTTGGAGAATAGATTGTGATTTGCTTTAAAGTCAATCATGGGGTTTCATTGTGACTGAGTAATGTTCTTTTGTTTTGGTGCTAGGAATCAAACTCAGGCCTTTGTGCATGCTAAGCATACTCTGACACCAAGCTACACTCCCAGGCCACAGCTGAGTGATTTTTGACATACAAATGTGATGTGCTTCTGGCCAGTGAGATCTAAAGGGCAACCTATTGATGGGAATTGGGTTTGGGATTTCTGGGAAAGACTTTCTTATTCCTAAAAAAGAGAGTCACCTGTAGAGATGGTCTTGTCTCTGGTTATTGCTAAGTCTGAATAAAAAGCCTGTTATACTTTCTTTGAAACCTAAGGTGTCAGGGAGGAAAGGGAGAGGTACTATGTGAAATGTGGCAGGATGAAGAGATTGGTGGGTTCTTGAAGATACTTTTGAGCTACTAAACTAACCATCCTGGAATCTGCCATTTCTCTTAATTTCTTATGTGAGAAACCTTTATTATTTTGCTGCTTCGAGTTGGATTTTCTTCCTTTCAAGTAAAAGTCTAACCAATAAAGCAGTCCAATTGTTTAATTCTGCTGTAGTTAGCAAATTGGAAAATGATGCTTATTTCACAAAATTGTGAGGAAAAATTGAAATATTGTAGGTGAAAGGCACTTTGAAAGTAACTCCATAGATTTATAGTTCTGTTACATTACCACAAATAGTGATTTGTTTGTAGTGGGCAGAATATTGCACAGCAATTGAGGCTGCCTGTCTTTGCTATTTACCTATTTATACTGATATTGTGCATGTCACTGTACCCTTTAGTGACTGCTCTATAAAAGTTTTAAATTATTAATTAGTAGTACAGAGTACTAACTAATTAATTAGTAGTACAGAGTAATAACTAATTATTAAGTAGTAGTACAGAGATTGAACCAGGGGTGCTTAACTGCTGAGCCATATCCCCAGCATCCTCCCATCCCTTTTTTTTTTTTTAATTTTGAGACAGGGTCTCAATAAGTTGTTTAGGGCCTCAGCCTCCTGAGTCACTGGGATTACAAGTGTGCCACACCCCCAGCTAATTATATGATTTTTAAAGTCTCTACTGATTCTGAAATGAGTCTAATTATTCTTGGATTCTTACCTGAAAGTTATGTACAGGTTAAGACAATAGAGTAGACACAAATTAGCAACTTTTTTTTAATTGAAGAAAGCACAATTTCTTTTTGTGTTACGGATACTATTTCACAGTGATTCTACTGATCTTAGTGCCTTGAGAACAAGGGAAGCTTTACTGTTGATCTGCTTACTTGCATGAATATCAACTCTCAAAGCTTTAAACTGATTATGGGTATTCATTCACTTTTTAACTTAAATTAGTAACTTGTTCTCCTACATCTAATGAGTATGAGTGCATGATCAGTTTTCTTTTTCACACCATCTCTCAACATCCTTTTCTTTTGCCATCTTCCTGTATGCATTGTTGTAGATGACCTACAAATAGCCATTTAAATGCTCTCTGTCCACCGTATCTGCTTTTCCCTCCTTCTTCATCTATAAAATGAGATGAAAGAAGATAATTTTAAAGGTATTTTCTGGTTCTTGTACTCTATGACTTAACTATTTTTCTAATCAATTCAGATTCTTAATTATTTATTGCTGCTGAGGCTTGAACCCAGGGCCTCATACATGCTAAATATATGCTGTACCACTGAGCTACATCCCTAGCCCCACAATTCAGTTTTTTTAAATGTAAATTTTTTTTAATTTTATTTTTGAGACAAATTCTTATCATGTTTCCTAGACTGACCTTGAACTCCTGGGTTGTACAATCATATTGCCTCAGCCTCCTTAGTATCTGGAATTAAAGAGAATGCACCACTGTATCTAATTCTGATATTTTTAATAAGTCCTATCAAGAATTTTTTTTGGGGGGGGGGTTGTTTTGGGTTTTTTTGTTGTTGTTTTTACTTGTTTTGTTTTGTTTTTGTGGGATTGAACCTAGGGCCTTGTGCATGCAAGGCAGACACTCTATACCAACTGAGCTATATCCATTAGTCTAACTCTGCAACACTAAATTATTGTCTTAAAATGCAATTCAATTCCCACACTGACTTCCTGGTGTTAGCGAGACCCACACAGGCTTAAGGCCTTGCTCACTTCCTCCATGCCCTTGTATCAGACTTTAGTTGAAAGAACCAGGGTCCCAGGTTACTTGCACCTCTGTCAGACATGGCTGCAAAGTTGGGAGTTCCTACAACCCCCTCTTCAGTTTTGATAGTTGCTAGAATGACTTATAAAACTCAGAAAAATGCCATACTTTACTCTTATAATTTATTATAAAGAATACAGATGAAGCGAGCCAGAGGTATATAGGACAAGATCTGAAGGCCTCAAGTACAAAAGCCTCTGTGCCTCTGGATTTAGGGTATGCTACCTTTCTGGCATATGGATGTGATTGTCAGCTAAGAAGTTCTCTGAACCTATTGTTTTGGGGGTTTATGGTGTTTTGTTACACATGCATTATTGATTCAATAATAGTTCATTAGAGATGGAACTCATTCCCAGCTCCTTTCCCTAAAAGTCCCAAGCCTTCTGATCATGTCATGATGGTGACCAATTCCCATCTGAAGCTGTCTGGGTGTTCCTTAGCCAAAATCTATCTTATTAACATATAAAAGACAATTTTGGGGGAAGGTACAGGAATTGAACTCAGAGGCACTCAACCAGTGAGCCACATTCCCTGCCCTAGTTTGTATTTTATTTAGAGACAGGGTCTCACTGAGTTGCTTAGCACATTACCATTGCTGAGTCTGGATCCTCCTGCCTCATCAGCCTCCCAAGCACTGGGATTACAGGCATGGGTCACCACACCTGGCTAAAAGACACTCACTATGACTCAGATTTTAAGGGTTTTAGGATCTCTGCTAGGAACTGAAGATTAAAACCAAGGTTTGGGGTTTTTGTTTTTTTAATGCATAACATACATTTATGTTTATGGCACAAGCCTGAAAGACTGATAATGAATTTAACATCCCCTGAAATGGAATGGTTGCATCATTGAATTCTATATTTTCTTATATAGTCTTCTCTGGTTTATGTTGATATTAACCAGGAACTAATTATGCTAATCCATGTTTTCATCTTCCAACAGTCCATGACTTGCTGTCACTGTTATTTGAATGATATAGCTGGTCAGAAAGATTGGAGAGTGTAATCATTTCAGATCTGTGAGAAATATGTTACTCTTTGAGAGATACTTAGAAAAAAGTTGGAATTCTCTTGCAAAAGTGAATGTGGATTAACATATGTAAAATAGTGATGTGATTAAGCAGATATGAGACTTTAATTTCTCTATTCATAATGAAGTCTAAATCATCTTGGGAATAGGGTAGGCAGCCTCAAATAATTTTCCATATTTTCTAGCTTATATAGTGTCATTTATTCAAAATTACATTTTAAGAACCTCATATCTCCTTAAAAAATACCTTGAGAGTACCCCTGTACAGAAACACTGATTTTTTTCACTCCTCTAGCATCTAGATCCCTACCCTTCACTAAAAATTCATAAAGATCACAATGGACACTACTAAAATACAGATGATAATCAGAAACTATTTTGAAAATTTATACTCTAATAAAGTAGAAAATCTTGAAGACATCAGCAAATTGCTAGAGACATGACCTACCCAAACTGAATCAAGAAGTCATAGAAAATTTAAACAGATCAGTTTCCAGCAATGATATTGAAGACACTATCAAAAGCCTACCAATAACAAAAAGCCCAGGACCAGACCAATTCTTACACGAGTTCTACAAGACCTTCAAAGAGTTAGCACCAATACTTCTCAAATTATTCCATGAAACAGAAGAGGAGGGAACCCTTCCAAATTCATTCTATGAAACTACTATTCTGACACCAAAACCAGACAAGGACATATCAAGGAAAGAAAACTTCTGACCAATATCCCTAATGAACATAGATGCAAAAATTCTTAATAAAATACTGGCAAATAGCATACAAAAACATATTAAAAAGATAGTGCACCACAATAAAGTGGGGTTGATCCCAGAGATGCAAGGTTGGTTCAACATAGGGAAATCAAGAAATGTAATTCATCACATGAACAGACTTAAAGACAAGAATCACATGATTATCTCAATAGATAGAAAAAGTTTGACAAAATACAGCACCCCTTCCTTCATGTTCAAAACACTAGAAAAACTAGGCATAGTAGGAATATACCTCCACATTGCAAAAGCTATATATGCTAAACCCAAGACCGCCAACATTCTAAATGGAGAGAAATTGAAAGCATACCCTCCAAAAACTGAACGAAGACAGGGATGCCCTCTTTCACTACTTCTATTCAACATAGTCCTTGAAAGTCTAGCCAGAGCAGTTAGAAGAAAGAAATTAAAGGGATATGAATAAGAAAAAGAACTCAGACTATCCTTATTAGCCAATGACACGATTCTATATTTAGACGGCTCCAAAAAAACCACTAGAAAATTTCTAGAACTGGTAAATGAATTCAGCAAAGTAGAACACCCATAGATCAATTGCATTTCTATACATCAGTGATGAATCAACTGAAAGAGAAATTAGGAAAATCATCCCATTCACAATAGCTTAAAAAAATATATTTGGAAATCAGTCTTAACAAAAGAGATGAAAGACCTCTCCAATGAAAACTACAGAACACTAAAAGAAATTGAAGAAGACCTTAGAAGATGGAAAGAGCTCCCACATTCTTGGATAGGCAAAATTAATATTGTCAAAATGGCCATATTACCAAAAGTGCTATGCAATTCCTATTAAGATTCTGATAATGTTTGTCATAGAAATAGAAAAAGCAGTCATGAAATTCATTTGGAAAACTAAGAGGCCTAGAATAACCAAAGCAATCCTCAGTGAGAAATGTGAAGCAGGAGGCATCACAACACCAGACCTTAAATTATACTTCAGAGGTATAGTAACAAAAACGGCATGGTATTGGCACCCAAACAAACATGAAGATCATGGTACAGAATAGAAAACAGACAAACCTACATAAATACAATTATCTCAGATAAAGGCACCATAAACATACATTGGATAAAGTATAGTCTTTTCAACAAATGGTGCTGGGAAAACTGAAAATCCATATGTAACAATGAAATTAGACCCCTACCTCTCACCCTGCACAAAACTCAATTCAAAGTGAATCAAGGATCTAGGCATTAGACCAGGGACCCTGCACCTCTAGAAGAAGAAGTAGGCCCAAATCTCCATCATGTCAGCTTAGGAACCAAATTCCTTAATGAGATTCCTGAAGTTCAGGAAATAAAATCAAGAATCGAAAACTAGGATGGCATCAAACTAAAAAGCTGCTTGACAGCAAAGGAAACAAGAACATGAAGAGAGAGCCTATAGAATGGGATAAAATCTTTACCACCTATACCTCAGAGCATTAATCTCCAAGATACATAAAGAACTCTAAAAACGTAACACCCCCCACCCAAAAAAAAACCCAGTCAGTAAATGGGCAATGGAACTGACCAGACACTTCACAGAAAAAGAAATCCAGTTGCTCAGCAAATATATGTAAAAAAAGTTCAACATCACTAGCAATGAGAGAAATGCATATTAAAACTACACTGAGATTTCATCTCCGGTCAGAATGGCAGTTAACAAGAATGCAAGTAACAAATGTTGATGAGGATGTGGGAGGAAAGGCACACTCATACATTGCTGGTAGGACTGCAAATTGGTACAGCCACTCTGGAAAGAAGTGTGGAGAGTCCTTGGAACGACCATTTGACCTAGTTATCCCACTTCTTGGTTTATACCCAAAGGACTTAAAATCAGCATATTACAGTGGTACAGCTACTTCAGTGTTTATAGCGGCTTATATTCGCAATAGCTAAGCTATGGAACCAACCTGGGTGCCCTTCAACAGATGAATGGATAAAGGAAATGTGGTACATATGCACAGTGGAATATTACTCAGCTATAAAGAATGAAATTATGGCCTTTGCCAGTAAATGGATGGAACCGGAGAATATCATGCTAAGTGAAATAAGCCAATCCCAAAAAACCAAAGGCCTAGTGTTCTCTCTGATATGCAGATGCTGACTCACAATTGGGGGTGGGAGTGGAGGTTCACTGGATTCTACAGAGGGTAGTGGGGGGAAAGGAGGTGAGATGAGAATAGGGAAGACAGATGCTGACTCACAATTGGGGGTGGGAGTGGAGGTTCACTGGATTCTACAGAGGGTAGTGGGGGGAAAGGAGGTGAGATGAGAATAGGGAAGACAGTGGAATGAATCAGACACAACTTTCCTATGTTCGTATATGAATACAAGACCAGTGTAACTCCACATCATATACAACCACAAAAATAGGAAGTTATATACTCCATGTATTTTTTTTTTAAATATTTTTTTTAGTTGTAGATGGACACAATGTCTTTATTTTATTGCTTTGTATGTGGTGCTGAGGATCGAACCCAGGGCCTCACGCATGCGAGGCAAGCGCTCTACCGCTGAGCCACAATCCCAGCCCCTACTCCATGTATTTTTGATATGTCAAAATACATTCTGCTGTCAGGTATAACTAAAAACAAACAAAAAATTTTTTAGAAGTTCATAAAGGATTTTACCTTTGGATTTCTGGGTATTTCAAATTTGGATGAAGTTAGGGAACTTATCCCTGGTTCTTTTTATGCCCATGAAGAGTCTGTTCTGTGTGGTGAAGGTTTTGAATTTAGTGGAACTGTGAGGTAAGGTTGAAAGTATGACTCTGAAAGCAGATTGGTTTCCAGGCACAACTGCGAAAAATTTGTTTTGTTTTGCTTTCCTAAAAAGAGGTTTTTTCACTTTAACTTTACCTGAAATTTTTGCTGTTGGAATTGATTTTGGACAAAATTGAATATCCCCTGCCCCATCCACCTCTGCATACCACACTGTGGCTGCAGTTTTTTTGTCTTTCTTCTAATTGTCCTGGTTATCAGTATTTGCCCTCACTTGTTAGGGTGAAAGAAAAGATGAGAGGATCAAGATCTCTGCTGAGAAATTGAGTTGGTACTATGTTACCCTTTTATTGACCAGATTTATCTATTCCTTTCTTCCTCATTCTCTTTGATTATTTGCTACTGCTATTTGGAAATTAGTAGAGAACACAAGGTATTGTCTTTTCAGTGGTTTGGTAGTAGAATGTATTTCCCCCCTTCTTTCCTTCTTCCATGCTTTTTATTTTAAGACTATTTCTGTATGCTGGAGGATACAAACCTTCTAGATACAAGCCCTTCAGGATATCCTCCCTGCCCCCTTACCATCACCTTTTTTAAAGGGAAGGACACCTGAATTTCCTTATGTGTAATTAAATGTGTTTTAAGCCCTGAAATATAAACAGGACCAATTATAGCAGTCTTCTATATTGTTTAAAATAAATTTATCTGAATTCTACTTCATTTAGCATAAGTGGAGAAACTGTTACATGGTTTTTAGTAACTCATGATTTTAATAGCTATAGTGTCTTAAAGTGTATATTTCTGTATAGCTGCTGTTATTAATTTCTTTTCTTTATTCAGTAAGACAGCATTTTCAGAAAGTGATTACAGTGTTGGATACCCATAATCCCAGCAACTCAGGAGGCTGAGGCAGGAGGATCATAAGTTTGAGGCCAGCCTCAGAAATTTAGAGAGACCTTGTCTCAGAATAAAAATGCCTGGTGATAGAGCACCTCTGGATTCTATCCCCAGTATAGCAGAATCAATCAATTGATAATCCAAATTAGGTGGAATTTGAAATATTTACTTCATTGAGGAGTGATAAATGTTTTTAGCTTAAAAGTCTAACACTATTACAAAAATCATTTGACCTTATAATCATTATTTGATATCTTTAATATTGGCTTTATATATGAGGTCTTTAGATTACTTTTGGGGCGGGTGCTTGGGATTGAACCCAGGGCTTTGTGCATTTGAGGCAAGCACTCTACCAACTGAGCTATATCCCCAGCCCTATATTACTTTTTGACAGGCTTTGTCATTTAAAAAGTTAAATTAGGCAGACGCAGTAGCACGTGCCTATAATCTTCGCTATTCAGGAGCCAAATTTGAAGCCAACCTGGGCAACTTTGAGAACCTGTCTCAAAATAAAAAGTGTGTGTAGGGGCAGGGGAGGACTAGGGATATAGCTCAGAAATAGAGGAGGGCACCTGTTAAATCCCCAGTACTGCCAAAAGCAAATTATTTGTTTACTGTTTTTTAAAGGCATTTTTTATATATATCTTTTAGTTGTGGGTGGACATAGTACCTTTATTTATTTTTATGTGCTGAGGGTCGAGCCCAGTGCCTCAAGTGTGCTAGGCGAGCACTCTACCACTGAGCCACAACCCCAACCCCTACTATTGTTTTTTTAATGGACCAAAAAAGTACATATCTGTTGACCACATGTGGTTGAATTGTTGTTAGGTATTGAATCTTCTGCTCCCTATACAAAAAGTAGAAAACAAATGTTCTTTTAAATTATTCACTGCATGTCTGGTCAAAGACTGCTTGCCCAGGTGTCTTCTTTTAAAATAAGTTAAATCTTTGCAATTTTGGGGTGAAAAGTGACATTTTGACTTGGGAAGAAAGTGGATGATAATGCTTGCATTCTTTAAAACTAGCCTTGATGAAATGAGGCTGTTGCTGGAATTAACACTGGTCATTTCTCCTACAAAGAACTGCTAGAAATATGACTAGTCTTTATTTCTTTTAATATTTTAATTAGTATAAACTTTTTATAACCTAAAAATGTTATTGTAAAAAATTTCTCAGGGAGGAAAAGAAAAACAGTTGAGGAGTCAGTGTGTATTTTGATGTACATTTTGAATACTTTATTCTTTCCAAAACAGACACTCCTTGAATATGCAGAGAAATGGAAAACTTCAGAAGACCCCTTACCTTTATTGGAGGTATACACAGTGGCTATCCAAAGTTTTGTTAACGCCCGACCTTATCTTACCTCTGAATGTGAAAATGTAGCATTGGTTCTGGAACGCTTGGCATTGTGAGTAGACCTTTGAGTAAATAAAAAACTATATTTAACTTTTTTTTAAATAAAAAACTTTATCAGGTCTTATAATTTAATTTTAAATAGACTATCTACAGGGAATCCACTGATGATATTAGAATTACTGGTATTATTTAACTTTAAATTTAAATAATTATTAATTATTTGTATCTTACCAACTTTTTGTTTTTTAGAAGCTGTGTTGAACTTTTATTGTGTCTGCCTGTTGAGTTATCAGATAAACAGTGGGAACAATTTCAAACACTGGTACAGGTGAGAATATTTACCTATGAGATTTAATATGAGTATATCTTATGTCAGTTTTCCTTATTCTTAAAAAATTATTTGGCTTAACTATAAAACATCTAGGTAGTGACAGATGTCAGTTGCTGGTTTTAGTAACACTGGTGTCTTGCATACAATAGATGGTCAATAAATGTTTGCTAGATGAATATATACAATTAGATAGATTGGTTGAATGTTACACAAATCTTTAAAATCAAATAATTAGGAATTTATCAGAGCAGTAAAGGAATACAAAAGAAAATGCCCTCATTTAGATTTAGAACAGTTTGACTATTTGCCAAAAATCTGCACTATGCTTTAAAGGAATTCAATATGTCTTATTTAATTCTTATGGAAACTTCGTGGGAATAGGTATATTTTCCCCGTTTTAAAGGTAAAGAAACGGAGGCTCATACTATAAAGTGTTTTATCTACTCCATATTTATACAGCTAATATCATAGTTACTTGAACCAAGGTTCTTCATCCAAAGTCCATGCTTTTCCTTTTATATGTGAAAACATATGCTTTATTTCTCAGTGCTATTACTGCTTACCTGTAGTACTACACAATTTAACGTATAGTTGTTTGTAGTATTTTTAAGAGCATTAAATTTAATTTCAAGCACTAGATTTTGTGCTGGGTATATTATTGCTTCAAGTGAATTTTGATTAATTGCTTAATTAAAAAGTATTTCTTGCTAGCTGGTTTCAAAAGGTGCTCTCTGTCTCTCTCTAGCCAAAGTGCTTAAAATATTTTTTGGCATTATGTTTCTTTGTAAGAAGTATATTAAAGATTAGCCTTACATTTTAGAAGCATGTGAAATAAGCTAGAGAAATAAAATTTTTTATTTTTATATTAAATATCAAAATATACATGTAATACAAGCTCCATAAAGGTAGAATTCATATCTTATATAATACCATAGCATTCCACATACTGTCTTACACATAATAGATGCTTATGACATTGTTGAAATGACATTGTCTTGTCCCAGCTGTCACATTGCAGCTTTCTGATCATGCAATTACTACTTTGGCGTATTAGTAACTTCTGTCTTAGTTCATCCTCTGCTCACTCCAGGTGTTTGTTTATAGGTAAATAATTATTTATAACTTCTCCTTATTTGGCATTCAGAGATACCCTACCACTAAATTAATTAAATTTTTTTCATGCTTCTAATTTTGTTTGCCAAATTAAGATAAACTTTCTCTTTTGAAACAAAAGTACTAGCTGATACTTTTTCATATAGGTTAATTAGAAGGAAATCTTTTTTTTTTTTGGTGGTGCTAGGGATCAAATATGAGGCCTCACGTGTTAGCCAGGTTCTCTATCACGAAGCTACACCCCAACACCAGGGAATAAATGTTTTAAAACCCTGTGCATTCTACCATTACTTAAAGAAAATTTCTTAAAGTATTTGAACTTTGTTAAAATGAGAAGATTTTCATAATTTTGAAGAATGATATTTTTGTTTGAATATAACATGCAGTCTTAGGAGTTTTCATGACACTTTGCTCTCATATTTTAAGAGTTCTTCAAGATTAGTTTAGGCTTGCTTAACAGCATTTATTTTATTTTCCCTTTGTTTTAATTGTTCAAATACTTCTTTATCCCACCAGGGGATAAGCCCATAAAGGCAGGAACTAATTGCTCTCTTCACCAATACTTTGCTCATAAAATGTTGCAATAAACATTTTCTGAATGAATAAAAACAATTGGTCTTTTGTTGATTAAAGGATATGCTGAGTGCATGAACACTTGGAAACAACTAGTAAGCAAAGTTTAGTATTGTCATAAAATTGCCAAGGCTATGTAATGAATAAATGAAAAATCATGGATTTGATTATTTTTATAAATTCCTTTTTTGATGTGTGTATGTTGTCATTTATACCATGATGTAGGTCTTTCTACTAATAGTAGAAGAGTTTTGAGGGGAAAAAGGATATAACATATGTAATGTCTTTGGTGCTAATATTCTGATGGTTTCCTTGAGAATAAACTTTACTTTTGGTTTAAATTTTTGGGAAAAAAATATGTGGGCTTATTTCCATAAATATATTTATTTAAGGTATACAATTGATTTATTTATTTGTGATTCATCTTTAAATGTCAGAAGTAAAGGAATTTAGAACTTTGCAATGTGACATGAAATTTTTAAGATACAAGTCTTACTTTCCAAAAGTTTAGTATTATATTTAAAACCTGATAAGCTTGCTTAAAAAAAATTTGTTGTAATTCTTTGGATGTTTATTTAATGTTTATAGGTAGCTCATGAAAAGCTGATGGAGAATGGCAGCTGTGAATTGCATTTTTTAGCTACTCTAGCTCAAGAGACTGGGGTGTGGAAAAACCCCGTACTGTGCACTATTCTTTCCCAGGAACCATTGGATAAGGATAAAGGTAAATTTTCTAGAGAGAGAAAAAAAAGAATTATACTAGAGAAAATAAAGTTGGTTGGATATAATTCATCTAAAGATACCCCCAAAATGGTCCATTAATTAAATTTCATTTCAGATACTTGAGGCCCTTCATCTTCATTTTATTTGGGGGAAGATGTATTTATAGGATTGTAGAATAACAGAGAAACTGCAATTTTTTTCTCAGTGTCTTTTCAACAGAGGGGTTGTTCCCTTTGTAACATCCTGACAGGTGGCAGTCTACCTTAGATATGATAAATTATTTGACAGATAAAAAAGCAGAAATCGGGAAGTTGAATGGTTTTCCTCAAAATGTAATAAGAAATTAATGCTGAAGAAGCCAGGCGCAGTGGCGCACGCCTGTAATACCAGTGGCTTGGGAGGCTGAGACAGGAGAATCTCGAGTTCAAAGCCAGCCTCAGCAATGGACAGGCGATAAGCAATTCAGTGAGACCCTGTCTCTAAATAAAATACAAAAATGGGCTGGGGACGTGGCTCAGTGGTTGAGTGCCCCTGAGTTAAATCCCTGGTACTCCCCACCCCTAAAAAATAGAAATCAATGCTGGAATTCTCAAGTCTTATGTTTCTAAGATTAGTATTCATTCACAGTTTATTACTCTTATTTTTGTCCTTTGTTGTTGGATTCCAGCTAAGCTCAAACTGTTAGGCATCCTATTGGAAGTAGATAGCTAAATTCCTTAAAATATACACATATGCTCACACACATACATATATACATATGTATATAATTAAATTGTATATATCATGAAGAAAAAGCACAGTTATCTTCTGGGTACTTTTCCTGAGATTTAGAAAAGTGTGTCCAGATTTCACCCTACCTTTCTCAAGGTATTTGGAGAAATAAATAAGAAGAAATTATGACATCTGATGGAATAAACATGTATTTAACACTATCTACTTCTACCACTATTCATTGCTGTTTTTCTTGTTGATTGATTTCAAACTCTGCATAATTTTATGATGTGATTAAAAGCTATGAAGCCTATGAGAAGGGAGTGTTAGCTAACTGCTTGTGATGAACTCCTCTGGTACTTTGATATTTACTGAAAAATATCCCAGTTCGTGTCCAAACTTTTCTTCAGACAAGTTGGTCCTTTCCATCTTCCCTTTATACCATTTTCCCAATAGTTGTAGCAGTGTTACTTGTTTCTTGGTTCTCTTGATTCTCACTAGAACTTTATTGTTAGTATTTCCTTGCTTTATGAATATTCACAGATATGCCATAGTGTTTTTAAGACTTTGGAGAAATGGAAAATCAATCCTGATTATTTAAAATAACAATAACAATGATGATAAATTGAAAAGTTAAGAATCTTAGTTGGGGTTTTGTTTTGTTATTGTTTGTGTTTGGTTTTGTTTTTTGTTTTTGCCTTTGACATTTTAGATTTTATCCCTAAGAGATTAATACCAGTATGTTTTATTTCTAGCATCAAATTATGCTTTCTAATCTCAGATTTTAGAAATATTGGGTGTGATATGTTAATAGTATGTTAAATTACATTGTACAGTCCCTAACAGTTTGAAAAGTGCTTTTATGTATATGGTTTGGTTTAACCTCCTCAACAATCCTGTGATAAAGTTAGGATCTTTATTGTCCCTTTTCTGTATGTTGTGAGATAACAGAGGTTCAAAAAGATTAGTAGTTTTTCAGTATCACATTGTAGTGATGAAATGCAGAGCCAGGAATTAAAGTCAGATCCTCAGCTTCACCCTTCTTCACCCTTCACTTTGATGCACCTAGCCTAAAGAAATAAAATTGCACCTAACCTAAATAGTGTTTTCCATTTTTAGTTTCTAAATAGTATTGCCAAATTCACACGTTATTACTAAAACAGGAAAATGGAACCTTTACCTTATCAGAGATTAAAACCTACTTAAAAAAATAATCTGCTTAATTTCCTTATTTGTTTTGAATGTACCTAACACTGTATCTGTTAACAAATGTCTCTGCCTGTCTCTTTGCTGCATTGTTTCTTGATCTTCACCTGACAATTTGGACTATAGAGCCAGGAGGAGTTTCTACAAAGCAGATGGATTATAGGTAGCGAGATTCTAACAGAGCTCATGAAGCAACCAGAATGTGTTATTTGAGAGACTTTGCAACCATAATCTTTACTTGGTCCTCTGTTATTTAGAATGTTTCTTTGGTGAATAATCACATATACCAAAAGTGTACGTTTATTTCCCTCTGGGAAAAAAATTGAAGGAATTAACTTTCTGTATCTACATTACTAATTTATTTACATTTTCAAATCTGGTAGTGCAAGGATGGGGTAACTTATAGCTCTTACATTCCGTATCTAGCCCCTTGATTTAGCTTAAATCTAGCCTACAGCTAGATTCTAAATTAGAAATTAAAAGCAAGCCGGCATGGTGCCACACACCTATAATCCCAGTGACTTGAAGCTGAAACAGGAGGATCATGAATTCAAAGCCAGTCTCAAAAACTTAGCAAGGCCCTAAGCAATTTAGCAAGACTCTGTCTCAAATTTTAAAACATAAAAAGGGCTGAGGATATTGCTCAGTGGTTATACCCCTCAGTTCAGAGAATAATGAGTCTGCCTATAAAGGCTGTGCTTATAATTTGTTACTAGTGAAACCTTTGACTTTTGTTGTTGTTGTTGTTGTTGTTGTTTTGGGGGATTGAACTTGAGTACTCGACCAGTGAGCCACATTTCCAGCTCTATTTTGTATTTTATTTAGAGACAGGGTCTCACTGAGTTGTTTAGTGCCTCATTTTTGCTGCGGCTGGCTTTGAACTTGGAATCCTCCTGCCTCAGCCTCCTGAGACTCTGGGGTGCCTGGCTACCTTTGATGTGGCATTTGAACAATGGATAATCTGCTTAATCCTGATGTTTTAATTCACTCTTTAAATTTATTAATTTGGACCTGCTAAATTTCATCCAAACCAAGAAAATGCTCTTTGATTTGGAAGAGTGCTAGTAGGTAGGACTCAAAATTAAAGATGCTGTTTTCACTTTAATGTTTTAGCATTCTAGAATGGGGTAACTAATAATTAAACCAACATTAAGTCAAGAAGATGGTTTTGAAAATCAAAGAAAGTTTTGGTTTACTTAACATATTGTGTGTTTCCATAGTCATAGTCTCTGGATTGGAAAGGTATTATTACTCAGTTATTTCCTATACAATTTTAACTTCTTTCTAAAAAAAGCATTATTGAAAAATAAAATCATATTTATCACTTCTGGAGACTACCATCAATATATACATGCCTCACCATCTTTTTTTTTTTTTTTTTTTTTTTGGTACCAGGGATTGAACTCAGGGGCACTCGACCACTGAGCCACATCCCCAGCCCCATTTTGTGTTTTATGTAGAGACAGGGTCTCACTGAGTTGCTTAGTGCCTCACCATTGCTGAGGCTGGCTTTGAACTCGCGATTCTCCTGTCTTAGCCTCCCAAAGTGCTGGGATTACAAGCGTGAGCCACCGCGCCTGGCTCTCACCATCTTTTTAAATGTAGACTGAAAACCTTCCTGATGTGGCATGATTTTAAACCTACAGTCATGATTTCTTATCTTCAAGAACATTTTATGTTTGTTCTTCTCTTTAATGTGTAATTCTCAACACTTACTCTGTATCTTAAATGTGATTTGGTGAGCTTTTTACCTTTTTGAGTAGTCATGTCATTCTCACAACTCAAATAGGTTACTAAAATCACACACAATTTTTTTTAAGTAAATACTACTCTTAAATTGTATTCCCCATGTTTTTATACCTTTTTCCCCCCACCTTCAGTACACATGTTTATTTTTTCTGTTAAATTTCACTATATTTCGTCTCCCCAATTTGTCAAGATCCTTTTGAATCCTGTATTTATTATTCAAGGTTTTTGTCCTTCCCAATTTCCTTTCATTAGCAACCTTGCTACCTTATACCCTATTGGCATCCAGGTCCTTGATTATAACCATAAAAAGATCATATTCAGAAACAGGCTCTTGGATACCTACAGAATTTTCTCATTTTCTTTCAGTCCTTTTACCCTTTAACTGTTTTATGAAATGTACTTTTTTTTTTTTTTTTGGTACTGGAGATTGAACTCAGGGGCACTCGACCACTGAGCCACATCCCCAGCCCTATCTTTTTTGTGTTTTATGGTGAGACAGGGTCTCACTAAGTTGCTTAGCGCCTCACCATTGCTGAGGGTGGCTTTGAACTCGCGATTCTACTGTCTCAGCCTCCCTAAGTGCTGGGATTACAGGCTTGCGCCACTGCACCTGGCTGAAATATACCTATTTTTTCATACATCTGGCCCATGGATCTCCTCTTTTTTCTTTAAACAAACATTTGAGGAAAGACTATAGGCAGTATTTGATTAGAATTCTCTTATGTGAAAATGTTTAGTATGGGAGTTATTTTTAAATTAGCCCTTTTATTTTGGAATTGATTTAGATTTACAGAATAATTATGAAGCATTTCCTATATACCCTACATCTTATATTAGTATAATACATTTTTCACAATTAATAAACTCATATTGATATTTGTTAAGTCTGTACTATCCATATTTCCTTAGTTTTTTATATAATGTCCTTTTTCTGTTCCAAGATCTCATCCAGGATTCCATATTACATTTAGACATCTTGTCTCCTTAGGCTCCTCTTGGCTGTGACAGTTTTTCAGACTTTCCTTGTTTTTGATGGCCTTAACAGTTTTGAGGAGTACTGGTCAGGTATTCTGTAGAGTGTCCCTCAGTTGGGATTTGATGATGTTCTCATGATTAGACTAGGCTTTGGGGAAGAAAACCACTGAGATAAAATGCCATTGTCTTCACATTATGTCAAGGATACATATTATCAACATGACTTATCCCTATTGATGTGAACATTGACCACATAGTGAGGTAGTTACGTGTCAGATTTCTCCACTATAAAGTTAGTCTCCCTCACTACCTTCAATACCGTGCCTTTTGAAGGAAGTTAGTATGTGCAGCCCACACTTAAAGGTAGAAAGTTATCTTCCATCTTTTTAAGGGAGTGGTTATATCAACATCAATAGAATTCCACACAGATTTCTCTCTCTCTTTCACACACACATACACACACACTCTCTTATTTACTCAGCCATTTATTTATAACAGTATGGAATCATGGAAATTTATTTTATAGTTTGGTCATAATCCAGTACGACTTTGTCATTCAAATTATTCCAGCTTTCCCCAGCAGGAGTTCCTTCATGGAATCCTTCATGGGATCCTTATCCTACATGGGATAAGGTTATTGACATAATTCTATTGTCATGGTTTGTGTTTTAACTACTTTCCAGCTTCCTGGCCTTATAAAATGTTGCAGGCTCATCTTGCATATTTCTTGGCCCACTTGTAGAATTGGCCATTTTTTTTTAAATATTTTTTTAGTTGTAGATGGACACAGTGTCTTTATTTTATTGCTTTGTATGTGGTGCTGAGGATTGAACCCAGGGCCTCACGCATGCGAGGCAAGCGCTCTACGGCTGAGCTACAATCCCAGCCCCAAGAATTGGCCATTTTTCCAAGGAACCCTGGTTCCTTTTATTGGAGAATGATATTAGAAACTAAGATGTGGTACCTGAGTATACTTCTTTCTACTTTGGTATCATTGCTTCTAGGTTCTCTCAGTGGACAGAGCAAAGAAATATGTTTATATACTACCATGTGTCTATATACATATCTATAAATATTTATAGAGTAACAAGCTATTATCTGTGTTAAGCCAAATTTGAGTTCATACTGTTGTTTCCTACTCCAGTCCATTACCATAGGGATCATTCTAGCCTTCCCACTTTGCTGATTTGTGACCACCATCTTAAACAGAAGGTCACATAATTGGAAGCCTTTTCAGACTGGCTTCTCCTGCCATTGGCCTTCCATTCAATCCTAGAGTACAAGTAGAGTGATTTCAGAATTGATAACTTGTACCCCTGTGGGAAACAATTTTGTCATTTAGAGTACGGTGCTTTTGTAAAGTTCCTTTTGCCTTTATTCATGCACAGTCTACTCATTTCTAAAGTCATTTGGGCTAGCATCTTATTATTATTATCCTTTCAGTGGGACTCTTTTAATACATTTGTAATATAGTTAGATTTTTTTCATCTGTATTCTGTCTAGGGCTGCCTCAGCTTCCTAAAGTCTAAACATTTGTATACCTTACGAGTCCCCTTCATGCTATAAAGTTCTTTGGGTTTAGTATCATGCATCCACCCACCATTACAATATCATAAAGAGTAGTTTCATTGTCATATCATCTGTGTTTCACCTATTCAACCTTCTCTTAAAAATCTGACAATAACTAATTTATTTGCCATCTCTGTAGTTTTGCATCTTCATTCTGGCTTCTAGTTAACCGTATACATTTAACATTCATCCATGTCTTTATTGGCTTCATAATTCATCTTTTTAAGACACTGAATAGTATTTCATTGTAGGAATGTTTATGCATTTGCCTATTAAAGGATATGTTTACTAACATTTTTGGTGATTTGAATAAAACTGCTGTAAACATTGGCATGCAGATTTTTATGTGGGTATAAGTTTTCACATCAGTAGGATTACTGATGATATGACTTCGTTTAGCTTTCTAAAAAAAAAAAATCTATCTTTGAAAGTACCTGCACTGTTTTGTATAGAATCCACTCATTTCTAAAGTTATTTGAGTTAGCATTTTATTTTTCTCTTCCTTTCAGTGAGACTTTTTTCATGCATTTTGAATACAGTTAGATCATTTGGTCACATTCTGGATTCCATCCAGAGCTCTTCCAGCCTACTAAACTGTCCCAAACTCCTCAGTAATGAATAATTCCTATTGCTCCAAACCAACACCAGCAATTGGTATATCGTCCGGTTTTTTTGGGGGGGTGGGGGAGTCTTTTAGCCATTCTTATAGACACGTAGTGATAGCATATTGTTTTAATTTGTGTTTCTCTAATGATAAATTATATTAAACATCTTTTCATGTGCATATTTGCCATCTGTATATCTTTGGTGAAGCAGCTGTACAGATCTTTTGCCTATTTTTTAATTGGATTGTTTTCTTATTGAGTTTTAACAGTTGTTTATATATTTTGGATGCAAGTTCTATTCAGGTATGTTTTGCAGATCTGTTCTTTCACCCTGGCTTGTCCTTTCTAACAGTGACCTACAAAGTGGAAGTCCCATACTTGAATTAAGTCAAATTTATCAATTTTTGTTTTATGAACTCATGATTTTGTTGTTTTACCTAAAAACTCATCAACAAACTCAACATCATAGATTTTTATTTCAGTTTTTCCTACATGTTTTGTAGTTTTCCATTTTATATTTTGGTTTATGATCTATTTTAAGATAATCTCTGTGAAAAGTATAACCTAATTTATATTTAATGAATCTATATTGGCTCCTACTAGTCACTTATTTTCCTAAACAGTCACAAGCAATTTTTCCACATTTTTAAATTGGTGCATTATGTTATACATTATGATGGCACTTGTTACATACTTGTGTATGCACACAATGTAACAGTATGATTTGGCCAATATCATTTCCCAGTATTTCCCTTTCTCTCTCCTCCTACAAGCCATTTTTTAATATAGTCAGTTTTTAAACTTTTATCCAGGATTATATCTCCTCTTTCTACAGTTTCGCAAACATACCATCAGCCTCATTTTGAAAATTACCTTTTCCATCTCTTTTCACTTGTTTATTGTCTTCTTTTATATCTAAAACTGAGAATTAGAAGAATTCTTCTATTCTTTGCCACCATAAAGAATACATAAGCCTAAGGATTAGGCCTTTCCCAAGAGGTACCACTTCCTCTAGTTTTAATATTCTTAGCTTTTTTGGTGGGCAGGTATTTAGCTTTTAGGTTTTAGTTTTACTAACATTTTGCATATATTAGTACCAAGTTTCTGACACTCTTAGTCGATCATTGGTCCTGAATCTGCTTTTCCTTCTTTTGTATATGTCATTATAAAATATTAACTTACAACTGTGTATGGTGGCACATTCCTTTAATTTCAGCTTTTTGGGAGGCTAAAGTAGGAAATTTCCAAGTGTGTGGCTAGCCTGGACAACTTAGCAAGAACCTGACTCAAAATAAAATTTTGAAAAGATGGTAGAGTGCTTGCCTAGCATGTGTAAAAGCCTGGGTTCAGTGCCCAGTACTGCAAAGTAAATAAACTTAACACTCCCTGTGACAATCACACTGAATTTTTTAGGCATTTTTCCCTCTACAATTTATAATTGCATAAATTGCATTTTGTCAATCCTTTATTGAACCTTGAGCCCTGCAGTTCTCTCTAGCCTCCCACTCTCAGAACCTTTGCCTTTCAAAGGAAATTCTAAAGCTTAAAACTTGTTCAAGCATTGTTTCCACCTCTTAGCTGTCAAGAGTAGCGCAGCTGTAAACATGGGAGTACAGGTATCTCTTTGACACCAATTCCTTTGGGCATATACCCCAAAATGGGATTATATGGTAGTTCTATTTTTAATTTTTTGAGGAGCTACTCTGTTTTCTGTAGCGGTTATATAATTTACTTCCATTAACAGTGCATAAAATTCCAATTTCTCCACATCTTCAAAAACACTTTTTTTCATAGTAGCTATTCTAATGAGTATAAGATAATATCTTATTATGCTTTTGATTTGTAGTTCTTTGATAATTTGTTAACCATCTTTTTAGAAAATATCTATTCAAGTCCATAGATAATTCTTTTTTTTTTTTTGGGTACCAGGGATTGAACTCAGGGGCACTCAACCACTGAGCCACATCCCCAGCCCCATTTTGTGTTTTATGTAGAGACAGGGTCTCACTGAGTTGCTTAGCGCCTCGCCGTTGCTGAGGCTGGCTTTGAACTCGCGATTCTCCTGTCTCAGCCTCCCTAAGTGCTGGGATTACAAGCGTGAGCCAC